>CM042049.1:4165000-4735000 GCA_023525745.1 Arctium lappa
ACCATCTTTTCTCGAGTTGCATTGTAGTTTGGTGCGATGGAAATTGAAGTCATTTCCAAAGAGAGCATCAAACCATCTTCCCCAACACCAAACCACTTAAAAACATTCGAGCTTTCTCTTTTAGATCAGCTAATTGTTCTGAGTCCTTACGTACCAATAATCTTATACTACCCTAACGACAATGGCGACAACATCCTCCAAGCCCAAGAAAAGTCATTAGCTTTAAAGGAATCTTTATCAGAAACCTTGACTCAGTTTTACCCGCTTGCTGGAACAGTCAAGGATTATTTTTCTATTGATTGTAATGACGTTGGTGCTTATTATGCCGTAGCTTTGGTCCGTCGTCGTCTCGACCAGTTCCTGAGCAACCCTGACAACAAGTTGATAAATATGTTGCTGCCATTTACACCTAGTTTCGAGGGGTCTGGTGCAGGCACTCGTGTAACAAATGTTCAAGTGAACATTTTCGAATGTGGTGGGATCGCTATCGGCTTGTGTATTTCACACAAGGTCGTTGATGCGGCTGCAGTCCACACTTTTCTGAAAGGATGGACCAACATGGCTTGTGGAGCAAAAGAAATCTTGTTTCCGAACTTAACTGCACATTCTCTCTTCCCTGCAAAAGACTTGCGGCTTAGAGAATCATCAATGGCCATGTGTGCGTCGTGGTTAAAGGAAGGGAAGTGTTGCACGAAAAGATTTGTATTTGATGCTGATGCCATAGCCTCCCTAAAAGCCGAAACAACAAGAAATGGAGTGCAAAATCCTACACGTGTTGAGGTAGTATCTGCTTTGATATGGAAGTGTGCAATGGCAGCATCCAAAAAAACATGTGGCTTCCAGAAGCCTTCTTGCTTAACCCACGTAGTGAACCTTCGAAGAAAACTCCCATCAACCTTGTCAAAAGACTTAATTGGGAACTTGCTTTGGCTCCCAGGTGCAGAGTGTCGAGCTAACGATGAGGCTACAATGCAATGTTTGGTGAAAAAGGTGCGTGAAAGTATTTCAAAAATCGACGTTGAGTTTGTGAACAAAGCACAAGGTGATGAAGGGTATATTGCATTAGAGCAGTCTATGAAAGAAATGGGAGAAATTGGCTCCGAAGGGACCATGGACAATTACCTTATTTCAAGCTGGTGTAAGATGGGTTTCTACGAAATTGATTTTGGTTGGGGAAAACCGAGTTGGGTGGCTGGTATTGTAGGCCATGGCCACCCGGTGTTCATCAATCTTATCACTCTAATGGACACAAAATGTGGTGAAGGAATAGAAGCATGGGTGAACTTGGATGAAGAAGTGATGAAGATTCTACAACACAATCCAGAGCTACTGGCATTTGCTTCATTAGATCCAACTCGTCTACCAAAAGATGAAGTTGCTGCATTACACATTCCACAAGCCATTAATATTCAAATAGATCCCATCAAGTAAAACAATCATGGTGACGTTTATTTGTGTATACATACTCACATTACTAGGAAAGTTGAGAGAAAAAATAAAAGTTGGATCTACATCACATTAATGCATGGTGTCATTTATATCTTCCTTTATTGTTTGTAATTTTGTTAAGAATTTCTAATGTTTGCAATTTAAATTCATGTTAACAAGGCACATGTCATATAGTCAATCAGTTTATTGTAATGAGCCTCTCATTTTTCAATTACAATGAACATTTTCTTTATGATCGATGTTTTTATTTTCAAAAGTTTTACCACATATTATGAAACAATCATTTATCTATACATATTCGTTTATATCTTATTAAAATTACTAAATGATTCAAGATTGTAAAGCAACTAATTTTAAATGTTGTAAATATTATACCGAGCTAAAACGTCTCTTAATTTCTTTATGTTGTCATCAATAGCATTACTTGACACTTATTTATTTTCAATATATTTTCTTGATCGAAAAATTAATCTTTTTGTATTGTTTCTCAGTTCTTTGTGACTTCAAAGGATGTCTGGGAGGTAGAAGAAGTCCATGCTAATTTCTTCGATGCTCGGAGATCAACCTCAAGAAGCACGCCAAAATGCTGACATATATATATATATATATATGCCGCTTCAAGTTGAAGAAATCGTTGATCACTCGCAACAATAATGTTTAGTAAAAAAGTAATCACAAAGGGTGTTACATGTTGGTAATTAATTAGGTGGCCGGTTCTATAACGATGAGCTTGTTAATGTTTTAAATCCGGTAGCAAATGTCTACGATGAATGACAATATAGTCATTTAATTAGGCATCTGAGATTGATCATATTTTTGCTGATGGCTATTTTAGCATTGGAATAATACGTCAATACGAGACGTTTGCTGGTCATCCATAAACCATAAAGTTTTTGTAAGCAACCAAAAAAGCAATCTCAAAATTTATTGTTTATAGTGAGACTATTTGATTGATGAAAGAGATCAATATCTGAAAGGTGTTGCCAAGGTATATATATATATATTATGAGGAAATTATTTTAACACTCATAAATATTAAAATAAGTTACTTTTTTATAAGAACAAAAATATATTTATTCAACCCAAAAGGCTAGCGAGAAGCTAGGAGTACAAGAAAGGAGTACAAAGAAATATCAAATCGAGTCTAAATGATTACATCTCCATTTCTCCCCATTAATATCATCCCCCCTTCTAGTTCTAGTTTTGACCCACATGAAAGAGTTCGACATCACCTCAGACATAATGATGTTGGTCGGGGTCCCTTTATTGTTGAAGACAAGAGAGTTACGAAGTTTCCATATGGACCAGAAATAGGCAGCAATCATTGCTCCCAAAATAAGGACCATATTGTTAGTTGAGTTTCCTTCTCCGGCTGTGTCGATGAAATCTGGGATAAAGGCGGCCGAGAAGGGGAACTTGTTCCACCATGAATAGATCAGAGCTCTGATTTCCTTGTTGGTTGAGCAGTGCAAAAATAGATGAGCTTCCGATTCTGGCGCTTAGTGACAAAGAGGACGCAAGTCAGAGTTGATCCCAACGCCTCACTTGATCAGATTGAGTTTGGTCGGTAATCTTCCAAGTCTCGACCTCCATAACAATAAGTTGACTTTACCCGGCACCAACCGATTCCATCTTGTACTATGCTCCAGGATGATCAGAGACGAGTCGTCGACCGCTTTCCTAAGCGAGGAAACGGAGAATTTGTCATCCTTTTCTATCTTCCAGCTCTAGGACCTGTTATGCAAGTTAAAATAGAAGAGATCATGTAACATAATATTGTATTGAGACGTCTCTTTATCTATCTTCCTAATAGCACCCCAAGAACAACCCAAATAGCCCCTCCCCCCTCTCGAGACGAGACCCCCATTAGGACCGAATAGGGAAGCAACGAACTCCCGCCATAACCCCTCGGTGTCGGATCTAAATCGCCACCACCAATTCCCAAAAAGAGCTAAGTTGAGAGCCCTAAGACTCCCAATGTCAATCCCACTGTGTTTTTTTTTTCTATTGAAAGTTGCAATCCAAACCACCCATGAGATTTTAGATTTGTTCGCGACCCCCCCCCCCTCCCCAAAAGAATCTCGCCTGAATGCTTTCAAGAATTTTGATCACCCTTTTTGGAGCTTTGTAAAGCGAGAACAAATAAATCCCAAGGCTTCCCAAAATCGACTTGCAGAGAATTAATCTCCCCCCAAACAAGAGATTTTTGGCTTTCCAACTTGAGAGTTTTGATTTAAACTTGTCGAGAAGAGGAAGCCAACTATCGACTTTTGACATTTTCGCTCCCATCGGCATACCGAGGTAAGAAAACGGAAGAGAACCTTCTTTGCAATTTATTCTCCTATCCATGGCCATCACCTTTGTTCTAAATTGAATATGTATGATGTTTTCAAGTGTCAAGATTGAGGGAGAGTGTTGAAACTCTTTGTGTATTTGCAATCTTGACATCTTCCTACTATTTTGTATTAACTTGATATTTTTTCTTGTTCCAAGTTCTATCTTGTAATTTGTTCAAAGTTGTGGATAGAGAGGGTTGTGCCTCACTTCTGTGTAAATCAGAAAGGTAGTGTAACACCCGGATTTTCGCTTAGTAAGTTTCCGTTCATCTCCAGCCATCTCTTCACTTTCCGTCTATCTTTTTGGGTGAAATAAGTTGTACTTTCGAACCCTAAATTGACCCATGCGAAAATCTCGAGTTTTGGACATTTTTGGGATTCGGTACAAGTGGCGCGAGAGTGACTCGCGATAGTGACATGTGTCACTATCGCGTGGCACAATCGCCGGGGGTGTACCACTTGTGGTACATTCCGCGCGAGACTGACTCGCGATAGTGACACATGTCACTATCGCCGGGCATAATCGCCGTCGGCCCCTGGTTGTTTTAAATCCCAAATTTTCAGCCTTTTTCATTTGTTAACTTCACCCACTTCGTTTTTCTCTCAAGAACCGAACCTCACCATCCTATTACGAACCCTAACTCATTTTTTGGTGTTTTTGTCATAAAACCAAGTGTTCCTTCATCTTCTAACCATGTTTTGGAAGCTAGAATTAGATCCATTCATCTTTACCTTCTTCTTCCAAGCTTTCTAGAGTTTCATCCAACTTTCCACCATTTTGAGGATTTGGAGTTTGTGGCTTGTGTGGGTGTCCTAGAAGTTTATTATTGTTAGATGCAAGGTGGAAATCAAGGTAATGTTTCCTTTCCTCCATTTATGGAAATTAGGGTTTTGACCTAAGTTGAGATCTTTATGTAAAATGTTTGGGGAATGTTTCTTTATGGTTGGATACGGCTATTTATGGTCAGAAATGTGTGGATCTAGGTTTTGGGAAGCTTGAGTTGAAGAGTTGGAATGGATGTCTTCGGAAGGCTTTGGGTGGGATCTACGCTTTGGAGGTCAATGGTTGGGGATTGAAAACTAGGTTTAACTTAACCTAGCGAGGTGAGTTCAAGTTGATTTTTGAAAACGGTGTACATGCCAAAATGTTTATTTTAAAATGTTTGTGTTTTACCTCAAATGGTTAACTACTGATAAGTTTTAGTTATTTTGAAGTGTTGGTTTTATAAACATGTTGAGACACCCATTTTGGGTTCTTTGGGTATTTTGGTAAATAAATCATGTTGAACTGTTCTTGGATGATTTTACATTTATATTTGGAGTTCAATGTCGTAAGTGTCATTTTGTGTAGTAGATCGTATAAACCTTTGTAGAAAATGCATGTTTTTGTGTTATGAGGCATTTTGAAAGCATAAGGGTATGAGTTCGTTTGGGAAATGGTTTATGTTAAGACACAGTCTCATTGGATTCAAGATCATCCAAAACGAAGATCGCAATCTGAAGTTAATGCTGAAAGTTACTCTCAACCAAAGTCTAAGAGTCAATTTGTAATAAGCGTCAAAGTTATAATATCTAGATATTATTTAGATATTATGTTTTAGTTTAATATTAGTTTATATTATGTTTTGATAATATCTTTATCAAGATATTATCTCTCTCTCTCTCTCTAAACAATCAGAACACAACAAATATAGAACACACACACAACACATAGATCCAAGGTGTAATAGAGAAAAACAGAGAAAGCTTAAGATCAAGAACATCAACCTTTGTAATCCGCATTTGTAATCAGAAACAGGTTGGTAATCTTTACATGTTTGTTATTTGATTTATCTGGTAAACGATCTGTTGGGAACTGAAGATTTGTTTAAGTATGATTACTGCTGACAGTACAACATGGTTACTACTGCTGAGCCAAATTACTACTGCTTGTAGAAATTAATACTGCTAAGCATAGTTACTACTGCTGGTGAAGATTAATACTGCTCAGAGTGTTAATGCTGCTATGACTTAATACTGCTTATGTGATAATATTGGTAAGTCGCGCAGATCAAGGATTGAAGATAATCATGGAAGAATATACTGAAAATCTTTTATGTTTTATAATTATCTTTTATTTTTTCAGTATATGTATAGAATTATTCAGAATAGTTTGAAAAACGAGTAATTCTAAGTTTTTGTTTTAGAGAGAGAATTGACCTCAAGGTTTACAACCCTAGTTCTAGAGAAGTAGAATTCGTCTTGGTGAGCCTGTTCATCAAGATTGAGGTTTTGTGTAAAAGCTTGTAACTTTAATCATTCAATAAAGTTTACAAGTTGTGATTTCTACTTTACTGTTACATTGATATTTGAATATTAAAGTGTTTTTCCGCAACTTCTTTAATATTGTTTCTGAGTTTTATTATTCTTGTTAAGAATCAGATCCTGACAAGTGGTATCAGAGCCTAGTATTCTCCGAAACCTTCATTCATCATGGACAACACAGTTGAATCAAACAGTACTCTTGTTTCAAAGGTTCCCATGCTCAAACCTAATGAGTTTGACATGTGGAAAATTAGGATCAAGCAGTACATCCTCCTTACAGACTTTTCTATGTGGGACATTGTTGAGAATGGTCCCTCTGCTAAAGGTAAAATTGGACAAGATGGAAGAAGACCACCTCCAAAAACTGATGCCGAGAAGAAAGTGAGACAATTGGAGATGAAAGCCTTAAGCACCCTGCTTTTGGCCATTCCTAATGAGTATCAACATCAGTTTCACCACTGCACTGATGCTCAGATACTATGGAATGCTTTAGAGAAGATATTTGCTGGCACCAAGAGCACTAAGAGGAATCAAAGGGATATTCTCAAGCAGCAATATGAGAATTTTACATCTTCAAAGAATGAGTCTATGACTCAAACTTCTGATAGATTCAATAAGTTAATTGGTGAGTTGGCTACTGTTGGAGTCCAGATGGAACAAGATGATGTCAACCGAAAGTTCCTCATATCTCTTGGAGATGAATGGACCATGTACACTGTTTCATTCAGACAGAATGACAAATTGGAAGAAAAGGAACTGGATGATCTGTACAATGATCTAAGAGTGTTTGAATCTGAGGTGGAAGATAGGAAGAAGCCTACTGGATATGTTCATAATGCTGCACTCCTTTCAGCATCAACTGATTCTACTGCTAACCCTGAATCAGTTAATGTTGCTAATGGAGTAAATCAAGAAAAAGGCAATGAATCTGTTTTTGAAGCCTTTCTTTCCAGCCATGGTAACTCCTCTTTAATCAATGATGACTTGGAACAGCTTCATCCTGATGATCTTGAAGAGATGGATATTAAATGGCAGATGGCCATGCTTTCTATGAGGGTGAAGAAGTTCATCAAGAGGACTGGGAGGAACAACTTCTCCCAAAGAAGAGAAGATGGAGCAGGCTTTGATAAGTCAAAGGTGGAGTGCTACAAGTGTCATATGAAGGGACACTTTTCCAGGGAATGCAGAAGTGGAGTGTCTCACAACAATCACCAACAAGCTCAGACTAGAAGCTTCAACCAGAACAGAAACTCTACTCAAGTTGTTGTTTCTCAACAAGGAATGGGGTTTGACTGGAGTGATCAAGTAGAAGAGGCCATTCAAAATCAAGCTCTCATGGCAGAGGTATCTGATCTTCCAACTGAGGTACTCTCTAATCTCTGTTCTCAAACTTGTATAGACACTGTTAAAAGGTACAGGGATCACAACCAGAGTATGAGTGATGATCTTAAGAGGTTAGAAAAGGATAGAAAAGACTATGTGAAAATTGTTGAGAGGTTTGAGGAACAAATTAAAAGTTTCCAAGCTAATGAACTTCAACACACATATGATACAAATTACTGGAAGTGGGTGAAAAATGACCTAGAAATCCAACTGACAAAGTCTAGAGAGAAGAATGAATAGTTGAGAGGATAGCTAGACAAGGTTAAGCTGGATGTGGAAAAGTTTTCATATGATTCTAAAGCCATGGATTCAATTCTAAAGGTCCAAATCCATGATAAGCTTAAACCAGGAATTGGGTACAATACCACACCACCACCATACAACAACAACTACATCCCTCCTAAATCAGACTTGCTAGATACCAAGGATAGGAAGGACTTGCATGAGGAAGCCACTAAGATAGATCCTTTAGATGAAGTAGTTGTTAAGGACAAGACTGAGAAAGAAGCTGGTAAGAGTAAGGATAATACTGTGAGTGGTGAGATTCCCTTAGAAAATAACATTCTTACCAATGAGGGTGGTGGAAGGGATTGGGTCAAATCTGATGATGTAGAGAAGACTGAGGGAAAGTCTAAAAAGGTCCATTACAAGCAGACTACAGTTGTGAATCCTGTTCTTTGCAAACAGTGTGCAGGTAATAAGTCTGAGCCCCTAAAGCATGATAAAAGAAGGGGAAATAAAAGAAATTGGAATAATCAGTGGGCTCAGAAACAAGGAGTTGATCTGAGTAGAATCATCAGACCAAAACCTTGTTTCATATGTGGCAAAATGAACCATCTTGCAAAGCACTGTTATTTTAATCCTATTAATCAAAGGATAAATTTTCAAAGATCTGTGCAAAAACCCTTTGGTTATAGGAAGAATGAAAGGAACCATGTGGCTAAGAAACCTATTAAATCTAAAATCCACATGAAGAAAAAGACTGTAAAAGAGAGTGTCAATATGTGGGTTCCCAAAAGCACTAAAACTGTTAGTACTGCTACCACAAATAGTGTTGCTGACAAAGATAGTGCTGCCAGAAGCAATACTACTGCTATCAATGTTAATGCTGCTGAGAGTATTAGTACTTCTAAAGCTAACATTGTTAGTACTTCATCAGATGTTAATACTGCTAACTCTGTTAGTGCTTCTAACAAGGCTAGTACTACTAAACCTGTTAGTGCTGCTAACTCTGTTAGTACTTCTAAAATTAGTACTGCTTCTAGTGTTTGTACTTATAGACCAATCATCTTGACAAAGTACTCCAGTAAAGAGTATTCTAAATCTAAAAATCTCATCAAAAAGGAGTGTAAGTACTTTGATGAGAAAGGGAGGCCCAAGACCACTTTGGCTTGGGTTCCCAGTCAATACTAATTGATTTATCTTATGTGCAGGGCAACCAGCAGCTCAAGGGAAAGAGAATTTGGCATGTTGATAGTGGTTGCTCTAGGCACATGACAGGAAACATGGTTTGCCTCAAGAATTTCAGGAAAATTGATGGAGGGCATGTTGCCTTTGGTAATACTCCAGATGGAGGTAAGATTAGTGGTAAGGGTGATGTAACAAAAGGTAAGATGACCTTTGAAGATGTTTACTATGTTGAGCAGTTAAGGTACAACCTGTTAAGTGTATCACAGGTTTGTGACAAAAAGCATAGTATATTATTCACTGATTCAGAATGCATTATCCTTGCTCCTGGATTCAAGGTAGTTGATGAAAATATGATACTACTAAGAACTCCAAGAAAGGATAATGTCTATTGTTTGAATATGGAAACTGTTTCAAATGATTCATCCTTAAACTGTCTTGTTTCAAAAGCCTCTTTGGATGAATCATCACTTTGGCACAGAAGGAGGTGTCACATGAACTTTAAAACAATGAATAAACTTGTTAAAAACAACCTTGTAAGAGGTCTGCCTTCAAAAGTCTTTTCATATGATGATCATTATGTTGCTTGTCTCAAAGGCAAACAACACTAAACTTCTCATAAGTCCAAAAAGTTGAACACAATTTCTTCTTCCCTTCAGTTGTTGCATATGGATCTGTTTGGTCCTACAAATGTCATGAGTATAGGTAAGAAATCATACTGCATAGTTATTGTTGATGATTACTCTAGATTTACTTGGGTGTATTTTCTAAGGACTAAGGATGAGACAAGTGGACTGATCAAATCCTTTATTCTAAGAATTGAAAACCAAACAAATCAAAAGGTAAAAGTCATTAAGTCAGATAATGGTACTGAATTTAAAAATCTTGACCTAAACACCTTTTGTGAGGAAAAAGGAATTGAGAGGCAATACAGTGCTCCTAGGACTCCACAACAAAATGGTGTTGCTGAGAGAAGGAATATGTGTAACACCCCGATTTTCGAAAGATATCGATCCAAGTTAATACAGGAACCGAGATATTAAGGAAAAATAAGATTTTTGATTTTGGACTTGAATCCTTGATTTTATAGTCTAGATGGATGAAGGATTCAATTACGAGTCCAACGGTTCTTTCCGGAGCAAAAACGGAGCTATAACGAAGAAGTTATGGCCAAAACAGTATCGAGAAGAAAACCAGGGAAGTGGGCGACTTATGCCGCGACTTAAGGTCACGGCACAAGTCGCGAAATCCACTGGATCGAGCTTCAATCGCGATTTTCAGCCCCAAACTTCATTCCTTCATATCTCCTTCATCCTAGCTCCGATTTGGGTGATTCAAAGTGCTACGATTTCGTTTTTGAGAGCTTTTCAAGGATCTAGCAAGATATTGGAAGTCTATTGAAATATGCTAGAGCATTTTGTGGTGGTAAGATTCTCATCTCTCCCTATTCATCTTCTTCCCCAAAATATTCTAGGGTTTCATCCACCCCTTGTTCTCCCTTTCATAGATTGAAGGTTTGTGATCATTTTGGTGAACTAGAAGTGTTTTGGTTGGTGAATTCAAGCTTGGGTTAAGGTAATCTTTTATTCTCTTCGGTTATGGAAGTTAGGGTTTCGGTATTAGTTGAGGTATCCATGTATATGGTTTGGGAAATGATTTTTTATGGTAGAATATGTATATTTATGGTTGGAACCTTGTGGATCTAGGTTTTGGAAGATTTGATTTGAAGAATCAAGTTCTTCAAGGAAAGTTCTAAGTGAGTAAAATCTAGATTTAGTCTAAATCTAGCAAGGTGAGTTTACTAAACTTTTGTTAAAACTGGATACACATCATATTTGCTTATTTGTTGTTATTATCACATATTTGCTCAAAATATTCATCTTTACGGGTTTAAGTATTTGATGGTGTTTTCATGAGATTATATGAGAAATATGTTTTAACAAGTATCATCCCATGATTTACTTTATTTTGTGAAAGTATTTGGGGTCTTCATTATGTACACCCATAATGGGTATTTTGGGTTATCTTTTATGAGTATCTGCCATGATTTGCTCTATTGGTCGAATATTTGGAACTTGCTCCATGAATGTGCATTGTTGGCATTTTGGCATGATATATATTATATGTGGTATAGCATATGATAAATTCTACTTGGAATGCCTTCTTGGCGATTTAATTATTGAACATTGAATATGTTGGAATTTGAGTCTCACATTGGACTTATGTGAGGATGGTAGCATAGTACCCATGGTTGGTATCAAAATGCATTGGTAGATATATATACCTAAAGACCTCCTATATAAATTATGTTGGACGAACCAAGGCAAGTTCACTAGGAGGATGTAGTCTCGGGGCGCCACTGTGATGGTATGTGCCCAGTAGACCTCCGCCACTCGGAAAGTTTCCTGTACGGTCTGATCTCCGGGTGGGCCGGGCCTTTGGGGTGTTCCTTATTAAGGGCATCAAGGTGCATCGACTCTTTGGAGTGGAATTGATTGGTGCTATGGGTCTCCCCCGTTGACTCCATACATGTTGAAAACTGGTTAATTGCTGATAAGAATTGTATATGTTATACCATGCTATTTATTGTTCAACTCACTAGGCTTTTTGGCCTAACACTTGTTTGGTGTCGATGTGTATCTCAGGTTTTAGCGGCATCGGTCCTAAGCTGGCGTAGTGCTTGGGTGAGAGATTTGGGAATATCGCTTTTGGACTTACATTTGGTAGAGAATCCTTTGGGTCTATAAATGACACCCTTGATTGTAATCTCTTTTCTGGTTATAGGAATTAGATTAGTTGGTTGTTATTTATTATCTGTTTAATTACGATTGTATTTAAACAGGTTTGTGTATTTTCCCCATTTTTGGGAGGCTCTTGCTTTGGCAATTTTAAATACCGCATGTCCGTTTTTCGGATTTTTGTTATCCCTATTTTTAGGGTGATACAATAGGACATTGATTGAGGCTGCTAGATCTTTGTTAGCTGATTCAAAACTTCCAATTACTTTCTGGGTTGAAGCAGTTAATACTGCTTGCTATATCCAAAACAGAGTTCTAGTAGTCAAGCCTAAGAACAAGACACCGTATGAGCTTTTAAATAAAAGAAAACCATTTATTGGTTTTTTCAAACCTTTTGGGTGTCCTTGTACCATTCTCAATACCAAAACTCACTTAGGAAAGTTTGATAGCAAAGCAGATGATGGTTTTCTTGTTGGTTACTCATCTCAGAGTAAGGCCTACAGAGTGTTTAGTTCTTCTTCTATAATAATTGAGGAAAGTGACAATGTCAAATGCAATGAGAACTCACCAAATCCTATTGGTTCTGGTCCTCAGTGGTTATTTGACATTGATTCACTAACTAACTCTTTGGGTTTCAGTAGTGATGATCATGCAGGATCAGGAAGTAAAGGATCAGGGGATGAACAAGTACAGGATATTATTCCTCAGTCTGTGATCTTTCCCATACCTACAATAAACCCTGTTGAAATCTGTGAAACGGAGACTGTTACTGAACCAATTCAGAGTGAAGAAGAAAGAAGAGATGAGGAAAATCTAGAGCATGAAGAGCCAGAAGTAGCTGATGAGATCCCCTCAGCTGACTTAAATGACTCCAATTTAGATGTGGGAATTAATGAAGAACCTAGTCATCAGACAAGAACTCAGAAGAATCATCCTCCTGAGCTAGTAATAGGAGACATCATTTCTCCTATGATGACTAGGAATCAAAGCAGACTTCAAGATTTGCAGGATCAGCAGCATACAGTACTCTCTTGCTTTCTATCTCAGAGTGAGCCTAAGAAGGCTTATGATGCAATGAAAGATTCAAGTTGGATAGAATCCATGCAAGAAGAGTTGCCACAGTTTAAACTGCAAGATGTTTGGGACTTGGTGGACCTTCCAAAAGGTCATAGAGCAATTGGCACCAAGTGGATTTTCAGAAATAAAAAGGATGAGAGAGGAATAGTAATCAGGAACAAAGCAAGGCTAGTGGCACAAGGGTACACTCAGGAAGAAGGCATAGACTATGAGGAAGTCTTTGCTCCAGTTGCACGGGTAGAGGCAATTAGGCTGTTTCTAGCCTATGCCTCATATATAAAGTTCAAGGTATATCAGATGGATGTGAAGAGTGTCCTTCTATATGGAACAATTGATGAAGAAGTATACGTCTGTCAGCCCCCTGGATTTGAAAATCCATTATATCCTGACAGAGTATACAAGCTTAAGAAAGCACTCTATGGTCTACATCAAGCCCCAAGAGCATGTTATGATACTCTGTCTACCTATCTCTTGGAAAATGGGTTTGAAAGGGGAATCATTGACAAGACCCTTTTCATTAAAAGAAGTAAGAAGGACACCCTACTTGTTCAGATCTATGTGGATGACATCATATTTGGATCCACAAAAGATCAGATGTGTAGAGACTTTGAAGAGTTGATGCACAAGAGCTTCAAAATGAGTTCAATGGGTGAACTCACTTTCTTCCTTGGGATTCAAGTGAAACAGCAGAAAGATGGGATTTTCATAAGTCAATCAAAATATGTGAAAGACATCCTAGCTAAGTATGGTTTATCAGACTCAAAGCCAACAAGCACACCAATGGAAACACACAAACAGATCACTGCTGATCTCGAGGGGGAGGATGTTGATGTCCATCTTTATAGATCAATGATTGGATCTCTCATGTATCTCACAGCCTCAAGACCAGATATCATGTTTCCAGTATGTGTGTGTGCCAGATTCCAAGTCAAGCCAAAGCAGTCACATCTTCAAGCAGTGAAGAGGATTTTCAGATACTTAAGAGGGCAACCTAGATTAGGTCTTTGGTATCCTTATGAATCTATTTTTGACTTGATTGCATATTCAGACAGTGACTTGCGTGGTGCTAATATGGATAGAAAGTCTACTTCAGGAGGATGTCAGCTTTTGGGTGCAAGACTAGTTTCTTGGCAGTGTAAGAAGCAAACCACAGTGTCCTTATCCACAACAGAAGTTGAGTACATTGCTGCTGCAAGTTGCTGCTCTCAGGTTATATGGATTCAGAATCAAATGTTGGACTATGGGGTAACCTTTTTTAACACTCCAATCCTCATTGACAATAGCAGTGCTATAAGCATTTTTAACAATTCAGTCAAGCACTCCAAAACAAAGCACATTGAAATCAAGTATCACTTTATTAGAGACTGCAATGAAAAGAAGCTAATTCAAGTTGCTAAATTTCATACTGATAACCAGTTTGCTGATCTATTCACTAAAGCTTTTGATGTGGATAGATTCACTTTCTTGGTCACAAGTGTGGGCATGATCAACTCTGAATGAGCTCATGTTTAAAAAGTGTTTGTATACCTGTTATTTGTTTATTTTTTTAGTGCTACTAATCATCTTTCTCAGGAATTTTTATTGCCTTGCTCAGACTAACACAAGCTTCAACAGTGTAAGTATCGTTAATGCTGCCAGTGCAGTTTTAATGCTGCCAGTGCAAAGTTACTACTGCAGGTTCATTATTAATACTGCTAGTTAGTTAATACTGCTAGTTGATTACTACTGCTAGTTAGTTAATACTGCTAGTTAGTTAATACTGCTAGTTAGTTAATACTGCTAGTTGGTTACTACTGCTCTCAGTTAATATTGTGAGTGGGTTAGTACTGCTTTAACTGAAATTAGGGTTAATACTGCTTCTTTCCTGAATTCTATAAATACCCTCTTGGTCCACTCACCTAGATATGATTCAGCTGATTCCGAATGCTCATTCAAGTCAGCTGCAAGCTCAATATCAAGACCTGTTTCTTCAAAGAGGTCAGTTAAATCTTCTAATCAAATTTGTAATTCTAACCTTTTCTTTTCAGGTACACATCAAAGGAAAAGGAGGAACAGCTACAAAGAAGTTGAACTGGTCTGGAACAGGAAACCAGTTGAAGAAAAGAAAAAAGATGAGCTTAAATGTAAAAACTCATGTGTACATACGCAGAATGCCAAGAAGAACAATGTGCCTAAAGGTAAACCTGATTTTGTTTACTCAAGAGATAAATTAATCAGTTTGTCAGGTAAGAAATTCTATTGTTCTTATTGTCGTACACATGATCATGTTCATAGAACCAAAGATCATTACTGGTATGGTTCTTATTCCATAACCCCCATACGAACTGCAACAAACAACTATGGACCCAAATACCAGTGGGTACCAAAGAAAACTAATCCTGTGTTGCAGGCACCTACTGTCAAGGGGGAGTAGGAGAAGAATGGTTCTTGAGTAAATCAGCTCAAGACCCGGACATCAATGTCAAAGTGGCTTCTGATTACAACAGATCAGAACCCGTACTTCTACGAAGAACAATGACTTCTAAACACAACAGTTTAGGACTCACACTTCAATGATGAAAAGACCTTACTCCAACGAGAAATTCAACCTTCAAGGGGGAGTACATATTTATTTCTGAAATTTTAAATGCATATCTTTTCAATGATAATTTTTTCAAATGCATAATTTCAGGGGGAGTAAGAGAATTTCTTTGTTTTACTGCTTTTTGTCTTTTCAATATTAGTGAATAAAGTTTCTTTGACTTGACTTAAGACTTTTGCAGAATTTTTGAGAAGAGCTTACACGATCATATGTATATGACTTTAAGCTAAGCTTCATGAGATGTAAGATCACACTTAAAGGTATATTCCTTTATCTTAATCTCATATGTGATTGAAAGAAGGACAACTTTCAATCATTGAAAACATATTCTTAAACATTCAAACCACTTCCCAATTTTTTATCAAACGATTTTATATTTTGGGAGTGTACTTTAAATGTTCTACATGCGCTTACATGATTATTAATCATTTTGAGCAACATATTCTTTATAGGATATACGGGATCAGTGTGCTAGGAATTAACACAACTTCTATGGAATCACGTTAACCAGTGATCTCTACCCATGAAGTTAATCCATAGTGATTGTGTGTGAGGAGTCAAAAGAAATGAGTGTGGAAGAGTGATGAGGTATCATGAAAAAGAGAGTTCGGTTAGCAGTGAGCTAAATGTTTAAAAGAAAGAGGGTGTGAGAACGGAGTTAAAAGAATATCACAACTCTGCACCAACTTTTTCTGAGCCGGGCAGCCACATTTCTAGTGATTCACAACTCTTTTGTGATCATTATTGAAACAGGCAACTAGCCCATGCCAACTCTTGAAATTACCTCACCAACTACTTATTTTCTTCTTAACAGGAAAATGTTTCATTTTCAAAGGGGAAGCAGCACATATGCTATCTGATTTTCTTTTGGAAAATCTGGATATTGAAAAGAAGGAAGTATGCCCCACCTTCGCACTTCAATCATGCACATTGAGTCTGTGTTTAACTTACTGTTGTCTCAGTGGTTTACACAATTTCGAGCCCTATAAGCAATCATAAAGTGCTTAATTCTTTCTATCACAATCACGAACACACAAGGAATTAGTTTCTTTGTCATAACGTTTATAGAAATAACCTTTGTGTTGTTTCGATGATTAAATGGAAGCCCTGGGGGAGTCAACATCAAACAGCTCATTTCCATTGTGTATTAGTTACACACAGTGACTTAGTGTTACTGACAGGCGTTTCTAACTGATTTGTTTATTGCTACAGGTGTTACATGACTATTTTGTCTAGATTTGCAAAGATCTGGATAAATATCTATTGCATTGAAGAATCAGAGGCACCTTATGATCAACATTTCTTGTCATCAACTTTTGATGAAATCGTTACACTTATCATCAAAAGGGGGAGAAGATCTACCCAAGAAATGGAGAAGAGCTAACCAAGAAATCACATGTTTCAAGAATCACGTCCAAGATTGAATTCTTCAAAGAGCAAGTACTCTAAAGATATGCTGCTTCGAGAGAAATTTTCTTTGAAAATACTTTGCTGAAGAATTTCGAGCTGAAACTAGAGATAATTTCTTCCCATGAACTGAAAGAGAGAAAAACTATATCTTTTGGTGAGTTTACTATATCTTGAAGACTAAGAGAGAGATTGCATCTTCTTCTGTTCTGAAAGAGAAGATCGTATTGCTAAATCATTTTCGTAATGATCTTGATCCAAAGGGGGAGATTGTTAAGACACAGTCTCATTGGATTCAAGATCATCCAAAACAAAGATCGCAATCTGAAGTTAATGCTGAAAGTTACTCTCAACCAAAGTCTAAGGGTCAATTTGTAATAAGCGTCAAAGTTATAATATCTAGATATTATTTAGATATTATGTTTTAGTTTAATATTAGTTTATATTATGTTTTGATAATATCTTTATCAAGATATTATCTCTCTCTCTCTCTCTCTAAACAATCAGAACACACACACAACACACAGATCCAAGGTGTAATAGAGAAAAACAGAGAGATCTTAAGATCAAGAACATCAACCTTTGTAATCCGCATTTGTAATCAGAAACAGGTTGGTAATATTTACATGTTTGTTATTTGATTTATCTGGTAAACGATCACGAACTCACAGTTTGCCTCAACTAATGTTGAGTTTGAGTTAATTATACCTTTGGGTCGTTGTGTCTTCATCAGTCGGTTAAACGTGTTTTTAATGTTTACAAAGGCTTTCGTTGGAGATTTACGTAAAGTGTTGGGCGTTTGCCTCGGTTTTGACTAAATGAGTCGTGTGGACATTTGTACGGATTTATAACCGTTGTGGGTTTTGAGTAGGATGACGATTAATTCATGTCATTGGTGAGTTGCATGTTTTGGGAGCTTTGGTCTTTCATTTGGAGTCATGCAATTTTAGACAGTGTTGTATTGGATCCATAGGCACGTAAGTCTGTCGGTTTTGTAAGGCCTGAGGTTTTGGGTTACATTTAGTGACCGCTCGGGTTTGCTAGCGAGTAGGAATATGTGGTTCGAGCCGCAGAGTTGAAACTCGTCTAGATGGGATAGGCACCCGGGTTCGTAAGACCTCGGAGTGGAACTCGACGGAGTATGGCAAGAGGCAGCAACAGGTCCGAGGATTGTGATGTCTTGTATGGAATGGGAACTAGGACCGAGGCACGTTGGTGAAATCCAAATACATCACAGGTGGCCCTATTCACGTGTTCTCGCCACCCCAGATAGAAGCGTTTAGAGGACATGCAAGGAAGTCGCATGAACGGCCTACTTGCGTGTTTCTCTATTCTCGGTATTTACGGATCTCCTCATCGTTGGTTCGTAGTACTTTAAATGTTAACGTCGTATTTTACCAACTTTGGTTTTTATGTGGTCGACGGTAAATGATGGCTTTAATATTGGGTTTTCCCCACGTATATTAAGGTTTGAATAGAATGCGTCATTTCTACGTTTTCAGTATTTGGCTTCTTTCCATTTTATGTGTTGCGTAAGTTTTGGGTCTATTGTCCGTATTCACGGCAATATTTATTATTATAGGTTTTCACCTACGGTTTATGAGTTGTGCAACATGTTCCACCCGTGTTGGGTATTTCGAGATATAACATTTTACCCGCATTTTATAAAATTGGGAATTCTCCCTCTATTCTCATTTTAAAGTGAGTTTTGGGTTAAATCTAAGTTTATGAAAGAACGTTTTATATTATAGTCTTATTCGTTACAACAGTTTGGTTTGGTTAACGACTAACTCTGTGTCTCTTTCGCACAAAATGCATAGTTATTGTTAAACGAGTCGTTTTCATAAGTGAAGCATACCATTTTGAAAGATTATGAATTTAATCGCATTTTTCCTTTCTAAACGATTAATTTATATACATTGAAAACTCTTGAGCTCACTAGGCGTCAAGCCTAACCTTTTATTTGTCGACATGTGCATCAGGTTCCAGTTGGGGGTTTGGTTCTAGTTGTTCTATGAAGATTCGAGCCTTAGCTTGGCACAAGGGTGAGTAGTTGGTAAAGTCTTCCGCAGATTGGAGATAGTGATCGTATTGGGTTTTAGTAGCACCCGTCCTTATCATAGATTGTATGTATAGATTGAACGCGTGTATTGAGGTTAATTTTTAAATTGTGATTGTAGATGATGCAATTATCGATGTATTTAGAAAATTTTAAATAAGTCGTTATTTTCATATTTGAGGGTGTTACAAGTAGCGAAGCACTAAGTCTGGACCTTGAGGGACTAAAGTTGTCATGTTTGAAATATATATATATATATATATATATATATATATATATATATATATATATATATATATAGGGGCCTAATCAAATGATAACTCTGAGTATGTGATAATTGTGAGATCTAATGTGAACCAATCATTTAGATAATTAATGTTATTACTTAAAATAAAGTTAAAGGGTAAATTAGTAAATTGTGTTGAATTTCTAATTTACCATTCAAATTTTAATTCTCTATCTCAAATACATACCCATTTAACACGTCTCTCTAATTTTGCATTCTCTCTCTATATATCTCACCCTCTCCCTGATACCCCTAAAAAAGTTTTTCTAATATCCTTTTGAATGGCCGCCACTACACCTTCATTATCCCTCAACTTCGGCCACCATAGTGTTCCCTTTCTATTCATCATTTGTCCTGCCTAATGCATCGACGACAGAAAAGGGTGCTCTTCTTCTTTCATGATGAACAACACCGGTGATGAACGGAAGAGCCAAATCAAGATCTAGTGTTCGATGGTTCACTGATCTCTGGTGTTCATGGTCGCCGATGATAGTGCAGGTTAAGGGAGAAATAGAAAGGACGTCGGTGGTTTATAGGTTTATGCGACTAATGAAGGTTAGGGGAGAAACAAAAACGTCGTTGGTGGTTTATAGGTTTATGTGGATGATGAAGGTTAGGGAGAAACATATCTAGACTGTTTTTTCCTTTTATTTTCTTCAAATACTAAGGGTTGAGTTTTCCGTTTATCTTTCACAAACAATACTCCATAGATACAGCTAATAATATTGGTGTGTTGTTCGTCTGTTTTTTTTTTACTGTATTTTATTTTTTGTGCCATTTATGGCTACTATTTCTTTGGTGTAAGGGTGTTTTATGGTTGGTGCATGTTGGCTACTGTTATTTGGTTTGAGGCTTATGCCTCTTTATGGTAATAAGGTATATTTATTTGCTGATAAAAAAAATCTTCAAATCTTGATAGGATATCATTGGGTACCATAGTCGTTATTTTCTTCCAATTAGATTTGGTTTCGACCCATATTCGAAACGGTATCAAAATGGTTATATGTGGTCTAAAACCCATATCGGATTTGGTCTCAACCCATATTCAAAACGATATCACAATGGTATCATAGTGGGTTTTGCATATTACTATTTAGAAGTTATTGAGTATCACAATGAGTTTCACAATGTATTGTGTAATTCGAAAGGTATCATAGTGTATTTTGTATCACAATGGGTTTCACAGTGTATTGTGTATCACGGTAGGTATCATAGTCTAATTTGTATCACAACGGTTATCACATTGTATTTTGTGTCACGGTGGGTATCATAGTGTATTTTGTATCACGGTAGGTATCACAACGTTCCTTATTTTGTATCACAGAAGGTATCACAATATTTCTTATTTGTTTTCGTTATTTTTTATGTTTACAAAAGGTATCACAATGTGCATCATGTGGTCACCGAAATAATGTTTGCTGGAGAGAGGAGAGAGGAGAATTCTAAAATACCAAACATACCCTTTAATTAAAATTACCTAAATTATTGTTTTCCTAATTTATCCTCTGATATGTGGTTAAGATTCGATCTTACGGTTACCACAGATAACCGAGTTCTCCCTTGAATAACCCCCTATATATATATATATATGTATATATATATATGTATATATATATATATGTATATACATATATAAAAATGCATTTGTTGGAGACTTGGAGTCTCATACGGCACATTTCAAAATTTTCACACTCTCTCTCTCTCTCTCTCTCTCTCTCTCTAAACTTTCACCTTAGATATTTTTCTCTCTTTTCTCTCTATCTCTAGCTTTTTTATAAATTTTTAGCTAGAGGTTTTATATTTGAAAAGAGTTTTATAGCTAGGGTTTTATATTGTTTTGAGAAAAGTTTTGTATCTTTTAAAACTTATTGAATAAAATCATTTTTAAGGTTTTCTACAATATATACATCAATATATACTAGTGTTGGGCCCGTGCATTGCACGAGAGAATAAATTTTTTGTTGGAATATTGAACCGAGTTAAAATGAAACGTAATTTCTCTGTTAACAGTTAATGAAATACAATGTGAAAAACGAATGTATTTTCATAAGTGATTAACTTGCATATATTCGTAATCGTTTGTCGTTTGTTGTTATGAGTTTGTGTAATAATATTGGTAATAGTTTTGTATTATATTATTTAAAACTCAAACGACATGTCTCACAACATATTTATCTGACTATTGACTTCAAGACCTCATAGTATTAATCGATAAAAATAAAGATATGTATATATATATCTTATTCCCCTACTTCGAAAAATATGATTGTGGGTTTTGAAAAATATAAACAAATCCTCAGTAAATAAAATAAAATATAAAAAAGTAGTTTTTCAAAGAAACAAAAATATAGTGGAATACCTTTTGTTCAGTTGCAGGTTCCGCCATTGACACCCGACCGTTCGTCTTCTTCTTGTACTCGGATGATACATAGAGAAGCTATATATATTTATAGTGAATGTAGAGAATATTTTAAAATCTTTTATTTTCATTTTCGATTTTACATTTAAATGTAAATATATTAAAAATATGGAAAAATATTTTTATATCTACATCGTTTCTATTTTATTTTCTTTACACTTGGTTAATTTGGAAAGTATTGCGGAATATTTTTATTTTAAAGAATACGATAATTTATTAGTGTATCTCGTTATTTTTTATTTTTAATTTATATCAATCTTCTTTTTTCTTCTTTTAATACCCGTGAAAAAAATACGTGTAGATTTTATATCATCAAAAAAAATACGTGTAGATTTTATATTATGCTAATATAAAATACGTGTAGATTTTATAAAATAAAATAGATTTTATATTAGCAAAAAAAAATACGGAAGAAAAAAAGAGTTTATATTACATCTCATTATGTAAAAAGATTTTATAAAATAAAATATGGATAAAGATTTTATAAAATAAAATATAGAAAAATCATTATGAGATGTAATATAAAAAAATACGGAAGAAAAAAGATTTTATATTACATCTCATTAATATAGATATAAATGTAAAATCTATATTTAAAATAGATTATGCTAATATAAAATCTATTTTATAAAATCATCCACCAAAAAAACAAATAATTATATTAATAAATGAGTATTCATTCCACAAATAGATACATTTAAAATAGATTATGCTAATATAAAATCTATTTTATAAAATTCTCCACCAAAAAAACAAATAGTTATATTAATAAATGAGTATTCATTCCACAAATAGATGATTATGTGAGATACTGTGCATGGAAAGGTTGTACCAAAGCATTAAGAAATTGTAAATTAAGTAATTGGCTTTAATTAGTTGTAACTTGTGCTTAAAATGTTGTAATTAAGAGTTTTTTATACCGTTTTTATAATATAATATAGATATAGGGTGCGTTTCTTTTGCAAACCAAACAACTTGTACAAACTATGTAAACCACTATATTAGAAAACAATAGATATATTAATGGATAATGATTATGATTCATTAATAATGATTGTGATATATATGGAAAATGTTAAGTTTATTCATTATAATCGTGATTTTAAATTAGGAAATGTTAAGTTTATTCATTATAATCATGATTTTAAATTAGGAAACATAATAAAATCATATATTCATTAGACTTGATGAACGGCTAAGATTGGTTTGCATAGTTTGTACAAATTGCTTGGTTTGCAAAAAAATGCACCATATATATATATATATATATATATATATATATATATATCCTCCATACATACTTGACAAGTATTAATAAATATATCCATTGTTGAAATATACATTTATTGATAGTGTATATAACGAGATATTCATATATATTTACTAGCCGTCGGTGATAACCCCATGCAGGGATCTCAATCTGTTTATGATTTCTACAAACGTGAGCCTATATATTATATTATATACCGTCCGTCACGTATCAGTTGTCGGTCCAACAATTCGTCTTTCTATTAAGAATACCCAGGTTGGGAAAACGTTCCAATTTTTAAACATAGTGTGAGCATCTATACATATAAATATATATACATACCGTCGTCACGTACAACCCAACCCTATCTCAAAGATTAAAGTTAACCATTTCTTTATTTGGAATGTGTGGGCTCACCCAGGGCCGTACCTGGCGGAGGACGGCACCGGCGCACACCCAGGACCCAAAAATATTAGAGGCCCAAATTTATTTGTCAATATATAGTAGTAGTCCAAAAAAAGTTAATATATTAAAGAGACCTAAAAAATTGTAGCATATTATAAGAGACAAATAATTTAGTAGATAATAAGGGTCTAAAAACATATTAACTAATTATATTGAAGAACTAAACAATAAAAATAATTGGCCGTTTGTTATATCCTATTGCTTTTGTCTCTTAAATTTTTCAAGGTCAAATACTATTGGCTATTGCTATCTCTATCTGCTTGACTGTCCCCGTGCTTCAACAATTCAACGGATATCGACTTTAAACTCATGTGCTTGTTGTTGCTATATATTTTTGTTGGATATTTTTATCCATTTATGCTTATCATGACTATTGTTATTTGCTTATGTAGTTTAGGTCATTGTTTTTGTTGACTATTGCTATATATTTTTGCTTCTCTGGATGATCTTGTGCTATTGTTTGACGACTTATATATTGTTCTTATGAGTTATGACGTGTTACATGGTTTTGTGGTTAATAAATAAATTTTTCTACTAAATGTATTCAGTAATATCTCTTATATATGTCATGTTCTATAAACTTGTAATCCTAACATCATATCTAGTGGAGCAAAAAAAGAAGGAAAAGAAGATTCAAATATTTTCATCAATTGTTTGACTTATTCATCTTTCATTTGGATTTCACTACACACCACAATATTATATTTAAGTGCTCAAACAACAATTCATTGAACTTGCAGATTATAGATTTCATTATTATATATTCTTATTTAATCTTAATAAATCAACTTTCTTCCGTATTCTTACTGATCCTCATTTCTCTATATGTCTAAAAAATATTGATAATATTCTCTATCGTTGATCTCTCATTGATTCTCTCGATTACTTCTTCTACATAAGTTCTCTTTTTGTATCAAATAACACATATTTCTTGTTACAAACTAAGAAAAATCTTACCTTTTAAAAAACTTACCAACCATAGTAGATGGTCAAACTCATATCTATATATTAGAACTTCAAAACTATCTTTGTTTTTAGTACATTATACTCTTGGTTGCTAATAATCTAATAAGGAGTACATAAATCTTAAGTACTTCCTTGTCTATACTAAAGAAGAATAAGGGTCGTTTACCAAATGTTTATCCGGGTAATTAAGCACTTACCAAGTTATATTACCTTAACCGATGAATATGGTATAGACTGAGAATCTTACCGGGTAAGGGAGAAAACAATCACCAAGAGTCTTACCCGGTAAGTGAGGGTGACGACTCTTACCTGGTTAGCGCTTATCGGAAAAATTGTTGCATAGAATGCCGTTTTAATGGACTAAAATCTTACCCGATAATGTAAGGGATAGTGTTGCATTTTATAGGTAAGCGCTTACTGGGTAAGTATTTAGGTAAAAGACCCCTAAGTTTTCTTTCCTCCATAAATTATTAGCATTTATTGTATTCAGTTTTTTTTACTAAAGAAAAATATCTATTGAATTTTTTGGAGGGGCCCTAATTTTACATTCGCCTAGGGCCCATAAAATGTCAAGAACGGGTCTGGCTCACCGCTCATGGTCCACAAGATTCGTGCTTTTCTTCTAACTTACAGCAAGCAATTGTGAAAATATAATAAATAATTAAGCGATGGACGGCTTAAAAACCTTTCGAGAGAAAAATATTTATGAATCAAGGAAATATTTAATTTTGTGATTATATAAATTTGTTATATATTTTTTAGTTATAAAAACTAGGAAAGATGAAAGAAGCGAATTTTGAAGTTATAACATTTATATGTGACAAACAAGGTTCTAAATAGTGCGATGTCTGGCATGATGACAACGTCAAACTTCAAGCTTTGGAAGTCACGACAAGGTCATAGTGTTTTTCAAGATGTGACTTGTGCCGATAAATCTCTACATCATATATAATATTGTACAAATAAACATATATTTTTTTCTACTATTACTCAATAAATCAATGATAATAAACAATTTAAATTAATTTATATATTAAAATTAACAAATAAGACATACCAAAGAAATCACCAAATGATTTAATAGAAGAAGTTTCTCTTGTTGCTTCTTCATCAATATCAATAGCAAATATATTCAAGTTTATATATATATATATGATTAAGTTCATTTGAAAAATGCTAAAAACATGAGAAATAAAAAAAAATGATCATAGCCCTTTATTTGGTCAACATTTGCGGTTTTAACCGTGAAACATCGGATTATTCCTTGGGTGGTCCGTAGAAGATAGAGAGATAGTTTTGTAAAATATGCGGGACGAGTTCATATATGAACCTATATGATTCACATATGAATTATATGTTCATATAATAACTCTTTTAACTGATTCATATATGAACCTTTGTGATTCATATATAATTAAATTAATTAGTTCATATGTGCATCACAAAGGTTTATATATAAATCTGTTAATTAGTTCAACTGATTCACATATGAGCTGACAATTAATTAGTTCATATGTGAATCAGTTAAATGATTCCTATATGTATCACAAATATTCATATATGAATCAGTTAAAAGAGTTAATATATGAATTACACTAGTTCACATATGAACATAAGTGAATTATACAGGTTCATATATGAACTCGTCTCGTGTACTTGTAAAATTACGAAACCGTCCTTATATTTTTGGAATAGCCGCAACTTTTGACCAGTCAAAGACGTAATTGTTGACCAGTCAAAGCTGATTTTGACTGAATGAAATACTAGGATTACTTCTATATTTCTCATATATTTATCATTTCTCAAATGAACCTCTCCCTATATATATGTGTGTGTATATATATATATATATATATATATATATATATATATATATATTATAAGGGTGGTTTCATTTTCAAACCACCTTAATTTGTGCAAACTGTGTAAACTCAAACCAACCAATCATAACTTTTTTCACTTTATCTTATTTATAATGATTTATTAGTCAAGAATATATGAAACAATATCATAAATAATATATGAGGGTTGATTAATCAAAAATATATTAAACAAATGTCATCAAAATGAGAATGAAACAATTTTATTAGAATGAAAAAATACATGAAATAATTTCATCAAATTAAAAATTTTCATTAAGTTAACCAATAAAATTGATGATTTACATAAATTAGGGTGGTTTGTATTTGATCACTCTCATATATATAGTGGTTGATCCAGAAAGTTTGCTTATGGGGATCGAAATTAAGGTCATGGTCCTAGTCATGTAGTTGGCAAGGTAATTTAAGTATTTGTTTACGTGATACTCCATAAACTTTTTCTCTTTTGCACGAATTCCAAGAGAGATTATTAAGATAAATTTTTTAGGCATCAAATGAGTAGAGCTAGTCGAAGAATATTATAACCACCCCTATATTCCGGATATATTGGTATTTAAAAAAATCATTTTCGTAGTGAAATAATAAACAATTAATAAATATATAATAATTAAGCATCAACTAATATATCCTAACCCTATAAATTAACAATTAACAAAAAAAGTAACATTAATTAGGCATAAATTAATAATAAATTGTAATCCTAACAGTTAACAAAAAATTAATAATTAGGCATCAACTAATAATAAACTCTAACCTAACAATTACTAATAAAAAACTAGTCATTAACTAATAATAAACTCTAATCATAACAATTAACAAAAAATTAATTAACAATATTAGGCATCAACTAGTAAACTCTAGCCCTAAGAATTAACACTTACTACAACAAAAAGGGGTTTATAGGACACTCATTAGTGTCCTAATATTGTACTTAATAAGACTTTTAAGTTTATAGGACAAAAAGCATGGGTGTTCCCTCTAAAGGCGTTGTATTAGGTTAGTAGGATGAATTTGAGTGTCCTAATAAGTTCTACGATTATGATACAAATTTCATAGTCCTATAAAATGGATTAAGAAACACTAAAAAGTGTCCTAATAGACTATAATATAGGACGCTTTATGTTGTCACAAAATGCTTACATTTAAAAACAAATATGAGTGTCCCAAAAATTGGTTTTATAGGACGAAATTCAATGTCGCCAAAACAATTATATAGTACTAAAATATGTGTCTTAATAAACTATATAATTATGAAACACATTATAGAGTCCTATAAAATAAACTAAGTAACACTAAAAAGTGTCCTAATAGACTATATAAGTAACACTAAAAGCATCCTAAAAGACTATATGCAACTATAAGATCCTCCTGTAATATTCACTAGTACAAAAATGATCTTTTGCCACGGTTTTGGAAATACAGGTCAACCACGGTTAAGCTTTAAACCGTGGCCAAAAGTCATAAATAAAATTAGAGTGTTGTTTTAGCCACGGCTTAACTCAATAATTGTGACCATTAACAAACGCATCCAAACATAATGTCACGGTTTTAATAAAAGTATGACTAAATGCTTAGATATGGTGACACTTTTTTTACTGTGGCCAATAGCAGTAAAAAACCATGGCCATATATAGACATATAGTCACGGTTTTTTGTCTTAACCATGACTTTATGTTGTGACGGTTATAGTCCGTGACTATAGATAGACATACGGCCACGTGAAGCCAATTTTCTGTGGCTAAAAATAAAATATATATTGTCGCGAAACCTTATTAAATGTGGCCAAAAGAGAAGGTGTTTATGGCCACAGTTTTCGTTATCTTGTGTCAGCAAAAGGTAACAAATAGCTACGGTTTTACAAATTAAGTGTAACTATAGGTCCTGAATTGGCAACGGTTAGTATGAAATTCTTATAGCTAAAAGTATATAGTTAAGGCCACGTTTAAAATAAGTCGATGGCTAAAAGGTAACCAATAGTCATGTTTCTAACAATTCAGTTCATGTGACTAATAAGTAATTTATCGTCACGGTTTTTATTATTGTGTGTGATCAACTGTCAACCAATAGTCACAGTTCTCAAATTTAATTGTAACTATATGTCATGAATTAGTCACGTTTTTTTATCATTTTTGTTGCCAAAAGTATAACCAACATATGTGTCCACATGGTAACCGGTAGTCACGCTTCTAACAATGTAGTTCATGTGGATAATAAGTAGTTTATGGACAAAATTATTATTTTTGTGTGTGACCAAAAGTTAACCGATAGCCACGGTTTTAAAGCTTAAGTGTAAGTGTGTAATCATACACCATGAACTGGCTATGTTTTTTTTTTTTTTTTTTATCATTTTGTACGACAAAAACAGATAAGAAAGTTTTACGAATTGATTCGATAGAACAAAATTCAGAGTACCTACTACCAAGCTATGTATCCTACCACAAAGTCGTATCATGACAAAACTAAGTATCAATCAACAATTACCAAAATACAAAAAATCTTATTGCCCCCTATGAACGAGAGATATCAATCTTCGTCATGAACCACCTACAATTAGAGAACACATATACGAGGTTAAAGTTATATGATAAAAAAATTCTATATGATAAAAAAATTATTTACATACTAAATCTCACAGGTTTTAAAAGATTAACATACCAAAGTGAAAAGACAGGGCCATGCGATCGTTGCTCCAATAGCATCTTCAACTGTAATAACACAATCCATATTGGTCTGACCAAACGTTCCCGCTTTCTAATAGCAACTAGAACATGTACCTCACACCACTTTGGACCAATCTACTCGCCACCAACCAATTCATCTGGATCTAAGCTCCTGATTCGTCCTTTTGCCTCCTACCCTATTCTTACATCAAATTTAATCAAAGCTAGACATCAAACAAGATGGGATGGCTTAGTACAGACCAGGACAAAACACACAGAAGCCTGCTAGATGTGGTCAATATAGTGTTCATCCTTCTTGGCTATTATATATGTTTCAACAAATGCAAACACAATCGGTGGTTTGCAAATTATATAACAACTATAACAGGTTTGCAAATCTCAACTTAAACTCAATTCAGTATCTTTCATTCCAAAAATCAAAACCAAAATATATATATGTTAGCAACTAGTAGAATAAGAAATCCTTACATCAAATAAGGACAACATCCAAATCAAACTCTGGTTTTACACAAACCATCATCATCAGAATCAAACTTACCTGGCGCAAATCCACCTGATCACGATCTGAGTTTTTATCTAAACTGAGTTTGCAGCTTGAGCACCACAACCTTTATTTACTAAAATCAGCTTCATCATCCTCCTCGTAACACCACAAACAAACACTATCCTAAACTTAAATCAATTATACAAAATAAATCAAACAAAAAAGCAATTAGTAAAAGTGAATATATTTCCTAAATCAGATAGAGGAGCAGAATGAGCAGAACAGATGAACTCGATGAAATTCCTAGCTGGTTCTCTATGGAATTAGTTTGAAACTGAGCTAAAAGTTAACGACATAGAACCTTTTTTAGTTGATTCTGTGTGTCGAATTTGTAACAACAGTATGGACTTTCAATATCAAAAAGGCTTTTTCTTTTGGTTAGGGTTTTTTCAATTGGGCCTGGCTTATTTTCAATTGGGCTTTATTTTCAATTGGGCTTTCTTAATATTTATAATTTATATGAAACATATCTAAAGGCTTTTTTATTAGATTGAATGTTGGTCTTTTTTAAAATTTATTTAAAAAAATAGTTAATTATATTTTTATGTAATAACACTTTAAATAAATATATTTTTTATAATATTTTAATCTTTAATAGAACGTTTTAAAAGTGTCGTATTAGTTTTTAAACTCTAATTGTTTCTTATTAGTTTTTAAGAGAAGATGACACTTTAAAGTGTCCTATTATGTTTTTAAAACAATACTCACTTGAAATTATGCTATTAATCTTTAAAATAATATGACACTTAAAAGTGTCCTATTAGACTCTAAAAAATATGACATTGAAAAGTGTCCTATTAGATTTATATGATAGGACTCAAAATTGATAGTCGTATTAGATTAAGTCAAATAGGACTCATAACTTAATGTGTCGTATTAGCTTTTTTAATAGGACGGGTCTCGAAAAGTGTCCCAAAAAAGTGTCCTATAAACCCATTTTTGTTGTAGTGTCTATCCTTAAAGCAATTTCGCCCCCACCGTTCGATAGAACATAGTGCTATGGGTTTGTGGCGAATTACTTCCCAAGATACAATGAAGCAACGTATGTTGAGCAATTATCAACACCGCACTTTGTGGTGATAATCCGGTTGAACTATTGAGTTTCAAGGATTTCTAGAAACTAGAAATTTGTGTTTCTATAGCAACACAAACTCTAGCAATCTGGTGTATGAAAAAAAGATACATTTTTGGTGTATAATGTTAGGTATATATAGATAAAAGTGACATCTTTTCAAACTGTCACGAAATGACAGTTTAGTGACAAAAGGCAGCAATAGCGACGCTTCAGGCCGTCGCATATGTTCGAACAGTGATTATAGCGACGGTTTGGACTGTCGCGTCTATTTACCAACAACCCCTTACTGGACCGTCACGACTGTTCGATGACACCCTTCTATGAACCGTCGCGTATATTCACGAACAATCACAATAGTTTGGTATACTGTCGCATATGTTCACGAAGGGTCACAATTGTTTGTTGCACTGTCGCTAATAACGAAAACAAAATTTGCGGCTCAAAGTGGCTTGCAGTGTGCAAAGTGCGCCATCAAAGCGCCACATTGCGCCCACTCCCATGGTCGCGCTCGCATAAGGGTGCATTGCACCCCTGTGGAGCCCCCACCATTTCCAATATATTAAATTAATATATAGAAAAGACTTCCACTTATATACCCACTTAATTTCCACTCTTACACCTATGTGGGACAAGGTGAATGCTACCAAAAACAAACTTTTCTCCTTTCCTAAGACTAAACCCAAAATAACTAAGGGGTTGTTTGTTTTTTAAAAAAAAATCTCTTAATGGCTCTTAAGTCTGAATCGTTAAGACATTTTTACACATCACCTCTTGTTAATCATAACTAAATTAAGACTTCAGACTTTAGACCTCTTAAAAAACAAACGACACCTAAGACTCCTAGTTTATTTTGAAAATTTTCCCAACATTCCCCCACCATTTTCAAAAATAGACTCAAATTTGAAAAAAACTGACTCGACAGACCTAACCAAATTCCGAAATCCTTAGGGGTGTTATGCATAAGTAAAGGTGGAGTCTTGCACCTTGAACCTTTACATAGTGAAAGTGCTCAAATCTAACTAGGGTAAGAATGGTTGAAAGAAAGTCATTGAACCATCTTCCTTTATATGTTAGACGGAAATAACTCACGCATATCCTTTCTCTAATTCATGCAACCACTATTAGCCGACCCGTTAATTGGCCATGTGTCTATATCTTGATTTCTCAGAATGTTCTAGAGTCAAGCCCTTTAGCTCATTGGAAGCGACCTCACTTCCACATTCAGATAGGTGGACCTTGTCAAGAGTGTTCCCGTAACTTGAACACTCCAACACATATTGTGTTACAAGTCCATCAAGAACTAGATTCAACCTTTCTTCTCATTACGATTCCAAGTTCTGTTGACCTTGGGATGGTTTTTAAAACATTTCAGAACATTCAAATGATGTATTTTAACTTAATCTTGAGACTTGGTGAAATATCAAGTGTCAAGACAAGGTTCCATCATGGGTGACTATTTATAAGTGGGCTTGAGACCCATCCCTTTTGAAGTGCTTTTAATCAATTTTCTTGGTAATCCTTTTGTGAGAGGATCTGCTAAGTTCTTACTTGATCGTAAGAAACTAATGGTGATCACCCCATCATTTATTAATTGATTTACTTGCCTATGTCTATGTCCAATATCTCTGGACTTACCATTATACACTTGATTGTATGCCCTTGATAGTGTAGCCGCACTATCATAGTGTATAGAAATTGGCGGCATTGGCTTTGGCCATAAGGGTATGTTAATCAACAAGTTCCTTAACCATTCTGCTTCTTTACAACAAGAAGCTAAAGCAACAAATTCCGACGCCATGGTAGAATCTGTTATGAAACTTTGATTCTTTGATCCCCAAGATATTGCACCTCCACCAAGTGTGAAAATCCATCCACTTGTAGATGCATAGGCTTCTTGATCATTTATCCAACTTGCATCAGTGCATCCTTCCAATACTGAAGGATATCCACTATACTCCAAACCATAATCCATGGTTTTCTTCAAATACTTGAGTACCCGATTTACAGCATCCCAATGTGCTTTTCCAGGCTTACTAGTATGTCTACTTAAATCTTCCTACGACATAGGAGATAACAGGTCTAGTATAAGTCAGCATACATTAAACTACCAATAACTTTAGCATATTCATTTTGAGCTAACACTCTACCGGTATTAGTAGTCAATCTAGAACCTACTTCGAACGTAGTGCTGACATGTAAACAATCAAATTTATTAAAACGTTTTAATATATTTTCAATCTAGTGAGATTGGGGTAACATTAATTTATTGTTATTTCTAAGAATCTTTATTCTTAGAATAACATCAGCTTCTTCCAGATCCTTCATATCAAAATTTTCAGATAAGAGTTTCTTTGTCATTTGCACTTGTTCTAAGTCGGTTCCAAAAATCAACATGTCATCCACGTACAAGCAGATGATAACCCCTCGACCATTAACAAATCGACTGTAAACACATTTGTCTGATTCATTAATTTTGAAACCATTCGATAGAATGATTTGGTCGATTTTTTGATGCCACTGTTTGGGAGCCTGTTTCAGGCCATACAAGGACTTAATAAGTTTACAAACTTTCTCTTCTTGTCCTTGAACTATGAAACCTTCTGGTTGTTCCATATATACTTCATCCTCTAATTCACCGTTCAAGAATGCGGGTTTTGACATACATTTGGTGAATTACGAGTTTATTAATGGAAGCTAAGGCAATCAAAATTCTAATGGTGGATGTTCGTGCTACAGGGGCATATGTGTCAAAATAGTCTAGTCCTTCTTTTTGTGTAAAGCCCTTAGTTACTAATCAAACTTTAAACTATTCAATACTGCAATCAATCCTTAACTTTCTTTTGAAAATCCATTTATTCTTGATAGCCTTTGAACCAGGGGGTAGGTTGACTAAGATCCAAGTATTATTACCTTTGATGGAATTCATCTCATTGTTGATTGCTTCTTTCCAAAAAGATGCATCATGAGATTTCCTAGCTTCCGCATATATACGTGGTTCTTCATCCAAGTTGTAAATTATTGGATATTCTTTCACTAAACCATGTCGACCACCTTCAACTAGGTACATTTCAAAGTCAGCCCCAAAGGTTCTTTCTCTTCTTTGACGTTTGATTCTTCTAGGTTCAATCACTTGATGATTCAGGGAATCATCATCTTCCTTTCATTATCTATTGGAATCTTGGTAGACACGGTTTCCTTAGAAACCTCATGTGCCTTTGGAATGCTTTTGAACCTTTGTTCGTCAAAATGAGCATCTCTAGATTCTATGATGGTGTTAATAGAAATGTGATCATTTGGCTCAACCACCATGAATCTATAAGCTTTGCTATTTTGGGCATATCCCAAAAATATACATTCAATACCTTTATCTCATAACTTTCTCTTCTTGGATTCGGGAAGTCTCACAATTGCTCGACATCCCCAAATCCGAAGGTAATCTAGTTTAGGTGTCCGTTGATTCCATAACTCATAATTGATAAGGGGTATCTTGCAATGCTGGAGTCTATGAAACATATGGGAGAAATTAGCTCCAGAGATGGACATCTTGACTTTTACAAGCTGGTGCAAGATGGATTTCTACGACATAGATTTTGGTTTGGGAGAACCGTGTTGGGTGATTGGTGTTGTAGGTCATGGCAGTCCAGTGTTTCTGAATCTTATCACTCTAATTGACACAAAATGTGGGAAAGGAATAGAAGCATGGGAGAATTTGGATGAAGAAGAGATGGAGATTCTTCAAGGCAATTCAAAGCTATTAATTGGCATTTGCTTCATTAGATCCATGTACTCTACCAAAAGATGAAGTTGTTGCATTAAAGAAACCACATGCCATGAATACTCAAGTAGACCCATCAAGTAGAGCAATCATGATGGCATTTGTCGTCGCTGAAAGTCAATTTATTATCAAAAACGGCTTATAAAGACGACATGTCGTTGCTATAGCTTCTTGTTGAAACATGTCGTCGCTAAGGCGCGTCGCTGAAACTCACTTTTCTAGTAGATACATGCGTACCTCTATATGAAATGGATTAAGGCGTCTCCCTCTATATATATGGCATTCTTTACCTTTTGTAGTATTTAAAGTAGGCTCATGTCCAACAATCTATTAGTTTATTATAATAAAACTCTATATTTCAATTAACGTGAATTTCTTATAATCATTATCTACACATATTGGTTAATATCTTTTTAGAGAACTCATTAATGGATTCAAGATTTTTAAGCTATTAACTTTAAATGTTCTCAATAAATAAAGATTAGATAATACATGGTCCTCATCTAAATGAAAGTCGAATGATGTATTATACGGAACTAATTAAACTTCTGTAATTTCTTTAGTTAGGGGTCGTTTACCCAAATGCTTACCCGATAAACGTTTACCGATAAAACTCGACACACTAGCTTACTTTACCGGGTAAGATTGTAATCATCATAATGGCATCGTATACAACAATTTACCAATTAAGCTCTTATCCGGGTAAGAGTTGTCACTCTCACTTACCGGGTAAAACTCTCCATCCTTATCATAGCTCTTACCGGGTAAGATTCTCTGCTCTTACCATGTTAATATGATAAAGTAAATGTCTCGATAAACGCTTACTGCGTAAGTGTTTAGTAAACGACCCCTTAGTCTTCATAACCTGACACATGAAACATCATATATTAAATTTCTGATATGTTTTATGGGCTGCAATGAATTCCTTGTTACATTTTTGTTTTTTAAAGGCACCTTATTACATTCTTTTGAAACAAACATTCCTTGATCTTTAATTAACCAACTCGATTTAGGAGCTAATCCGTTAAGGACAAATACTTGGTTCGATAAAATGAAAAATTTTGAATTAAAAAGTTTTATTAATGATAGAAAATATATTCAAAAATGTATATGTATTGGGTTCAACAAAAATGCTGAATGAAGTCAGAGATTTTTTATGTTCGGAATGTTGGAATATTCCCATGTTTTAAGACGATGATATATGAAGAATCAAATAAAGGTTGTATTTCGGTGATATTAATATCGTAACTTAGAGGAAAATACAACTTTCTCAATAATGAAGAAGATACATAGATGAGAAAAAGATATACATCATCAAAATAAGTTGGAAAATATTCCCTAATGAAGAAGATACATAGATGAGAAAAAGACACAAGTGAAAAAAGGAGACAGTGTGGCATTCGAGATTAGGGGTGTTCAAAAAAATTGTCAGACCGTTGAAGACGGTCGAACCAAGTTAAATCATACCGTTTTTGGTGGTTTGAGCGGTCTGGTGGTCCGGTCTAGTCTGAAAAATAGCTAAACCGCTTGATCTAGTCTGCGGTTTGGACGTTCTTTTAGTTGATTGGACCGAACCGATGGCCAAAATACACTTGTATTAATTATACTTATTTTTCATGTTGTATGCTCAACTATTATGGCCCAAATAAAAAAAAGTCTGTCGAATACATTAAGTTTTTAGTTTTCAGTTTTCAATTATCCGCGTTCCTTACATCGGCAGAATTCTAAAATTCGCCAGAAATAAAAATCTAAAATCCAATCGTCTTTCGGCTTCCGAAATTTTTATCCAAACTTCCAACTATTGTTAGCGGACTTGCTTAACTTATTTTTAAACTTGCTCAATGTTTTTTTTTAACTTTGAAGATAGATGTTCTTTTTATAATTCAGTATAATATATTTTAATAATGTTATGTAGGCGGAAATTTCATTTAGGAGAATAATTTTATGTTTTTTTAGTTTAACGTATGCCCATAACAGGCTAAACCGCCTAAACGGTCAGACTGCCTTTTGTGGTCCGGTTTGACCGGTTTGGTCAGTTGCTGCCAAACCCCTCGATTTGGAAATTTCTAAACCACCATTGCGGTTTGGTATATAGTTAAGGTTTGGGGTGGGGGTGCTCAAAAACTCGACCAACCCAACCCGAAAAAACTCAAAAAAAATCAATCCGAGGAAACCTGACATATAATCGATACAAAATTAAGGCAAACCGAATCTATTGGGTTGAAATTGGGTTAGGTCCAAAGGTACCCGACCAACACGATAACTCGATGAAATTTTTAGCGGGTTCTCTAAAATTATTTGTATTTTTCTTTAATATGTATAGGTTACCAAAAACGACTCGGCGACAAGGAACAATGAAACTTATAAGAGGACATTAAGTTATATCTAATACTTAAATATTTGATGAACTCGTATATTCTCTTGGATGATTGATCGTATTTCAAAGGAAGGTTACTTTATTTTTATGTTCTTGTTTATGCCAAAAATCTCACAAGGAAAATTTAAGGTAAATGTGGAGCTTGATCCAACCAAAGAAAGTAACAACAATAATCGTACGACTATAATAAAAATAAAGTAAATAAGACGAGAGAATTGGTGACGCGGAAAACCCCTAAAATGGGTAAAAACCGTGGACGAGTGTGAGTCGTCGTGCACTATGGACGTCAATCAGGGACGTCGTCCTTAAGAACAAATATTACAAGTGAAATGTAATATAAAACAATATAATAAAGTTAACTCGATCGTGCGTCGTGTGTAATCAAACTTCTGTCGTGTGTCGTACGACAAACAATAGAATGCTTTGTGAACTTTAAGAGAGATTGAGTGAGCTTTAGATTGCAATTTGTGAGCTTCTTAGGTCTGAGTATCAGATGTCCGAATATGAAGTTCAATCTTCATATTTATACTCTATTCGTCCGTTAGCAAGTCTTGAATGCATATCTTTAATAGAGTAACCGTTTGATATTGATGATTGCATCTGTTATATCCGTTGTTGTTGATAACGTCTTCCGTTATGATCTCTCATCATTAACGTTCTTGAAATCCTGCATTAAATATAATATAAAGTATGTTGCAAATTAGTAACTGAAATCATGTCGTACGATGATATTCGCTGGACGGATATTTAACCAGTCGAGGTCGCCTGAAGAAAGATCGTTCTTTACCTTATGTCGTACGACCATAGTCTGTTGGACTTTTTACCCAAACAGTTTGCCCCCAAATTTAAAATTCAAGCGGCAACTTTTTGAAATTTAAATTTAAGATTATAACACGTGTTGCAAAAGAAAACGCGGGTCTTTCGATTAGAATCAAATCGGTTTATTTCTAACTAGATAATGACGTCACCACCTGCACAAGTAATCATCCAGACAACTAATTAGGGACAGGTGTCGCATATTGGAAGGATGTACTCGAGTATTTCCTCTGACACAGCTGACACGTGTCAAAATGACGACTGGCGATCTATTTTCTCGGTCGATTCGGTTTCCAACTTTACAATATAAATAAGGATTGTTGCTAATCCTTTCCTTCTTTACGCTTACATTTCCTTAGAAAATATATATCTCCGGCGAGATTTCCGAGCGATCAGAATCTTTTCCAATCTAAATTCGAGGTTTAGACTATTATTTAAGGTACGATTTTCAGTCCTTCTTTTGTGTTTGATTTATACATAGAAAATCTATAACTAGAAAACCTAGGAAAGCTTGGGATATTTTGAGTTATTGGTGCGCGACTCTTAACATCCCTGACTTTCAGATGTCGAGTGAGCCAGTAAGTTTGTTCAGGGAAGAAGAACACATAGATTTTTTCAAGAGTTTGGCTAAACTTCCAGATGAGATAAATCTAGTGTCGCCGGAGGATTTAAAGCCGGACGAGGTTCCGAGGGGATATTGTGTCTTGTACGAGTACCCCTTTAAGATAGGTTTCTCTTGGCCTTTTAGCCCTTTGGTCAGGGCGTTTTTAGATGCCTTTGACTTGACACCTGGACAATTAATGCCTCAATTCTGGCGTATTGTCCAAGTGATCGATCGTCTCACGGCCGAATGGGAGGTACCGTTCAACGGGAACGACCTCTTGACAACCTATAGCGTGCGACCAGATGGTTATCACCGGTATAGCTTGTTTCCACGTTCGAAGGGGGATAATGTACTGATACTTAACACCGCGGTGAACGACCGTGGGTGGAAACATCGGTATGTTTTCCTTCAAGTGGCGTCTGTAAGTGACGAAGACAACCAATGGTTGTCGTCAGGCTGGAACGAATCGGGTAGGTTTATTGTCGTGCATTTTTTGTCGTGCGTTTTAGCCTAATGTTTTTCTTTGTTTTGCAGTAATCGACTTTAGTGTAGTGAAGCCAAGGAGGGATTCTCTCAACAAGGTTCAAAGAATCTTAGAGAGAAGTATTGCCGATCGTTCCTTCTCCCTTCGGTCGAACGACGAGGAGGACGAAGTCGTCCTTGTTACTGAAGTTGCCCCTACCGAGGGTTCTTTGAAGGAAGGAGAGAATATAGAAGAAGAGAGAGAAGAAGAAAGAGAAGAGGAGATGACGAGTAAGTTGTTCAACAATACCTCCTTCTTACGTATCGTAAGTGTTCTCTAACTTGCTCTTCCTGTTTCTCTTTTTTCTTAGGAGATGCAACTGCAAAGTCGGCTGCTGCTAGGCGAGCCGAGCAATTAGAGCTCGCTCGTCAAGGAAGGGAAAAATCAAAGAAAAGATCTGCCCCTTCCACAGGGGTAGATCCAAGACGTGTTCGAGGCAAGCAACCTCGGACTTTGCCTAAGAAGTCAGGCGACGTTACTTTGACGTCCCTTCCAGGGGCGTCACCGATGAAGGGAACCGTTGCTGGTGTCGAGCTTGGAGGCCCGACGAAACCTACCAACCCGAACGGGTTGGGTTGGATTGAAAATTTTCAAACCGATGGTAACATGGAAAAAGAGGGGACAAAATGCCAATAAGTTATTTGGTAAATAAAAAATGCCACACACACACACACATATATATATATATATAGAGAGAGAGAGGGGGGGTCGAATTCATGGAAAAACTGCAAAAAAATGAAAACTTAAGGAACACCGTGGTAGTCGTTCATCTGAATGGTATGCACATGTGCATACAAGTAATTTGTAACATGCACATGCATGCACATGTGAATAAACGCGTGCATAAAAACGAAAAGATAACTTAATTACTTGTATTCACTTGTGCATACCATCCACATGAATGACTACCAGGGTGTCCTTAGTTTTTCATTTTTTTTTGGTTTTCTCTTGAACCTCCCTATATATAGGGTCAGGTTCATGGGAAAACCGTAAAAAAAAGGGAACACTATGGCAGTTGTTCATCTGGACAGTATGCAACATGTGCATACAAGTAATTTGTAACATGACCAAAAAACAACTTAATTTACTTGTATTCACGTGTGTATACCGTTCAGATGAACGGCTACCAGGGTGTTCCTCGGTTTTTTATTTTTAACGGTTTTCCGGTACCTCCCTATATATAGGGTCAATTGACGGTGTATGAACTCACGACCTCATAATTATATTTATTATTGATTCAATTTTTTTTTGGAAACGACAATGCATTAGAAAGCTACTGAGGAGCTAGCGGAAGGAATTACAAAGATCCAAAGCAAAATAAAGGAAAGGTTCTCTAAATAAAGACATCTTTCAAACTTGTCTTATGCCTATACACCATCCATCTAAAAGAGTAATTAATAATCGATTCAAAAAAGGTCTTCCTTCTTAGGCGTTGGATTGTCGAAAACGACTCTATTTCGGAAGCTCCAAATAGAGGAACAGATGATGAACATAATAGCCTCTAAACAATTGCGTTTCAACAGAGGGAAGTGGGTCGAATCTAGACCTTCCATAGCCACTCCAAAACATTGAAATGGTGAAAAAAGAAACTGCCACCAGCTTTCCAGTCTTCTCCAAACCACAACAGAAATGTCGCACAAGAAAAGAGTGTGATCAACCTATTCGATAACCTGCTTGCGTAACAGATAGAGGGTGTTATCGAGGTCTATACCCATATCAAACAACTTAGCTTTGACAGGAATGCAACCTTGTAAATCCCTCCAACAAAAGATAGATTCCCCCATTCTATCCACCACATTCGCAAGGTTACCTTTGTTGAGGGAAAATAGTCTAGGGAAACGGTCATTTAGTTTGCCATCTCCTATCCAGTTTTCATACCAAAACAGAGTACTTTTGCCATCTCCAATCTTAATCATAAGATCATATGTTGTCATACCTTTCGCATTTAGCCACCGCATTGCTTTTAAGACTTTGCACCACAGATCATGGTCACCAGGTACCTCACAATCGTTGTTAAGACCATCGTTTTGTCCATGTATAACTTTCATAACATTTGACCAAATGGAGTTTGGAGAGTGGAATTTCCACACCAATTATTTTTCAATTGACGATATATGAACTCACGACATCATAAAAATAATAACAAATTTGATTGAAAAATAATAATAATAAATATAATACATAATCATTCTACATAAATAATTGAAATAATTCTACATCTTTTATATATATATCGAGAGAAAAGTTCAAACGAGGACGCTAACTATTTAAGAAAACAAGAAAAACAGCAATCATGTACAAAATCACATGTGATTCGGCATTAACCCGGAAAAATGAGACACAAGCGACTTTTCCCGCGGCTTCAAGTCGTGTGCGAAGTCGCAGGATCACATGTGATTTTGTACATGAATCACATGTGATTTTGTATGTACTGACGTTTTTCTTGTCTTCTTAAATAAATATCGTTCTCGTATGAACCCACATCTCTCTCTCTCTCTCTCTCTCTCTCTATATATATATATATATATAATATTTGTCAATAAATATGATGATTTATATTTTTTGAAAGTATTTTTAAAGCTCAATATTCATTCTAACAATACTATACACTACACCAAATGTTGTCTTAGACAACATATGCTAATTGGCTATGTTGCTTAAGAGCAGCTTAGGCAACAAAGGCTAATATATGTTGCCTAAGTTTTCTCTTAGGCAACATGTAATTCTATGTTGCCTAAGTCAGACCTTATGCAACATATGAATAATTATATGTTGCCTCAACTATCTTAAGCAACATTTTCCCTTATGTTGCCTTAGTTTTATAATGTTTTTTTTAATAAATGAAAGTTATCTTAGGCAACATATTTTCTTGTTTCTATGTTGCGTAAAGTCAAAAATATAAATAAATATAGGTAATCGAAAATTTAATAACTTGTATAATGTTTTTTTAAATCAATAAAAGTTATCTTAGGCAACATATTTTCTTGTTTATATGTTGTCTAAGGTCAAAAATATAAATAAATATTGGTAGTTGAAAATGTAATAACTTGTATAATGTTTTTTTTAAATCAATGAAAGTTATCTTATGCAACATATTTTCTTGTTTATATGTTGCCTAAGGTTAAAAATATAACTAAATATAGGTAGTCAAAAATTTAATAATTTGTATAATGTTTTTTTAAAATCAATGAAAGTTATCTTAGGCAACATATTTTCTTGTTTCTATGTTGCCTAAGGTCAAAAATATAACTAAATATAGGTAGTCGAAAATTTAATAACTTGTATAATGTTTTTTTAAAATCAATGAAAGTTATCTTAAGCAACATATTTTCATGTTTCTATATTGCCTAAGGTCAAAAATATAAATAAATATAGATAATTGAAAATGTAATAACTTGTATAATGTTTTTTTAAAATCAAACCGCATCTATTGGGTTGGAAACGAGTTAGGCCCAAAGTAATCCGACCAACCTGACTAAAACTTGTACGTTTTTACTTCTTTTTTTTAATGATTTTAAACTTTTAGCGGCTCGTCTTTTCTATCAATTTTTAAGTTCTTCTATCTTAGTCATAGTTCAGATCTGTCTACGAGACCACACCGAATTAAATCGTACAAATCTAACCTTCAAGTCTTCAAAAATATTTAACATCAACTTGGGCTTTAATGTATCAGTTGGATTTAATGGATCCATTTAGGCTTTAATGGATCCACTTAGGCTTTAATGAACCCAATTAGGATTTAATGGATCCGGTTGGCCTTTAATAGATCGGTTGAATTTCAATGCATCAACTTGGGCTTTAACGGATCAATTGGGCTTTAATGTATCGTTTGGGCTTTAATGGATCCATTTAGGCTTTAATGGATCCACTTGGGCTTTAATGGTTCCATTTCGGTTTTACTGAATTCATTTGGGCTTTAACGGATCAGTTAGGCTTTTAACGGATCCACACGGATCGATTGGGCTTTAACGGATCAATTAGGCTTTTAACGGATCCACACGGATCGATTGGGCTTTAAAGGATCCATTTGATCCCAATACACATTACATGCATATATGTAGTACATATTTGCAGACAAACACGTATTAAGTCACTATCAGTGTCATTGGGCCTCAATAAGTCATGAAAGGTTTTGTTGGTATATATTGGTTCTTACTAAGCTTTGGTGTTATTACGCTATAATAAGTCATGAAAGGTTTAATCGGTTATATTGGCCTTTAAAGGTTTTCATTGGGCTTTAACTGATCTTTCGGGCTTTAAAGGGTTTCATTGGGCCTTAATGGATCTATCGGACTTTAAAGGGTTCTATTGGGTTTTAATGAATCTATTGGGGTTTAATTAATTCTACCGAACTTTAATCGGTTCAATTGGCCTTTAAAGGTTGTCATTGGGCCTTAACGGATCTATCGGGCTTTAAGAGGTTCTATTGGGTTTTAAAGGTTTTCATTGGGCTTTAACTGATCTTTCGGGCTTTAAAGGGTTTCATTGGGCCTTAATGGATCTATCAGACTTTAAAGGGTTCTATTGGGCTGTAAAGGTTTCATTGGGCCTTAATGGATCTATCGGGACTTAAAGAGTTTTATTGGGTCTTAATGGATCTATTAGGGTTTAATTAATTCTACCGAACTTTAATCGGTTCTATTGGCCTTTAAAGGTTTTCATTGGGCCTTAACTGATCTTTCGGACTTTAAAGGGTTCTATTGGGTTTTAAATGTTTCATTGGATGTTAATGGATCTATTGGGTTTTAAGGGGTTCTATTGGGCTTTAAAGAGTTTTATTGGGCCTTAATGGATCTACTGACCTTCATTCAACTCTATTGGACTTAAACCCAGGAAGACTAATAGCTCATGAAGACTAATAACTCTATCTGGTACACATCATCCTAATGTGCCTCCATTTCTCATACCAAATTGGTGGGTGTTAGAAGAATGCAGTAGTAATATGTATCTTGTGCTTTGATACTTGTAAATTAAGAGATTTTTAAAATTTTGCATAAAATAATGGTACATTGTGCCTAATAATTTGTATCTAAGAGTTTTGTATCCGTACTTTATAATATAGTATAGATATAGATAGATATAGATATTGAATATAAACATTTAAAATAATTTTTTTAACATAAAAATATTTATTATCTAAAAAATTATTTATTTTAAATTAAAAAAAACAAATCAAAGCTTTTAAGAAAACTCAAAATTTGACAAAAACAAATGACCTGCCATCCCTTCCCCCTCTTTTTTCTATTTCACGTTCTTCCCCCTATCCCCCAAAAATTAGGTTAAAAAACACCCCCCTCCCTGTTTCTAGTATCGACCAGCCACCAGACGCGCCTCCACCAGCCACAACACCGGTCGAACTCTCTTTCTCTCTATCGCCACCACGAGCTCTCTTTCTCTCTCGATCGAACAACAGCCATCGATCGAACTCTCCTTTTCTCTCGATCGAACAACAGCCACCTACATCGCCACCACGAGCAACCACCATTGCCACCACGAGCCACCACCTGAACTGACACCATCGAACTCTCTGCAGGTTCGATTTGGTTCTATTCGACTAGATTCGATTTGATTCATTCGATTTGGTTCTGCAGGTTCTGCAGGTTCGTTCAAGAAATTCGTTCTGTTAACAGGTCTACGTTTTCAAAGTTCCAATTTTCTGTTAACAGGTTCTGCAGGTTCGATTTGGTTCTGCAGGTTCGTTCAAGAAATTCGTTCGTTCTGCAGGTTCGATTTCTATTTCACCTTCGTTTTTGAAGTTCCAGGTACTGTTTGATTTTGATTTCGTTTTCAAAGTTCCACTTTTCGTTTGATTTATGAAGTTTTTCAAGTTCGAATTCATTTTCGTTTTCGTTTGTGAAGTTCCAGATTTTGTTTTCGGTTTTTTAGTTTCTGAAGTTCGATTTCCATTTTCCTGAATTTCTGTTTTGTTTTTGAAGTTTCAGGTTTTGTTTTCTGACAAATTTATCTAGACAGATAAATTTATCCATGCAGACCTTAATAGAAAATTTGGTAAACATCCCCTTAATGTTGTATCTATATATGTCCTCGAATTGATTTTAGTCACTAATGAGGATTGATTTTAGTTTCTTTCTAACTTTTATTTCGATGTTGTAGGTACAAGACCGATTCTATCAGTGAGATTCAACTCGCCATCTAACGATGGATTTTCAACCATCTAACCAATAGTTGAGCTTAATATATTTCTGTTTTATGTGTTTGAAGTTTTTGTATTTGTTGATTGAAAACGCAATACTTGCAGGTAGAGAGCATAGTCTTGAGCATTATATCAATGTTGTCCTGCCCTAACAATAAACATATTCCCTCTTGTTCTTAGATTTCGTGATTTCTGATATGATTTTTGATGCATCAAAACGCTGTCTCACATTAGGTTTTTTGATTTCAGAAAGAGTGGAGAGATGAAGGGACTAGTTCAAAAAGAAAGTTGGTCGTTTTTGTGATTCAAACCAACGAGCTTGTTATGATGGGATGACATTTGAAGAGCTTGTATTTGGTCATTTGAAGTAGTATATTAGTTTTTTTTGAACGTATGTAATTTGTAATATTATTTGTTATTTGATAAAATTCTAATTAATAAAAAAATTTGATTTTTAAAAAAAAAATGTGTAACGCAACATATGCAAATATAGTATGTTGTCTAAGTTGATATCTTAGGCAACACATGCATAAATCTAATGTTGGCTTAGTGTTTAGTGGGTGCAACATATGTTTTTTTATAGGCAACATAACCTATTGTGTGTTGCTTAAGGAGTCCGCTTAGGCAACATACGCTGTTTGCCTATGTTGCCTAAGTTCTTATGCAACATTGATAAGGCAACATTGCTTAGGCAACATATAAACCCCTCTTAAACAACATTTTTCATTTGTTGCCTAAGTGATATTTGGTGTAGTGATAGTTGTACTTTATCATATACGTTCTTTCAATATTCATTTGGTTACAAACAATATTTTGTAAAATATCAATTTTGAAATCATGGTGACCATTAGTTTATTTTTAACATTGAATATACATTAACCAATCAATACTATATTTTTCTGTAGTTTCATTCTTGTCATAATCATTTTGTGTATAAGTACTTCAATACATGTGTTCAATGTTTAAGGTTTAGGGTTTAAAGTTTAGATTTATTTGGAAAAGGAATTTTAGAGTTTTATGGTTAATAATGATTGCGGGTGTTAAAAATAATGTTGGATTGTTCAAATCGGTCGAACCAAGTTACAACAAACATTTTTGATGGTTTGGGTGGTTTGAGTGGTCTGGTGGTTCGGTCCTGTTTGAAAAAATAGTCAAACCGCTAGGTCCGATCTAGTCTACGGTTTGAACATTTTTTTGAGTGGTCTAAACCAAACCGACCGCCAAAAATACACGTATATTAATTATATTTAGTTTTAATGTTGTAGGCTCAATCTTTATGGACCAATTCGACTAAGAATTATGTTTTTAGTTTCATTTCTCAATTGACCATGTTACCTAAATTGACAAAATTCTGAAATTCGTCAAAGATCATATATATTTTAATTTCCAAATAAAGTCCTTCGACTTGCTCAATAGGTAACACCCCCTTCCTACTAGTCCTAAGATGGGGAATGTCACAACCGAAAACGGATCAAAAGTCTACAATTCACAGTACAGAGCTCTAACAGAACTCCCAAAAGATTGCAATACATCCTCCGGTAATGATACGAATAACATATTTACATATTAAGTATTTACATAACAAAAGCCTTCAATAAGTAACTAGTCTTTAAGCATCCTAAACCATCTCGTCCGTTCATCCCGCCTCTGGGTTAGATCCTGAACCTGCCGAGGTAAAACAAAACAAGCTTCGACTGAGCAAAATTGCCCAGTGAACGAATAATAACACAAGAAATACCAAATAAGAAGTAGGTAACTGAAAGAAAACAACTGAAAGAAAACCTTACGATACAGAGTTGGAAGCGATTTAAGTGTAAATCTCAAGAACTGAAACCAATATAATTAAAGTTCAAAGCAAGATAAACATCCATATCATTAAGATATATTGTACCCGATGGATGATCAGTCCAAACAGGCGTCATAATGGAATGGAAGTGTTGGGCACTACACCGCCTCATTCCCCGGTAACCAAAGGTATCTGGTATTCAGCTCTATCCGGTAACCAACATAATTGGTATTCGGTTCTATCCAGTAACCAACACATAATTGGTATTCGGTTCTAAGGATGCATCCAACGTTCTCTATATGGCTCGGTCATAGCCTTCACGAGAATGCCATGACTATTTTAGCCATCATGGAGGCGTCTCAACATTCGTGCCCCGAATGATGAGCCTAGTCAAAACGAAATTCAATAACCAAATTTGATGAATAAACTTTGGATAATAAGTTCAACAAACTCATTGATATTTATAATTCAAGTAATCGGAAGGAATTTAAAAACATACCGGTCTCGAGTCAAAATTCCCAAGGACTCAAATTCATTAAACGAAACATCATATAAAACATAAAAATATTCCGGATAACCATTTGATAACATCCACTTTTGTGGGTGTATTTCATAAACAAGATCTATGGAATGGGTAATCATCACAATTGATAACCCACGTATTAAAACGAATTAGATATTCGTACCTTGGAGGTGTTTTAGAAACGATCACACGAAACTTGATGCCTATGAACGGTTTTCTCCTTCCGGTTTACCTACACTTATTAGTAAAATGCTTTTAGATGGTTTTCGGTAACAATTCTTATCAACTTCAAGTTCCTACAAGCCCTTTCATCTTAGAAAGATTCTACGGACCTTCAAACATGCTTACAATACCCTTAGGACACTTAATAAACACTTAACACAATTCTTAGGGCCTTAAACCACATTTTTAAAAATCCAAATTTACACATTCAAACAGTAGCTAACAGCTTCTGTACACTTGAAGTTCAAGCATTTTTCTCATTCTTAGAGGCTCAACCAAATTTTTTTGTAAACATGAAAGTTGTGCATAATCCTCTTAGGATTTCACAGAAACTGGATTCACATCAATTGGAGCTCTGCTCTATTTTCTACAGAATTAATACCAACAGTGTGCATTTTCGAGTGTGTGCAGAACAGTTCTGAAAAATCAGTGATTTCGAGTCACTTAAAGTCCGAAATTGACTTTGGTGTAAACTACAAAGTTGAACTACACACATAGACCTTTCTGTAGATATAAAGAACACCTCATTTGGACAAATGGTTGATTTTATACGAATTTTTAAACTTACCACAATGAATCTGTCACTTCCAACAGCACCAAACTTGAAGAATTTCCACCTCAATTCCTCAATCTTCAACCTATTATTCATAGATAAACTTAGGGTTTAACCCATTTTGCCCAAAGTAGAAATAATCAACAAAATTAACCATGAACATACCTTAACTTGAGCCCCTAGTTCCATTTCTAACACTATATCTTCAAGAATATTAAGGATTTGAGAAGAAATTTGAGGTTTTAGGGATGAGATGAGGGTTTCTAGAGAGAAGGAGGAGAAATTGATGGGTAGAGAGAAAGTGATAAATCTGATTATGAATTTTGAATAAAAAAAAATCAATTAATTTCATATATATATTTTCAACATTTACATTCCAACCCCTTTATCTTTAGCTTATAACAATTTAACCCTTTCTTGACAATTCCTTTACAATGTTGGTCCTAACCAAGATTGTTTCATTCAACATTAGTCCATAAATGAAATCTATAAATATAGACTCGGACTAATGTACAACTCTTAACAACTAAGGTACAAGTCATTAAAGCACGATCTCCTATTTTAAGCACGATTTCGTTTTCGGTCACAAAATTAGGTACTAAACATAGGATATTATACAATACTTTTCTAAGATTCAATTATTATTGGTGTACTTGTTTAATTTTTTTCAACTTGCTCAATATTTTTTTTATTTGAGATAGACGTTTCTTTTAGAATTCGGTATATTATTTTTTAATAATCTTATATCGGTACGTAGAGATTTCATTTTGGATAGAGATGTTTTGGTTTTAGTGTAAACTCTATAAGAGGCCTAAACCGTCTAAACCGGTCATCGGTTTGGTCACTTATTGTCAATTTCGGTTTGGAACTTTTCTAAACCGCCAGAAAGGCTTGATTTGTTGTTTAGGAGGGTTAAACCAATCAAACCGGACCGCAAAATACCTAATAATGATAATAATAAATACATATACAAAATTATTTCTTATTAATATAATAATTAATATTTATATATAAAAACACCAAGTTATAATCATAATTTTTACTCTTCCATGTTTTTCTTCTATATTAATTTACATATATTCATTACTTCTAGAGAGGTTTAGACCTTTTACTTTTTGAAATTAGGTTTATCAATAATTTAAATACTACTAGACAAAGACCCTTTAGTTTCTATTCGTAAGTTGGTTGTCTCTGATAATGACAATAAACATGTCGTTTTCACAACATGAACCAATAAATTCCATATAAAACCAACTACCTCACGTCGATAAAATAAGATATTTAAAGAATGAAAAAGTTTCACCATGTGAAATTATTTATAGAAGGATGGGTTTTTTCTTTTCTTTGGAAGCGACAAACCTTGTAAAAAAAAAGCTAGCCAGAAGCTAGTATTAACAAGAGATTACATCAATCCAAAAACAAGACAGTAAGGAGACAAGCTCCATTTACGGAAGGATGGGTCATTGGTGGTCAACATTACAACTCAAAATATATATGTATTGATAATAATAAACAATTTGACCACATTATATATTTATATATATATAGAGAGAGAGAGGGGTACAGAGAGAGAATCTCAAATAAAAAAGAACCAAAAAAAAACACAAAAAATGAAAAAATATATCAAAAATGAAAACCAAATTAAAGGTAATAAAGTAATTATTTTTTGTGTAATTTGTTTCGCTACAATTTTCGTTATATTTTGCTGAAAGTATTGAACACTTTAAAGGGGTGAATTCAACCGAGAACATCATTATTTTACGATAGTGTCAGAACACATACAATAACGTAGTTGATGTGGGCCTAAAGCATGGAGGAACGAGTCTTAAAGTTCCTTGAAGCCCACGATCATGCGAATGGAGGGTGTCGTGCTTCAACGCACACAACTTTTGCTACACTGTTTCGTTTCAGACCCACAATACTCGAATAGAAGTTTGGGACAATGAGCACGCCCTAGGTATGACTCGAAAGGGCCTACTGGATTTTCGAGGCCAAAAACATGGTTTAAACATGTTTTGAGACACTTTTGTATTTTTTGGTTTTTATGTTTGGCTCGTCACCTTTTTCAGACCCATTTCTTTTCACTACAAAACAAAGAGGCTTCAACGATAGAAAAATACGTCGGTAATCCGCCGGAAAAAGCCATCACCACCATCCTGGAGAAAGGATGGTTGGTGATTGTGATTACAGGCAAATTTTCAACCATCGACGGATCTTATTGCCAGAGAAAGGTTGACTAGTGATTGTGATTACCGATAGATAATCTGTATGTGATTGTTAATCTGTCGGTGATGCTCAACAAATCCGTCAGTAATTATTGGGCGGAGAAATTTGTTTGTAAAGCCTCTTTATTTTGAAGTGTTTTGGAACTCTAATTTATATGTTGGTTATGTAAGGTAGATGGTCACTTGATCAATAACAGACTTTACAGTTTCCATCCAAATTATGAGTTCTTTTGAATTCGAGTTTGAGCCTAAAGTTTGGCATGCGTTGAATCAATGAGCTTTAGAAGAGGTTATTCCTGGGTATTCACATAATCAACAGAATTAAAATGGTAATATTCTCATTTGAATCCACGTTATATAGACTTGAGATGACGTGAAAAAAATTTACTTTTGTGAGAAGGTGAAATAGTCAAGGTTACATTTTGTGAATGTGAATGTTAGGTTACATTTTGTGAATGTGGCAAGTGATAAATCTTCACATGACCATAAAATGTGTATTGGAAGGTTAAGTTTAACACAAAGCGGAGTTATAATAAAACTATTTAAGGTTCATATATGAATTTAAAAAAATATATTATCACTAAAAGATAATAAAATTCTTCTTTTTTGGTATAATTTATTTAAATAAAATATTAATTATTTTTAGATAGTTTAATTTAAAAGAAAATTGTAACTCATTTTTATTTAAAAAAATGGTTACAAATTTAAAAAATGAGTGATTTTGTGGATTCGATTAATGATTTAGTTTAATAGAAGTTACAAAATGTCCCTCATTTTTATCTTAGGATAGTTAAGTTATTTACTATTTTCTCTCTATTGCATATATGGCAAAAATCTTGATCATTTAAAGATATCATCTTATGCATGAGATATCTTCAAATGAGAAAGATAAAAATATTGAGGATAAAATAATCAATCTCAACCATTAGATGATATTTTTCAATAGTCAAGATTTTAAATGCAAAATATGTAAATATAGACAAAAATGTGACTGGTTTAAACAAAATAAGAAAGTCGAGGGAAGACATTTTGAAACATTTATATAACTAAATTACTAATTCAAGCCACCAAACCACAATTTCACTCATTTTTCAAATTCACTTTCTTTTATAAATGAAAATTAGATTTACCTATTTTTTCTTTTAAATTAAATTATCATAAAAAAAACGAGAATTTCATTATATTTAATTTAAGATCCATGAATATATATAAAAGATTCACATATGATTTCTTAAACTGATTCAGAATCTCAGTTATAAGTTCTAAATTGATTCAAATACAAGTTATTATTAAGATTCAAATGTTAATCTAGAATACGATTCATATGTGAATTTATGTTAGGATTCATATCTTCACATATAAACCAATATACACTTAATTATCATTGTTTGCTAATGGTTTTATGTGATCTTTTGCATTTGTTTACATTTTAAAAGACCAATGAAGAACATTGATGTTCGTCTTTATATATGAGATTTAGGCAAATGAGATTTAATTCGGTTTGTAGATTGTAAAATCGTCAATGATTTAATGGTGGAAAATTGGATCAAAAATCGATGATTGTGTTTCTCATTTGAAAAGAACACTATATAAATTTATATCTTCACATATAAACCAATATACACTTAATTATCATTGTTTGCTAATGGTTTTCTGTGATCTTTTGCATTTGTTTACATTTTAAAAGACCAATGAAGAACATTGATGTTCTCAACCCCACCACCGTAGTCTGTCTCATACCTCCACTTTTCCGGCCAGTGTTCCTCAACCCCTATCATCGTCGTCCCCCACAAGGATACATTCCCTAAATCGTCTCGTACGGAGAAACTCCATCGTCGTGGCCTAAACAACTCTCCTCTCCCCCCCCCCACCCCGAGCAGATCCAGATCCTATATCCATCTCTCTTCCTCACTCTGAATCTGGATATGAGATCCCAAAATCCAATTCTCATCGTTTTTCCTCTCCTCCTATCGTTGCTCCCACTATCCTTCGTCTTCCACAATCACTGCTCCCACTATCCTTCGTCTTCCACTACCACTGCTTCCACCGTGAAGATTTTTTTATGTTCTTGGAGAAGATTTTTTCTAGGGTTTCAGTCAACATTTTTTTTTTGGAAAAAGACAGTCTACATATTTAGGGGTTGTTTGGTAGTTGCTGAATGGTTTGGTGCAGAATGATTAAGTGGTCATAATGATTAAAAGTCTCTTATAATATAATGCAAAATGAAATACAGTTGTTTGCTAATTGTTCAGAATTAAATTAGTGCTCTGAATGGTTAAGAGAGGGCCAAGATAAAAAAACCATTCAGAAAGTTTTGGAACCATTAAGAGGCAAACATTTTATTTGTCAAACAATATTTATCTTTTATCGATTCAGAAGTCGTCTCTTAATGAAACCATTAAGAGTGAAACCATTAAGAGGCTATTCTTAATGTTCATAGGTAGATGTTTTTTTATTTATATTGGGTTTTGTATCACAAACTTATTGGATAAATTTACATAAAATTGCTATTAATGTTCATGTGTTCTAGAATCTTGATGTTACAATTATACTAAATTGTGTTATAGCCTATTTTATTATGCTTGTGATCAACATGGTTTAGATTTTAATTTTGATTTTTGTTATCAATTTTAATTTCCGTTTTGAATTTTGATTTCGGAACACATGGAATAAAATTAATATGTGGCATATGGATTGCATATTAAATATAAATTGTTATCTTTTTAAAAAAAATTACTTATTCGACCATTAAGGCATTGTTTGGAAAAAATAAGCTAGCTTATTTTCTTATAAGCTAACTTTTTAATAAACTACTTGGAGTAGGTTATGAGGAGTTTTTTGCAAATATTCCAATTATGCCTCTCATTAATATTCATTATTATATATTAACTTTTAATTATAAATAAATAATTAATGTCCTTTTTGGTAATTTAAATGATTATAAGCTAGTTTTTGCCAAACGTGACTTTTTCATAAGTTAGCTTATCAGCCACCAGCTAGCTTATTAGCTTATGACTGATAAGCTAGCTGGTGACTGATAAGGTAGCTGATGAAAAAGTCACGTTTGACAAAAACTAGCTTATAATTATTTAAATTACCAAAAAGGATATTAATTTCTTATTTATAATTAAAAGTTAATATATAATAATTAATATTAATAAAGGGCATAATTGGAATATTTATAAAAAGCTCCTCATAAGCTATTCCAAATAACTTATCAAAAAACTAACTTATGGTCATCTAAAATGCACCCAGAAAATAAGCTAGCTTATAAGGTAGCTTATTTTTGCCAAACAATGCCTAATATCTGTTATAAAATTATGATTAAGTGTGTTTAACTTTGTTTATATTTTCAATATGTTTTACTAAACAATATGTAATATTATTTACAAAACATTATGTATATTCATATCCTCGCTATAAAAGTGCCTTTTGACGGGCTTATCTTTTGCAGAAACCATCCATTCTAGACTTGCATCACATTTTGATGTCATGGAAGTTGAAGTAATTTCCAAGGAGAGCGTCAAACCATCTTCCCCAACACCACACCACTTGAAAATATTTGAGCTTTCTCTTTTAGATCAGCTTGTTATTAACCCTTATATACCAGTCATCTTCTACTACCCTAATCGCAATGGCGACAATATTCTCCAAGCTCAAGAAAAGTCATTAGCTCTAAAAGAATCTCTATCTAAAACCCTCACTCAGTTTTACCCACTTGCTGGAACAGTAAAAGATGATCTTTCTATTGATTGTAACGACGTTGGTGCTTATTATGCCTTAGCTTTGGTCCGTCTCCGGCTCGACGAGTTTCTGAGCCATCCCGACCTCAAGTTGACGTATAGGTTGTTGCCGTTTCAACCTTCTTTCGAGGCGTCTGGTATAGGTGGTCGTGTAACAAATGTTCAAGTGAATATTTTCGAATGTGGTGGGATCGCTATCGGCTTTTGTATTTCACACAAGGTTGTTGATGCTGCTTCACTATACACTTTTTTTAAAGGATGGGCCAACATGACATGTGGAGCTAAAGAAGTCGTGTGTCCAAACTTTACTACACGTTCTCTCTTCCCTGCAAAAGACTTGTGGCTTAAAGAAACATCAATAGCTGTGTGTGGGTCGTGGTTAAAGCAAGGGATGTGTATCACAAAAAGACTTGTATTTGATGTTGATGCCATATCCGCACTAAAAGCCGAAGCCACTAGAAATGGTGTGCAGAACCCTACACGTGTTGAGGTGGTAACTGCTTTGATATGGAAGTGTGCAATGGCAGCTTCCCAAGAAAACTGTGGTTTCCAGAAGCCTTCTCTTTTAACCCACATGATGAACCTCCGTAGAAAACTCGCATCAACCTTACCGAAAGACTTAATCGGTAACATGATTTGGTTCACAAGTGCAGAGTGCCGAGCTAATGATGAGACAACAATCGATGCTTTGGTGAAAAAGGTGCGCGATAGTATTTCCGAAATCAACAATGAGTTTGTGAACAAAGCACAAGGTGATAAGGGGTATATCGCATTGCAGGAGTCCATGAAAGTTATAGGAGAAATTAGCTCCACAGGGACCATGGACGTCTTCAATTTTACAAGCTGGTGCAAGATGGGTTTCTATGACATAGATTTTGGTTGGGGGAAACCGTGTTGGTTGACTGGTGCTATAGGCGATGGCTGCCCAGTGTTCCTGAATCTTATCCAACTAGTGGACACAAAATGTGGTGAAGGAATAGAAGTATGGGTGAATTTGTCTGAAGAAGAGATGGAGATTCTACAAGGCAATTCAGAGCTACTTGCATTTGCTTCATTTGATCCAAGTCCTTTACCAAAAGATGAAGTTGCAGCATTAAGCAAGCCACATGCCATGACTATCCAAACAGATCCCATCAAACTAGTAAAGCAATGATGGTTACGTTTGCGTATAATACAAACAATAAATACGAATGTCGGGTGAATAAATAAAAGTTAGATCTACGTCCAATGGATTTATTACTCATATATATGTTCCTCTACTGTTTGATATTTTGTTTAAACATACGCACTATTTACGGTTTGAATGTTTTGATATTTGATGGTAAATGTTATTAAGACACATTTCTTCAATACACATATGTGCTACGTATCGAATATGCGTTGTATGGTCTGTCCATTAGCTAAACAAAGATGATTCACTTGGGTATATTTTATCAAAAACAAATACGATGTTCAAAGTAGTCACCTCACGTTTTTACAATATAGTGATGACTCGATTCTATGTGAAAATTAAGGCTTTCAAATTAATCTAATAATGCCAAAGATCATTGGAGTTCACAAAAATTTCTTCAATGAAAAAGGCATTCTGCATCAACACTAGTATTGAAAGAACCAGACATAATTCTGTGTTAGAAAGGAAACAATGACATTTATTAAATGTGGCAAGAGCCTTGTTCTTTTAGTCGAATGTATCAATCAGATTGTGGGGGAAATGGGTACTCACGAAAGCGTATATATCTAGCATATCAAAAGTTGTTTAATTAATCAACTTCCAAAATATTCAACCTTCAATGTTTTTGGTTGTTTGGATTTTGCTTCAACCACTCACTACTAGAAAAACCCTTATCACCGACCAAAGACGTAAAGTAGCCGTCAGTAATTACCGACAGATCACCGACCATTTTTCGACGGATGTAGACATTTTGTGACGAAAATCAAACCCGTCGGTGATCCGTCGGTAACTATTAATATTTCCGACTGATCACCGATGGACACAAAATTATTTTATTTTTGATTTTTTTAAAAATACAAAATCCATCGGTAATCCGTCAGAATATTTAGGGATTTAATAATTATTTTTTTTATTCATAGAAGTTCGTCGGTGATCCGTCGGAAATGGTCTGTCGGAAACTGTGTTCGTCGGTAATCCGTCGATGACTGATAGCCGTCGGTAATCCATCGATGATAAGATGGCCGTCGGAGATCCGTCGCTAATATTCGTCGGAAAGTCAATCGCCCACGAGATTTTTAACAACAAACTTTTACCAACGGATTTTCAACAGATCCGACTTTCAGCGACGGATCTAGACTTTGGTGAAAGCCAACTGTTTTGTAGTGACTTCATCTCATCGTTCAAATATTGAACACCCTACAAGGGCATGCGTGTATATTGGATATGCTATGGGTATGAAACCTTATAAAATCTATGATTTGGAAACAAACATGTACATGTTTTGTTCTCTCAATCCCTTTACACTTCGTCTGGCGACAATTTTCAATTCCCTTGACATTCATTCCAACGGCGCATGTTCACGAATCATGATGATTTAAGGATTAGGGTCTTAAACATTTAACCAAATTAATCGATACATTCATCTACTGAACGAGTTATGTCAACAATTTTCTAAGCCATTAATGATCTGCCAAACTCATCAACTGATTTACATGATTTGTGTTTCCCCTTTCAACAGGGAGACATTCGGTTGGATGTATGTGGGTGTACAAAATAGAGCATCATGTTGACTGATCGATTGAATGTTATAATGCTCGTCTAGTGGCTGAGTAACGAATTTACAACAAGAAGGAGCAGATTTCTAGACACGTTATTACCCGTCACTAACAATATTGGGATTATAGGACGCTTAACATGTCTAAGTGTACTAATAGCATATCTTATAGGACGTACGTTTATAAGACCAAAATATAAAAAGTCCTATCTAAAAGTGCGACAAAAGGTACGTTTATAGCACGTTTTTAGGCTTTTTAACAAGTTTTTTGGGACACTCTTAAATAAAGTGGCGTATTAGATATTTTATCTCGTCTTATATAGTTAAAAAGCGTCTTACTAAAAGATGGGTTTGTGGGAAACTTTTCAAAATTATCCTAATACGACACTTTTTTTAAAAGCGTCCTAGAAACCTGGTGTAACATTTTTAGGCATGACACTTTATAGTTTGGTACTATAAACTTAAGTTCTATAAAATATGCTATTAAGATGCGGGAGTTTTTGGTGTCATATAAACCTAATATTGTTGTTATAGTGTTGCTAATCAAGCTAGCAACACTCGAAGTTGTGCTTGCTTTAGTTGTTCATTGTTCTTGGCTCTAATTCACCTTGATATGATGTTAATAATATGTTCCTTATTGGGAACTTGAATGAAGAAGTTCATATGGACCTCCCTTTTAAGGTATGAGTTTAAGTGGGAAATCGTCAAAGAACAAGTTGGTTTGTCTCGATATTGACAAGTCTTGCTATGGTTTAAAACAAACTTTCTCGACAATCCAAAACAACTTATTCTCTTTTCTTTCGTCAGGGATAAATTTAACATACGTTGTTTTGCTTGTAATTACACTGGCAATATCGCTATTCTAGGGTTTCTACTAAAATCATTAGTGTTGTCATTAAATTAGAGCATCTTTTATTAGATTTTCTATAATTTCTCTAAAATAGAAAATAAAAATTAATAAAAGGAATTACATTTAACTCCAACAAATTTTTAATTTTAGAGATTTTCAACATTAATTATATTATTAAAATATTATACATATTTTTTCTATTGATCCCAGATTAACAACAATTCAAGATATTTACTCCATTAATGTAGAACAAGAGTGAAAGATTAGAATGAAACTCGATCTCTTATCCATGATCTTGAATTACAATGGAATTGATAGCACACTAGCCATCCTCATATTAGATCTAACATTAAGTTCTCTGATATGAGGATCTCTCTCTCTCTCTCTACATTGTGTGTGCGCACTCTCAAATAAACTCTACTACACATTATATATTAGCCCAATACAATGGTAAGGCCAAGCTCATTAACGCTTTGTTCTCTAATCTGGAGAGAAAAGAAAAGAAAAGAAATGGATGAAAAAGAAAGGAAGGGAAAAGAAAGGGAAAAGAAAGGGAAGGAAAATAATTTTTTTATTTGTGTTCTCGAAATGGAAGAAAAATTAAGAAAGGAAATGAAATAGTTTTTCATGTTCTTGAACAGGAGAGAAAGGAAAGGAAAGATGTCAATTTTACAAATATACCCTTATAAAAATATATTCTTTATAATGAAAGATTGAGTAGTTTTGTAATTTTAATAATTTCAGTAATTTTTTTAAATTGTTTTAATTTATTTCCTTCCCTTTCCTCCCACATTTGGGAGGAAAGTTTTGGAAGGAAAGTTATCAATTCTTTCCTTCCGTTTCCTTTCCTTTCTCTCCTAAAAAGGTTTCGAGAACACGAGATTTTTTTACTTTCTTCCCCTTTCCCTCCCTTTCCTTTCCTTTCCTTTCCTTCGTTAAACGAGTTTCGAGAATACAGCGTAAGCAAAACCCAAGCCCAAATACAAATTACAATGACTTTATAAAATTTACAATACTTGGGACGTTCTGGTCCTAACAAAACAATTCATCATCCCAAATTAAATTTTCGAGAATTCTTTAAACTTGAATTTTCTCATATTTTCTCTATTTTAGAGAACAATATAGATTATTTGTTGGAGCAAAATAGAAAACAAAATCTTTATTTTTTTTTATTAATTTTAGAGAATTTTTTAGATGCTCTTAGCAATCAATTCAAGCTCAAAGACTTGTGGAAATTGAAATATTTCGTGGGCCTTGAAATTGATAGATGAAAGTTTGGTATATTTTTGTCTCGACGTCATTATTCCTTACAATAGCTTGAGGATTGCAGTTTATTTGCTAAACCAAAGGCATGTCCTATGGATCCTAAGGTTCATTTGTCAAATTCAGATGGTGATGTTCTTAATGATTGTTGCCTTACGGTAGAGGGATAGGTTATATTACAAACCATCATATTTGTAAAAACTGTACAAATTCATATGAACCCTTGATTTCATTAATCAATGGGTTAAGATTAGTTTGGTTTAATTATGTTAACAATGAAATTAATTTTATTTTTAATATTAGAAAAAAATGTAGGCAAGGGCATATTAGTATTTTGACATAAGATTTCAAATAAGGAAATCTTTGGTTATTCATCGCCTATAATCCCAAATTATTGGATTATGAATTATGAGTTGGTGAAATAGCTTTGAATTTCTAAGAATTTGCTGTGTTTATTAGTATTACCTTCCAGGGACGGATTCACTATGGTGGCCACGGTGGCACGGGTCACTGTATTATTTCTCCGACGAAGGGTAAAAATTTTAGGTTCGTATAAGGTGCTACCGTATCGTCTTCGAGTGTGCTACCGTAACGTTTTCGAAACTTCATAAGGTGCACCTTGCCTCTGATCTGAAACTAAAAAAAAAACCCATACAAAACAACCCATCCTTAACTTCTTGTAGTCTTGTATTTTCTGAAAGTGAAAGCCCATACAAGGAGGAAGCCCATAATTTTGAAACTTAGAAAAAGCCTAATTGATAGCCCAAATTTTTACTGCTTACTTTTCACTGCACCTTTTACGCCTCATTCTTCAAAACAGCGGGAATCGAAAACCCTTGCTCCACTCGATCGATCAAACTCAGTCACTCAGAAGAACTGAAGAAACAGGGACGAAACTCAGTGATTTGTGTGTGGACTCGTCGCCGACTCGGTCTCTGTTTCTCACTTGATCAAATCAACTCAGATTTTCTGATTTCTCCACATCTCATTTAGGTATAATTCTTACTGTGTATTCTTTGTTTGAAATTGAAGAACACAGAAATCGAACTATCAAAATAGAAGGAGTGGGAGTGTTGAAATTTTGGGTATTGAAACTTTTTTTTTTGGTCTCTGTTTTTTTAAAGCTTTCTGAAATCTGAGATTGATTTGGTTTTTGGTACTGTCCGTGTCTGAGTTTTGTTATCGAGTTTTGTAAATGTTTTGTTTTCCATGAAATGAATCATGAATCATCTATAATATATGTTTTGGCATTTTGCTATTGGCTATTGCTATTGAGTTTTGTTTCCATAATGCCATATGTCTATCACATCTAAATCTTTGTTTAATTGTTTTGCTAGTTGGTAAATGGTAATGGACTAATGGTTAAATGGTAATTTCACTATGGTATTATTGGTAATTCCTATTGTGGTATTGGTAATTTCACTAATTTGGTATAATTTGTGAATGTGATGGGAAAGTTCATTTATGTGGTCTCTGTTTTTTCATTACATTTTACAGTTCAACTTAGTGTTGTTATGCTATGGAACAGTTTTTGAAACGAAAAGCTCCATCAACCGACGGTAATACATCCAATAATACAATTGATATTAACAATCTTCCTTGGGATCCATCAGAGAGGCCAAAAATTATAACTTATAACCCAAATCAAAGAGACGAAATTAAACGGAAATACTTGGCTAGGGGCCTTGTCAACCACGAGGTCATGAGTTCCCAAGCAAAGTTATAGGGGCTAAAGCAAGACATTTTGTTGTTAATTGGTTTGATCAATTTCAATGGTTGGAATATAGTGTAAAAGTTGATAGAGCATATTGTTTGCCTTGTTACTTGCTTAAAGATCAAGGTGGGAATCATGGGACAGATGTATTTGTGACGGATGGATTTAATAGTTAGAGTAAAAAGGATAGACTTAAACTTCATGAGGGCGAGGTTAATAGTTTTCACCATAAAGCACTTAAAAAATGTGAAGATTTTATTAACCAAAACCAATCAATTGTTGTCGCCCTTCATAAGCAAACAGAACTCATGAAGACCAAGTATCACATGCGATTGAATGCTTCGGTTGAAGTATGTAGATACTTGTTGGAAAACGCTTTACCATTTCGTGGAAACGATGAGTCCGAAAATTCAATGTATAAAGGGCTTTTCTTAGGGACTTTAAAGTTAATTGGAAGGACAAATAGTGATATTGAGAAGGTTATATTACAAAATGCGCCAAAGAACAATCAATTGACATCTCCAATGATTCAAAAAGATCTTGTTACTTGCTTTGCGGAAGAAGTGTTGAAATCCATCATGGGGGAAATTGGAGATGATGTGTTTGCCTTGTTGGTGGATGAGTCTAGTGATGTCTCTAGAAAAGAACAAATGGTCGTGGTTTTGAGGTTTGTTGACAAATGCAGAATTGTTCAAGAGAGATTTATTGGCGTTGCTCATGTGATGGATACATCTGCCTTAAGTCTTAAATATGCACTTGATGCTTTATTTGCAAAACTTGGATTGAGTTTCACAAAGGTAATTCATTTACTTTATGTTTTAACTTTTAAATATATCATTGAATCTCCAAAGTCCGCAATGCCTAAATCTATCTATGAAATAGGTAAAAGGACAAGGTTATGATGGTGCTAGCAATATGAGTGGCAAGTTTAATGGGTTGAAATCTTTGATCTTGAATGATAATGAGGCGACATTCTATATACATTGTTTCGCCCATCAACTTCAGTTAGTAGTTGTCGCGGTTACAAAAAACATGACGGTGTTAAGGACTTTTTTGATTTGCTAGCTTTGGTTGTTACTGTGGTGAACTCTTCTTGCAAACGGAAAGATATTGTTGGGAAATTCAGAAATGATAAGTATGGTTAATGCTGCTAACAGAACTTGGTTACTACTTCTGAAGTTAATGCTGCTAGTCAAAGATTAATACTGTTGGATGAAGTTACTACTGCTAAGCAATTTTAGTACTGCTAGTAGTTAGTACTGTTGAACTTAATACTGCTCAAAGTATTAATGCTGCTGAAGACTTAATGATGCTTAAGAGATAATCAAGATTCGTGCAGAACAAGACTGAAGATAATCATGGAAAGGCTTGGAGATAAAGATGGAAGATTATTCTGAAGATCTTTTATTATTTGTAATTATCTTTTATCTTCAGTATATATATAATAGTTTAGAATTAAGTTAGAGAATTAATCTTAGAGAGAATCAACCTCAAGGTTTATAATCCTAATTCTAGAGAAGTAGAATTCGTATTGGTGAGCCTGTTCATCAATATTGAGGTTGTGTGTTAAATCTTGTAGCTTTACAATCATTCAATAAAGTTTACAAGTTGTTATTCTGATTCACTGTTTTCATTGATCATTGAATATTAAAGTGTTATTCCGCAAACTCCTTTAATATTTTTTCTGAGTGTTTATTCTTGTTAAGAATTGAGATCCTGACAAGTGGTATCAGAGCTAGTATTCTCAGAAATCTTATTCATCATGGAAAACACAGTTGAATCAAACAGTACTCTGGTCTCAAAGGTTCCAATGCTCAGATCCAATGAACTTGACATGTGGAAGATTAGAATCAAGCAATACATTCTCCTCACAGATTACTCTATGTGGGACATCATTGAGAATGGCCCATCTAATGCAGGAAAGATTGGTGAAGATGGAAAAAGAACCCCACCAAAGACGGATGCAGAAAGAAAGACAAGGCAGACAGAGATGGAAGCCTTTAGCACACTGCTCTTGGCTATTCCCAATGAGTATCAACACCAATTCTGTAATTGCACTGATGCACAGATGCTCTGGAATGCTCTAGAGAAGAGATTCTTTGGTACTAAAAGTACCAAGAGAAATCAAAAGGAAATCTTGAAACAACAGTATGAAAACTTTATGTCAACTAAGAATGAGTCCATGACTCAAACTTTTGACAGGTTTAACAAGCTGATTGGTGAACTAGCTACTATGGGAGTACAGATTGATCAAGATGATGTAAACAAAAAGTTCTTAAGGTCCCTTGGAGATGAATGAACCATGTATACTGTTTCATTCAGACAGAATGAACAATTGGAAGAGAAAGAACTTGATGATCTGTACAATGATCTTAGAGTATTTGAAGCTGAGGTGGAGGCAAAGAAGAAACCTTCTGGATATATTCATAATGCTGCACTCCTATCAGGATCAATTGATTCTACTGTTAACCCTGAATCAGTTAATGCTGCTAATGGAGCAAATCAAGAAAAAGGCACTGAATCTGTGTTTGAAGCCTTTCTTTCCAGACATGGAAACTCTTCTTTAATCAATGATGACTTGGAACAACTTCATCCTGATGATCTTGAAGAGATGGATATTAAATGGCAGATGGCCATGCTTTCCATGAGGGTGAAGAATTTCATCAAGAGAACTGGGAGGAACAACTTCTCCCAAAGAAGAGAAGATGGATCAGGTTTTGATAAATCAAAGGTGGAGTGCTATAAATGTCATCAGAAGGGACACTTTGCCAGGGAATGCAGAAGTGGAGTGTCTCACACCAACAACCACCAACAAGCACAGTCTGGAAACGTCAACCATAACAGAAACTCTACTCAAGCCCTTGTTTCTCAACAAGGAATGGGGTTTGACTGGAGTGATTAAGCAGAAGAGGCTATCCAAAATCAAGCACTTATGGCTGAAGTATCTGATCTCCCAACTAAGGTAAGTTCTAATCTCTGTTCTAAAACTTGCATAAACACTGTTAAAAGGTACAGGGATCACAACCAGAAGATGAGTGATGACCTTAAGAGATTAGAAAAGGATATAAAAGACTATGTGAGAATTGTTGAGAGGTTTGAGGAACAAATTAAAGGTTTTCAAGCCAATGAACTCCAACACTCATATGACACCAATTACTGGAAGTGGGAGAAAAAGGATCTAGAACTTAAACTGACCAAATCTAAAGAGGAGAGTGAAAAGTTAAGAGAGGAGCTAACCAAGGTTAAGCTTGATGTGGAAAAGTTTTCCAATGCTTCTAAAGCAATGGACTCTTTACTACAAACTCAGATTCATGACAAATTGAGAAGAGGAATTGGGTACAATGCCACACCACCACCATATAACAACAATTACATCCCTCCTACTTCAGACTTGCTAGAAACCAAAGATAGGAAGGACTTGCCTGAGGGAGCCACTGAGATAGATCCCTTAGATGAGGTAGTTGTTGAGGATAAGACTGAGAAAGAGGTTGGTAAGAGTAAGGAGAACAATGTGAGTGGTGAGATTCCTCTAGAGAATAACATTATCACCAATAAGGACTGTGGAAGGGCTTGGATCAAATCAAAGGACATAGAGAAAACAGAGGGAAAGTCTGGTAAGGTCCATTACAAACAGACCACATTTGTGAATCCAGTTCCTTGCAAACAGTGTGCATGTAAGAAGACTGAGCCCCTAAAACATGATAAAAAGAGGGGAAATCAAAGAAACTGGAATAATCAGTGGGCACAAAAACAAGGGGTTGATTTGAGTAAAATCAATAGACCAGAACCTTGTTTTATCTGTCGCAAATTGAATCATCTTGCCAAATACTGTTATTTCAATCCTATTAACCAAAGAGTCACTTTTCAAAGACAACCACAAAACTCTTTTGGTTATAGGAATCAAAGAAGGAATCAAATGGCTGTGAAAAGAGCTCATAAAAAGTTTCATGCTCAGAACAAGTTTGCTAATATAAAGAAAAATACTCCAAATAAGCCAAGGAGTAATTTAAAGACAAAGAAAGCAAACAACTTTGTTCAAGTTTGGGTTCCAATAGTAAAGAAACCTGTTAGTACTGCTATCCAAGATAGTACTGCTAACAGAAATAGTGCTGCTAACTCAGTTAGTACTGCTAACCAAGTCAGTAATGCTAACAAGGATAGTGCTGCTTCTAGTAGTAATGCTGCCAAACCTATAATCTTGACAAAGTATTCCAGCCATGAGATTCCTAAACAACTCATCCAGACCAAACTGACAGATTATATAAATGAGAAAAGACAACCCAAGACCACTTTGGCTTGGGTTCCCTCCAAAACTAACTGATTTATCAAGTGTGCAGGGCAACCAACAGCTCAAGAGGAAGAGCATTTGGCATGTAGATAGTGGTTGCTCTTGGCACATAACAGGTAACATGGACTGCCTTCAAAACTTCAAAAGATTTGATGGAGGACATGTTGCTCTTTGCTCTTTGTGTGATACTTTAGATGGAGATAAGATTAGTGGTAAGAGAAGTAGTAAAAGGATGGTGGCAAATGAAGAGAAGGAATAACAGAGTGAGTTAAAAAGAAAGTTATTGCCATGCTCAGACTAACACAAGCTCAAAAAGTGTAAGTATAGTTAATGCTGCCAGTGCAGTTTTAATACTGCTAGTGGTTAATACCGCTCTCAGTTAATACGACTAGTTAGTTAATACTACTAGTGGTTAATACTGCTCTCAGTTAATACTGCTAGTTAGTTAATACTGCTAGTGGTTAATACTGCTCTCAGTTAATACTGCTAGTTAGTTAATACTGCTAGTGGTTAATACTGCTCTCAGTTAATACTGCTAGTTAGTTAATACTGCTAGTAGTTAATACTGCTAGTGGTTAATACTACTCTCAGTTAATACTGCTAGTTAGTTAATACTGCTAGTAGTTAATACTGCTAGTTAGTTAATACTGCTTATGTCCCGAATCGTATAAATACCCTTTTTGCCCACCTAAAAGTTCATAACGACTCTTTGATTTCTATTCATCTGCTCTCTAACCCTTTTTCTCTCAAGCTCCTAGTAAAGTTCAGGCAAGCACACTCAAGCTCAATGGCATCCATGGCATTCATTGATGAGCACAACGAGATTGCAATGCTACAGAAGCCTAAACAAGCTATTGGATTTCACCAGATTGTGGATTTTCTCAAGTCCAGCCACATTGCCCATGCTCTTACAGTGTCGCCAACAATATACATAGAGCATCAAAGACAATTTTGGGCGAATGCCACTGTAGTCACAGAGAATGGTGTGCAGATAATTAAGACAAAGGTGTGTGACAAACCCTTGTCAGTTTCTGAAGAGGTGATTCGCATCTGTCTACGTCTAGACGATGCTGCGGGTATTACCTCTATTCCTAATGAGGACTTGTTCTCAAATCTTTCAAGAATGAGGTATGGAGGCCAATTGGGTGGCTTCAAATTCTCAAAAGCTAAATTTTATACCCAATGGCGTTTTCTTGTTCATACCCTGATGCACTGTATCTCTAAAAAGACTACTGGATGGAATGAGTTCAGCAGTACCATTGCTTATGATTTGGTCTGCTTGGCCACTGCCAGAAAGTACAATTTTTCTAAAATGATTTTCAGTGACCTAGTGTCAAACTTGGGAAGCAAAAAGAGTTTTTACATGTACCCAAGATTTGTCCAGGTAGCTATAACCCATGAATTGACGGATATGCCTCACTTTGATGAGGTATATGTACCCAAAATCCTCAAAGGTAAGGTCTTTTCAAACATGAAAAGATCTCCATTGGACTCGGAAGGAGTTGACACCCCATTGTTCTCTACAATGATGGTGGTGTCCCAAAATGAAGAAGGTATGGCTTCAGGGTCAAGGCCCTCATTAGACCAACCCACTGAAAGCCAATCCCAACCTTCCATCACCATATCAATCCCTCAGTCCCTTGTTCAAAAACCAACTTCACCAATAACCAATACTTACATCAGGAAAAAGGTAAAGAAGGCTCCTTCCCTTCTTGTACCTTCACCCACAGAGCCTTTCAGCCCTCTAATGGAGAATTCTCCATTAGAGAATATCTATAGGGAAACCAAAGGGGTGTCTCCCAACCCGAAGGAGGTGCTCAATGAGGAGATTAATGAGCATATGGGTGCAAAGGCTGCCACTACTCCTGCTAGCATAGAGGAGGTCAGTGGTAACATCAATAAGACCTTCCCCATGGCAACTTTGGGTGAGCAATAATCCAAAGGTCCCAGGTGCCAAGAAACTATGGGGGTAGCAGGTGCTTCTGCTAGGCAGAAGACCTCTACTACAAAAAGATCCCATGATCCTTCAAAAGGGGGTCACACTCCTGGAGAAGGTGAGGACAGATATGACTATCTTGAATTGATGGAAACAATGGGCAACATCAACATGGATGTAATCAAGCAGGGAAAAGAAATAGAAGAGCTGAAACTGATAATTCTGTCTCAACAAGTACAGATTACCAACCTGAAGAATATGGTGAAGAGATTGGTTCAGAAAAAGAAGAAGAAACAGTTTGTGCTCAGAAGAAGGAAACAAGTGGATGATGCTCCCAAAAAGGGGGAGTCAGAAGCTGAAGTAAACATGGAAGATGCTAAAGACAAGGGGGAGAAAGATGATTTTGAGGGGGAGCAAGAAACTGAAACAGAGTTTGTACAAGCAGCAGAAACAACAAGCATAGCAACAGTAAAAGAGCAAGCAACAGAAATTGTTAATGCTGCTGAATCAAGCAAAGCAGCATAAACTGTTAATACTGCTGAATTGAATGAAGCAACAAAAATAGTACAAGAGATATTAACAGACCTTGAGATAGCAGAAACTTTGATCAAGGCCAAACATGATACTCCCAAGGTCACCTCAAAGGCCAAAGGAGTTGTCATCAAAGAAATAGGTGAGGCTATAAAGAAAGCAAGTGTTGAGAAGATGGTAAGCAAAGATAAAGGCAAAGCTAAAATGGTGGAATCTGATCAACCAATCAAAAAGCAAAAGTTGGTTGAGTCAGATGAAGCTTTGGCCAGAAAGATTCAGGATGATCTTGAGCAAGAAGAAAGGGTTCAAGTTGAAAAAGACAGGGAGATGGCTAAGGCTCTGGCTGCAGAATTAAATAAAGCTTATCAACAAAGTTTGGCAACTGAAATAGTATAGAAGAAAGCTGCAACCCTGAAGAAATATGTGTTGTTCAAAGTGGCTGCAAAGAAGAGACAACCCTCAAAGACCTTCCTTGGTACTCAAGAGAGAAAGAAAACAATTACTTTTCTCAAAGGTGCTGTAGGAGTCATAAAGGAGACGTTCTCAAAGATGTCTTTTGAACAGATTAAAGAGTTGTATGATTCAGAAATGCTAAAGCTTCAAGGGAATGAAACTGCCAGAGTTGAAATGGAGAAGAGGATGAAAGAAAGTAATGATTTTCTGATAGAAAAACCTTTTCCTGATGAGCAAGAAACACCAAAGAAAGAATCCACTCTTGGTGAAAGTCTGAGGACTTTAAAAAGAACCAAAATGATGGCAAGGAGAAAATCAGTCAAGAAGCCTAAAGTAGCTGAAGAGGAAGCTGAGAAGGTTGCTGAAGAAGAAGGGGCACCTAAGTCATCTGAACAGAAAGAACCATCAATAACTGATGATGTGAATAGGTACATGGTAGTGATGGACCAAGTGCCTCAACCTATTACAGCTGAACCTGTTGGTGTTAAGCCTCCTGAGGTCATTCTCTGGGATACAATGAAGGTAGATGGTAAAGAGTATATCAGGCTCAAAAGAAAAGATGAGAAGTATGAAGTGTGTAATACTTGGGCCAAGATTGTCAGAACATGTTCCAGGTCAGATCTAGAGGAGATGTTTGACATAGGAATGAAATTGTATGCAGATAAACTGAAAGCTCCAGAGATTTCAATCACAAAACTTGTGATGGAGTATCTGTGTATGATGTTCAAACCTGAAGAAGTGGAGCATGTGATCAGAAATGTGTTTCAAACAGTAAACAACTGGACTCTATATGAAACTAGTGGAGTGTATGCACTGACTATGGACATAAATCACATAGAATACTTCCTAGTGGATAGAGTGTACAACCACAGTAGATTGAAGCTACATGCAATGTTGAAGAAGAAGCTTGGATGTGTTCCAGATTCAGAAATGGTAAAGTATTTGATTCAAAGAACAATCAATCAGAGTTTGGGGTTGGATGCAAATACAGGTGTATGAGCTATGAAGTTTTGGGAGCATCTTAAAGACCATCTGAAGAACTTGACTTCTCTTCCTAAAAGTCAAGTTAGGGGGAGATTGTTGGGAAATTCAGAAATGATAAGTATGGTTAATGCTGCTAACAGAACTTGGTTACTACTTCTGAAGTTAATGCTGCTGATACAGATTAATGCTGCTAGTCAAAGATTAATACTGCTGGATGAAGTTACTACTGCTAAGCAATTTTAGTACTGCTAGTAGTTAGTACTGCTGAACTTAATACTGCTCAAAGTATTAATGCTGTTGAAGACTTAATGCTGCTTAAGAGATAATCAAGATTCGTGCAGAACAAGACTGAAGATAATCATGGAAAGGCTTGGAGATAAAGATGGAAGATTATTCTGAAGATCTTTTATTATTTGTAATTATCTTTAGTATATATAGAATAGTTTAGAATTAAGTTAGAGAATTAATCTTAGAGAGAATCAACCTCAAGGTTTATAATCCTAATTCTAGAGAAGTAGAATTCGTATTGGTGAGCTTGTTCATCAATATTGAGGTTGTGTGTTAAATCTTGTAGCTTTACAATCATTCAATAAAGTTTACAAGTTGTTATTCTGATTCACTGTTTTCATTGATCATTGAATATTAAAGTGTTATTCCGCAAACTCCTTTAATATTGTTTCTGAGTGTTTATTCTTGTTAAGAATTGAGATCCTGACAGATATGCTACGAGAAATTCACAAAGATAGAATTCAAGAAGAAATTGGAAAGGACGAAATTGAGACCGGTAAGGGGTTAAACCAAGAGATTTCGCTTGTATGAGTCGGGGATACACGATGGAATTCTCATCTTAAAACAATTACGAGTTTGATTTCTTTGTTTCCAGAGGTTAAGAAGGTGCTTGAATATGTCGAAGATGATGGTGATAATGGAGCTACCCGACTTCAAGCAAGTGGTCTTTTATCATACTTCAAGACATTTGAATTTGTGTTTTATGTGCACTTAATATTAACCATTTTAGGGTTAACAAATTCATTCTCTCAAACTCTTCAAAGGAAAGATCAAGACATCTTGGAAGCGGTTGATTTGATAGGAACAACCAAAGCCCAATTGCAAATGTTAGAGAAAATGGGTTTTATCAAGTTTTGGAGAAATGTTACTCTTTTTGTGATAAACATGAGATTGTGAAGTTGGATATGGCGGAAGGTTATGTTAATACAAGAAATCCAAGGAAGAGGATGAACATTAGCAATCGACATCATTATAATTATGATATATTCAACACTGTTTTGGATATGCAGATTCGAGAGTTTGGTGATCGTTTTTGTGAGGTAAGCACCGACTTGCTTCAAAACATGGCAGCTTTGAATCCACGCAATTCATTTTCTCAGTTTAACAAATTGTCAGTATCGAATTCTCAACAAGAATTATGAATACTCAGAAACAATATCAAAGAAGTTTGCGGAATAACACTTTGATATTCAATAGACCAGTAAACAAACAGTAAATATGATGAACAACTTGTAAACTTGTATTGAATTCTTGAAATCACAAGATTACACACACAACCTCAATCTTGAAGAACAGGCTCTTTCAAGACGAATTCTACTTCTCTAGAATTAGGAACTATGCCTTGAGGTTGATTTTCTCTCTAGAACAAAAAAACTTAGAATGAATTGATTATTTTAAACTATTCTATCAATTCTATACATATACTAAATAAAAGATAATTACCAAACATAAAAAGATCTTCAGAATTATCTTCAGCTTTCCATGATTATCTTTAACCACGATCTCTTCAGCATTATCTTCACATTATCTTAGAAGTAGCACTAATCACCTTGGAAGTATTAACATAGACTTGGCAACATTAACTACTAAGCAGCACTAACCTCTAGCAGTATTAACTAGCCAAGCAGTACTAACTTTGTTTAAGCAGCACTAACTTTGACTAGCAGTATTAATTCTACTAGAAGTAGTAATACTTAGCAGTATCATCTTTGATATCTTCTGGCAGTAGTAATTCTGAACTAGCAGCATTAAAGACTTGTTCACATTTTCAGTTCCCAACAATCTCCCCCTAACTTGACTTTTAGAAAGAGAAGTCAAGTTCTTCAACATTCTTTGACAATTTTGTTCCAAGTGTTGTAGACTTCATACTTCTCATCCTTTCTTTTCAATATGATATACTCTTTGCCATACACCTCCATAGTATCCAGTGGATAACTTCTGGAGGTTTGAATCCAACAGGTTCAGCTGAGATAGGCTTTGGAATTTTATCCATTACCACCATGTACATGTTTACATCTGAACTCTGTGGTACTTCCTGAGATTCAGCTTTCTTTTCTTCATTCTTAGTTCTCTTCAGAGTCCTTTGACCTTGCCCTATAGTAGCTTCCTTCTTCTTTTCTTCCTTTTTCTCAGCCTTTTCTTTGGTTGGAATTCCCTCTTCACTTTCAGGGAAGGGTTGATTAATATTCACATCATGACTCTCCTTGGCTTTCTTTTCAAACTCCACTCTAGCCTTTTCATTGCTCTGCAGTTTTCCCATTTCTTTCTCATATAAGTCCTTGACTTGATCAAAAGTCATCTTGATGAACATTTCTTTCTTCACACCAATTGCACTCCTCAAGAAAGTTATCATCTTGTTTCTTTCCTGAGTTGCAAGGTAAGTTTGTGAAGGTCTTCTCTTCTTAGTACTTGTTCTGGCCATCATAGCCTTTCTCAGGCTTATTGCTCTTTGCTTTGCCTTTTCTGTTTCCAACCCTTTCTAGAATGCTTCATTTAACTCATTGGCAAGTGCTCTGGCTATTTCTCTGTCTTTTTCAACCTGCTCCTTTTCTGCTTGATCTAATTCTTCTTGCAGTTTCTTGGCTAATGCTTCATCTGACTCAACTATCTTTTGCTTTTTAGTTGGTTGATCAGCTTCTATCATCTTCTCTTTCCCTTTTCTTTTTGCATCTTTAGCCATGTCTTTCTTTTCTGTTCTTTTTGCTCCCCCTTCATTTATGACCACTCCCTTTGCTTTGGGAGTGTCATTCTTTGCTTTGACAAGCATTTCTGCTACTTCAATCTCTGCTGGTGTTAACTCTGTTACTGCTGCTTGTGAAGTTTCAGCAGCACTAACAGTTTCTGCTGCTTGTTTTGGCTCAGTAGTAGTAACAATTTCTGCTTCTGGGGTTGTTACTGCTGCTGGTGTTGTTTCTGCTGCTTTCTTTTCTTCAACAAACTCCCCCTCAATCTGTTGATCTATCTGTTCTGAGCTTGAATTCTCCCCCTTTTTGGAAGCATTCTCCTCCTCCTCCTTTTTGTTTGCCCCTTTCTCCTCCTTAGAACAAACTGCTTTCTTCTTTTCTTGGCAATAAGTTTTCCCACCAATTGCTTGAGTTTTGAAATTTGCTCTTGTTGGGAGATGACCACTTGCTGCAATTCTTTGATTTCTTTTCCTTGATTAACCACATCAACATTAATGTTGGCTAATGCTTCAATCAATTCCCAGTAAGTATATCTATCCTCACCTTCTTTAGGTGTTTTACCCACCCTTGAAGGATCCTTGGAATGTTTTGCCATCAATTCATCAGTTTCAGTTCTGTCCTTACCCTTTTTGGATGTTTTGCCCATCCTTGAGGGATCCTTGGATCTTTTAGTAGTGGCCTTCTGCCTAGCAGAAGCACCAACTACCCCCTTGGTTTCTTGGCACCTGGGTCCTTTGGTTGATTTCTCACCCAAAGTTGCCATGGGGAAGGTCTTAGAGATGTTACCACTGTCCTTCTCTGTGCTAGCAGAAGTAGTGGCAGCCTTCTCACCCATATGCTCTTCCATCTCCTTAGAGAGCACCTCCTCAGGGTTGGGAGACACCCTATTGGTTTCCCTTTGGATATTCTCTAAAGGAGAATCCTCCCTTAGAGGGCTTAAAGGCTTAGTGGGTGAAGGTACAAGAAGGAAAGAGCCTTCTTTACTTGTTTCCTTTTGTAAGTTTGGGTAATGGGAGAAGTTGGCTTATGAAGTAGAGACTGTGGGATTGATATAGAGTGGGAAGGTTGGGATTGGCTAGCAGTGGGATGGTCTAATGGCGGCCTTGACCCTGCTGCCATACCTTCTTGTGGTTGGGACACCACCATCATTGTTGAGAACAATGGGGTGTCAACTCCTTCCGAGTCCCTAGCAGATCTTCTCATCAAAGTGAGGTATATCCGTCAATTCATTAGTAATAACTGCCTGAACAAACCTGGGATACATGAAGAAACTCTTCTTGTTGTCCAGGTTTGAGACAAGATCATTGAAGATCATTTGAGAAAAGTTGTATTTTCTAGCAGTGGATAAACATACCAATGCATAGGCAATTGGACTGCTAAATTGGCTCCAGCCAGTTGTTTTCTTAGAAATACAATGCATCAGGGTATGAACAAAGAACCTCCATTGGGGTGAAAACTGAGCTTTGAAAAACTTGAAAATCCCCATTTGGCCTTCATACCCCATTCTTGAAAGAGTTGAGAATAGATCCTCATTAGGAATAGAGGTTATACCTGCAGCATCATCTAGACGTAAACAGATGCGTAATACCTCTTCAGTAACGGTTAGGGGTTTTTCACACACCTTTGTCTTTATCATTTGCACACCATTCTCAGTAACAATGGTGGCATTAGCCCAGAACTGCCTTTGATGCTCTATGAAGATGGTAGGAGACACAGTGAGCGCATGAGCGATGTGACTTGTCCTCAGAAAGTCGACTATCTGGTGAAAACCTTCGGCTTGTTTTGACTTATGGAGCATCGCGATTTCATTGTGCTCATCGATGAATGCCATGGATGCCATTGAACTTGAATGTTCTTGCCTGAAAATTTGGTACTTGAGAGAAAAAGGTTAGAACGCCAGTGAACAGTATGCAAAGAGTCGTTATGATCTTTTTAGGCGGGCAAAGGGTATTTATAGGTTGTGGATTAAAAGCAGTATTAACCTTAAAAAAAATTAGTGAGAGCAGTATTAACAGTGAGCAGTATTAACTAAAAGCAGTATTAACTGAGAGCAGTATTAACCACTAGCAGTATTAACTAACTAGCAGTATTAACTGGGAGCAGTATTAACTGAACACTGGCAGTAGTAAAATTGTACTGGCAGTACTAAAACTGTACTGGCAGTATTAACCATACTTACACTTTTAAGCTTGTGATGAACTGAGTACTGCTATACATTTCCTGAAAAAGAAGATTAGTAACACCAAGAATAAACAATATACAAGTATTTAACCACTTTTTGAGAAGGGGCTTATTCAGAGTTGATCATTCCCACACTTGTTACCAAGAAAGTGAATCTACCCACTTCAAAGGCTTTGGTGAATAGATTAGCAAACTGGTTATCAGTATGAACTTTTACAACTTGAATAAGTTTCTTTTCATTGCAGTCTCTTATGAAGTGATACCTGATCTCAATGTGCTTTGTCTTTGAGTGCTTGACAGGATTATTAACAATGCTAATAGCACTGCTATTATCAATAAAAATTGGAGTGTGTAGAAAGGTTACCCCATAGTCCAACATTTGATTCTGAATCCATAAGACTTGAGAACAGCAACTTGCAGCTGCTATGTACTCTGCTTCTATTGTAGATGTGGACATTATGGTTTGTTTCTTGCACTGCCATGACACTAGTCTTGCATATCTTGCAGCCTGCTTTGATTTCTAGTCATCATGGGAGAAGAGATATCTCCTATTACCAGCTGAGGAGGATGATTCTTTTGTACTCTTGTTTGATGACTAGGTTCTTCATTGAGTCCCACCTCTAGATTGGAGTCATTCAACTCAACTGAGGTGATTTCAGCAACTACTTCTGGTTCTTTATTTTCTTGACTCTCATCATCTCTTCTTCCTTCTTCACTCTGAGTTATATTGTCTTGAACTTGTGTAGACCCTGATCCTCCACTTCCTAAACCTGCATCATCATCACTACTGAAACCAAAAGAGTTAGTTAGTGAATCAATGTCAAACAGCCACTGAGGACCAGACCCAATTGGATTTGGTGTGTTCTCATTGCATTTGACATTGTTACTTTCTTCAATAATTCTAGAAGAAGAGTTAAAAACTCTGTAAGCCTTACTCTGAGATGAATACCTAACAAGAAATCCATCATCTGCCTTGCTATCAAACTTACCTAAGTGAGATTTGGTATTGAGTATTGTACAACGACACCCAAAAGGTTTGAAAAATCCAATAAAGGGTTTTCTTTGATTTAAAAGCTCATATGGGGTCTTGTTCTTTGGCTTGACTACTAGTACTCTGTTTTGGACATAACAGGCAGTATTAACTGCTTCAGCCCAGAAAGTAATTGGCAGTTTAGAATCAGCCAACAGAGATCTAGCAGCCTCTATTAGTGTCATATTCCTCCTCTCAGCAACTCCATTCTGTTGAGGAGTCCTAGGGGCACTATATTGTCTCTCAATGCCTTTTTCTTCACAAAAGGTGTTTAGATCAAGATTTTTAAATTCAGTTCCATTGTCTGATCTAATGACTTTTACTTTTTGATTAGTTTGGTTTTCAATTCTTAGGATAAAGGATTTGATCAGTCTACTTGTCTCATCCTTAGTCCTTAGAAAATATACCCAAGTAATCTAGAGTAATCATCAACAATAACTAAGCAGTAAGATTTCGTTCCTATACTCATAACATTTGTAGGACCAAACAGATCCATATGCAATAACTGGAGATAAGAAAAAATTGTATTTAACTCTTTGGACTTATGAGAAGTTCTGTGCTGTTTGCCTTTAAGACAAGCAACACAATGATCATCACATGAAAAGACTTTTGATGGTAAACCTCTTACAAGGTTGTTTTTAACAAGTTTGTTCATTGTCTTGAAGTTCATGTGACACATCCTTCTGTGCCAAAGAGAGGATTCATCCACAGAAGCTTTTGAAACAAGACAGTTCAGGGATGAATCACTTGAAACATTGTCCATATCTAGACAATAAACATTGTCCTTTCTTGGAGTTCTAAGTAGTATCATGCTTTCATCAACTACCTTGAACCCTGGAGCAAGGATCATACATTCTGTATTGGTAAATAATATGCTATGTTGTTTGTCACAAACCTGTGATACACTTAACAGGTTGTACTTTAACTGATCAACATAGTAGACATCCTCAAATGTCATCTTACCTTTTGTAACATTACCTTTTCCACTTATTTTACCACCTGTAAGATTGTCTCCAAATGCAACATGTCCTCCATTGATATGCTTGAAATCCTGAAGGCATGACATGTTGCCTGTCATGTGCCTAGAGCAAACACTATCAACATGCCATATGCTCTTCCCCTTGAGCTGTTGGTTGCCCTGCACATAAGATAAATCAGTTAATATGAATTAGGAACCCAAGCCACAGTGGTCTTGGGTACCCCTTTCTCATCATAATATTTGCATTCCTTCTTGACAAGATTTTTAAACTTTGACTCCTCATTACTGGAGTACTTTGTCACAATAATAGGTTTGGATGCACATTTGCTAGAAGCAGTACTGGTTTTAGAAGTACTAACTGCATTAGCAGTACTAACCTTGTTAGAAGTAGTAACTGTGTCAGCAGTAGTAACCTTTGAAGAAGTACTAACAGTGTTAGAAGCATTAAAATTCTCAGCAGTACTAACACTGATAGCAGCAGTATTGCTACTGGCAGCACTATCCCTGTCAACAGTACTATTTGATGTAGCAGTACTAACAGTTTTAGTGCTTCTAGGCACCCACATTTTGATACTTTCCTTTAAAACCTTTTTCTTCATTTGGCCTTTGGTTTCAACAGATTTCTTAGCCACATGTTTCTTTCCAGCCTTCCTATAACCAACAGGTTTTTGCACAAATCTTTGAAAGTTCATCTGTTGGTTAATAGGGTTAAAGAAACAGTGCTTAGCCAAATGGTTCAACTTACCACATATGAAACAAGGTTTTGGTCTGATGATTTTACTCAGATCAACTCCTTGTTTCTGAGCCCATTGATTATTCCAGTTTCTTTGATTACCTCTTTTTATACTAGAATTTAGGTTCTCAGATTTATTGCAAGCACACTATTTACAAGGTCCAGGATTCACAATAGTGGTTTGTTTGTAATGGACCTTGTTATCTTTTCCTTTGGTCTTCTCTATCTCTTTGGACTTGACCGAGATCCTTCCACCACCCTCATTAGTAACAATGTTGTTTTCTAAGGGTATCTCGTTACTCACAGTATTGTTCCTATTCTTACTGGCTTCTTTCTCACTCATATCCTTAACAACTACCTCATTCAAAGGATCTATCTTAAAGGCTTCCTCAGACAAGTCCTTTTTCTCCTTGGTCTCTAACAAGTCTGAAGTAGGAGAGATATAGTTGTTGTTGTAAGGAGGGGGTGTGTTGTTGTATCCAATACCAGGCTTCATCTTATCATGAATCTGATCCTTTAGAAGAGAATCCATTGCTTTTGAAGCATATGAAAACTTTCTATGTCAAGCTTAACCTTAGTTAGTTCTTCTTTCAACCTATCATTCTCTTCTTTGGACTTGGACAGTTTGGTCTCTAACTCATTCTTTTCCCACTTCCAATAGTTTGTGTCATAAGAGTGTTGAAGCTCATTAGCTTGAAAGCCTTTGATTTGTTCTTCAAACCTCTCAACTATCAACACATAATCTCTTCTGTCCTTTTCTAATCTTTTGAGGTCATCACACATGTTTTGGTTGTGATCCCTGTACCTTTTGACAGTGTCTATGCAAGATTGAGTACAAAGATTAGAAATTACCTCAGAGGGGACATCAGACACCTCTGTTAGATCTAGGGTTACACCTAATACCTTTCCATTTACAAGGACTATCATCATCTTCATTCCAAGAAGCCAATTTACCATCTGGATCTTGAAGGTCTGCTTTGAACACAATCAATCCCAGCACATCATCATCCAGAGTTGGATTCAACGATTGAACGATAATTACATGAGCCAGTAGAAAAAAAATACAGATACTAAGCGATTTTCTCATTTTAAGAGCCCTAGCTTCACAAACACACAACATAATTGCTAATGGAAACCTAACAAACTCACCGAATTTTAGTGAGCCAAATGATTAGACCTGGAAAATTGAAATCAACTTTACTTTATACAAATAGCACAAGCTAATGTTCAAGTGTCGTTAACAATTTTACTTTGTTAACGGAAAGAAATAGCAAGCGAACTCGGCAGAAGAAAAATTAATGTTAAGAGGATTTTCAGGTTACGAGCAACGTTTTACCAAAACAAACAACAAAATCGCCGGCGAAAGTCACCGGAGAAAAGGCCAAAAGAGAATTTCAAGTGTTTTTCGTTACGGGAAAAAGTAAATGGCAAAGGCAGAGATGGTGATTCCGGCCGCCGTGCGACAGCCCTCTCTTTCCTTTTTCTAGGTTTCTCTCTCTCTCTCTCTCTCACTCAAATTAAGACTATCCAAAGCCTTTAGCTTGCCCATAGTTTCTGGAATTTCACCTATCAGTGAATTCTTGGATGTGTTCAAGAATCGCAGGCTGCTAAAGCTCCCAATATCAGATGGGATTTCACCAGACAATGCATTGTGGGATATGTCAAGAACTTGAAGATTCTCGTGTGAGATTCCAATAGCAGAAGTAACAGCACCATAGATGCTTCCAGTCAGCTTATTCCCAGAAAACAGAACGCTTTGTAGCCCCAATTGAAACACCCAGGTAGGAAGAAACCCTGTCAATGAATTTCGACTCACATCCAAGCTCTGAATGCTTTTGCAATTGATCATCGAAGCTGGCAAGCTCCCAGAAAAGCCATTGTTGGAAATATTCAGTACTTTCAATGACTGAATATTACCAATAGCATTTGGTACCGCACCAGAAAACATATTCTTAGAAAGATCAACAGTCTGAAGGCTTCCCATTTCCCCAATCCATTCAGTGACCTCACCAGTGAACAAATTGCCATGAAAATTTAGATCATTACACAAAGAAAGTTTCTGCAATGTGCTTGGCAGAAGCCCAGAAAACGAGTTTTCACTAAAATCAACTGATCTCAACAGTGCACAAGCTCCAATTTCATCTGGAACTGAACCAGTAAACTGGTTCTTTCTTAACTTAATTTCCCTCAGGTTATACAAACCTTCAATCTCCTTAGGAATCTCACCCTCCAAAATATTATCAGAAAGATCAAGTGATCTAAGTCCATGCAAGGACCAGATACCTGAGGGTAATAGGCCTGAAAACTGGTTGGATGAAAAGTTGAGTGCACCAAGAGCTGAACATGAAACCAAACTATCTGGAATTTGGCCTGAAAACTTGTTACTGGCTAAAGATATTGACCTTAAGGATCCACATTGCTCGAAAAAATTAGGAGGAATTGGTCCAGACAAACCATTTTCACTCAAGTCAATCACCCTAAGGTTAGTAAGTTGAGTGAGATTAACTCCTATGCTTCCAGTAAGATTGTTCCTAGCCAATGATAACTTACTGAGAAATTTCAACTGCATCAGGCCTCGACCCATCCTTCCGGATAGCCCAAATCCATCGAGAACAAGGTCAGACACCCTGTCTTTTAATAAACTTCTTCACCCTCATAGATAACATGGCCATCTGCCATTTAATGTCCATCTCCTTCAGATCATCAGGGTGAAGTTGTTCCAGATCATCATTAATCAAGGAGTTGTTGCTGTGACTGGATAAAAAGGCTTCAAAGACAGTTTCAGTGCCTTTTTCTGAATTCACTCCACTGGCAGCACTAACTGCTTCAGGGTTGGCAGTAGTATCAGTAGATGCTGATAGAAGTGCAGCATTGTGAATATACCCAGTGGGCTTCTTCTTGGTTTCTACCTCAGTTTCAAAAACTCTTAGATCATTATACAGATCATCAAGTTCCTTCTCTTCCAGATTGTCACTCTGTCTATATGAGACAGTGTACATAGTCCATTCATCCCCAATAGATCTGAGGAACTTCCTTTTGATATCATCTTGCTCCATCTTCACTCCTACAGTAGCCAGTTCACCAATGAGTTTGTTGAACCTATCAAAAGTTTGAGTCATAGACTCATTCTTTGAAGAAGTGAAGTTCTCATACTGCTGCTTTAGAACATCCCTTTGATTTCTTTTGATGCTTTTAGTTCCAGCAAATCTTTTCTCTAGAGCATTCCAGAGAATATGAGCATCAGTGCAGTTGCAAAATTGATGCTGATATTCATTGGGGATGGCCAAAAGCAGAGTGCTCAAGGCCTTCATCTCTCTCTGTCTGATCTTCCTCTCACCATCTGTCTTTGGTGGAGGTCTTTTCCCATCTGGTCCAATCTTTCCTGCTTTAGAAGGACCATTCTCAATGATGTCCCACATTGAGTAGTCAGTGAGAAGAATGTATTGCCTGATTCTGATCTTCCACATGTCAAACTCACTGGGTTTGAGCATTGGAACCTTAGAGACCAGAGTACTGTTTGATTATGCAAAGTTTTCCATGATGAATGAATAGATGTTTCTGAGAGAACAAGCTCTGATACCACTTGTCAGCATCGAATTCTCAACAAGAATTATGAATACTCAGAAACAATATCAAAGAAGTTTGCGGAATAACACTTTGATATTCAATAGAACAGTAAACAAACAGTAAATATGATGAACAACTTGTAAACTTGTATTGATTTCTTGAAATCACAAGATTACACACACAACCTCAATCTTGAAGAACAGACTCTTTCAAGACGAATTTTACTTCTCTAGAATTAGGAACTATGCCTTGAGGTTGATTTTCTCTCTAGAACAAAAAAACTTAGAATGAATTGATTATTTTAAACTATTCTATCAATTCTATACATATACTAAATAAAAGATAATTACCAAACATAAAAAGATCTTCAGAATTATCTTCAGAATTATCTTCAGCTTTCCATGATTATCTTTAACCACGATCTCTTCAGCATTATCTTCACATTATCTTAGAAGCAACACTAATCACCTTGGAAGTATTAACATAGACTTGGCAACATTAACTACTAAGCAGCACTAACCTCTAGCAGTATTAACTAGCCAAGCAGTACTAACTTTGTTCAAGCAACACTAACTTTGACTAGCAGTATTAATTCTACTAGAAGTAGTAATACTTAGCAGTATTATCTTTGATATCTTCTGGCAGTAGTAATTCTGAGCTAGCAGCATTAAAGACTTGTTCACATTTTCAGTTCCTAACACAAATCAAGCCTATTGAAGTTGAGTCAGATGTATCCACGTGATTTTGATGACAAGGAAAGGATCATTCTCGAGCACGAACTTGACATCTACTATCATTTTGTTTATAATGATGTTAGATTTGCCAACTTAAACGGCATTGTCGACCTTGCTAGATTGATGGTGGCAACAAGAAAACATCTTTCTCATCCTTTAGTCTACCGATTATTGAAGCTAACATTGGTTTTGCCCGTTGCAACCTCTACGGTTGAAAGATGTTTTTCGACGATGAAGCTTGTCAACACAGATCTACATAATCGAATTGGTGACGACTTTTTGAATGCGGCCCTCATTTGTGACATAGAAAAGGAAGCACATGCTAAGGTTAAGACCGAAGATGTCATCGATCATTTCCAAAAGATGAAGACGCGTCGAGGACAAATTTAGGAGTTATTTATATACTTTTTGTAATTATTTTTGGGTATATAACTATATATTGACCGTTTTCAAAAGATGAAGGCGCATCGGGTGCAAATTTAGGACTTATTTATACATCATATAAAAACAGTATTTTTTGTAAATGTATTTTGGATCTATATTTTATTATATTAATTATGTGGTGCCACCGTATGAAAATTTTTCTAGATCCGTCCCTGTTACCTTCATTTGAGGTTTTGTCCCTTAGTCAAACACCACCAAATTTTTGATGATGAAACATAGAGATTTAATGAAACACAGTTGTTAATGAAATATAGAGGTTTACTTAATGAAACACAATGGGTTAATGATTATAAAACATAAAAACTACAAACAATTTTATTTTTAAAATATTTAAGAACTTAATTTTTAAAATTCGATCGTTATAAAACAAAAAAAAAACTTTTTAACTGCCGTTCAAAACCTTATTTTTTAATTCATTTTTGAAATTAGAATTGTTAATTTTTTTTTAAATGGAATAAGATGCTAATAATCGATTTGTATCAATTCATCAATTATTAAAATCGCCTAACAAATATTACAAATTATTATAATTAATATACAAAAAATCTATTTACTTTAATACCCTTTTTAATTTAAAAAAAATGAAAAAAATATTTATTTAATTCGTTGATACAAGTTTGTATGGTTTGTATAAATGAAGTTTGTTTGCAAATGATCACCACCTTATTTATATATATATATATATATATATATATATAGAGAGAGAGAGAGAGAGAGAGAGAGAGGTAGCGATCAAATGGAAATCACTCTAATTTTGAAAACCGTGGAAACCCTCGATTTCATTGGTCAAGTTAATGAAATTGTTTCATGAAATTGTTTAATTTGATGAAATTGTTTCATATAATTCTTTTATTGATGAAATCGTTGCATATATTTGTATTTTTTATATAAAAATGAAAAAGTTTCATCAAACTGCGAAAATACATGAAACAATTTCATCAGAATGATAAAAATAGATGAAACTTCATAAAAAACATAAATATATGAAACAATTTCATTAACAAAATAATTATATGAAACAACTTGATCATATTAAACAACTTTTTGAACCAATTTCATTAATTTAACCAATGAAATTGAGGGTTTCCAAATTTTCCAATCTAATATGGTTTCCAATTGAAACCACACACACACACATATATATATATATATATATAGGTGGTTTCAATTGTAAACCATATTAGATTGGAAACCATATTAGATATATATATATATATATATATATATATATATATATATATATATATATATATATATCATTAACTAGTTTTTTTGAAACCTATTCAAGACTATTTAGTAAATTTTGTGGCTATTTCCCAAATAGAAATCGTCTATATGTTAGAAACTTTATGAACCAATATTAATCATACACTTTTAACAACCATAATTTTCTTATTAGTTATAATATTTATCTTATTAATTATAATAATTATCTTAATAATTTCATCGGTCTAAAATTTTAAATTTTTTGTATTTTTTGACGGATCAACGATGGAAGTCAACAAGACATGAGTCAATGTCAACTTCTGGCCCATTGGTAATCCGTGGTGATTGTCGGCGGATTTTTACGTTGATATTCGTCGATGAAGATATGTTTTATTCCCATTCTCTCAATCTCTTTAGACTTCGTCTGTCGATAATTTTCAATTCCATTGACATTCATTCCAACAACGCATATTCATGATGATTTAAGTGTTAGGTGCTAAATTATTGTATTCAAGATTCAAATGAATCAAAATTGTAAAGTCAAAGTCAAGTAAAGTAAAATGTTTTACAGTTTAATGCTTTGTTATTAGTGTAGGTATATAAACTTAGTTTGTAAGCTTTGTTCGAAAGCATGCACTTCATTTGTAATATCTTAGAGAGAGAAATAAAGAGAGAGAGAAATAAAGAGAGAGAGAAAGTTAAGAATTCATATGTATATCACATTCTCTCAAGATTCAATATACGAAGATGTTTCGATTCATTGTTACTTGATCTTATTCTAGATCTAGATGTGGTATCAGAGCTAAACAGAAGAAATTGTGCACAAATTATCAAGACTTGAAGAAAAATCAAGGAAGTTTACTGTTCGTGATATTTTTTGTGAAATGTTGTCAAATTTTTGTTGAATTTGTAGATTTTATGAAGAATTGATCTAGATTTGTGATCAATAGATTCGTTTTTGATATTATAAACAATATTGTTGTTTTTTGGTCAAATTCATCAAGTTTTAATCAAAATTTTGACCAAAAATCGAAGTTGTTGAGTTCTTGAAAAACTTGATATGTTCTTGATCATTTTAGTGATTCTGATGTGTTCGATCCATTTTATGTGTCTAATCCTTCAAATTTTCTGTCTGTATGCATGTTTCGTTCATATATATCAAGTCTTAACATCAAAACTTTGTTTTTGAAGAAATTGCAGATTCCATAATCGAACATTTGCAAATTCGATGAAAAGACTACTCTGTTTTGTTACTTGTCGCAAGTTAGTACATGCATGCTTGTCGTGATGAACTGAAAATGATTTTCCATACTTGTCGTAATGAACTAAGGTCAACATGTAGAGACATATAGTCGCAACTAAGCTTACGTCAACCTTTTATGAGTTTTGCTTATCGTAATACACTGTTAAGTCAACTACAACTAATCGCAATACACTATTAAGACAAGCTACTGTAGGTTAAGATAAGTAGTTTGTAAGGATATGATTAGCTGATTAACTTACATCTTTTGGTTACATCAAGAAGAAGGTAATAGCAATACACAGTTACGATAAGCTCATACATAGTTGCAACACGTCAAGCTCGTATGTAGTTACGGCAAGTTCTTGCAGTAGATTATGTCAAATTTTATAGAAGCATACGTACGACTAGCTTGAATCTGTTGGATACATTAAGCATGTTTGTCGCAGTTCATTGAGTGATAGCATAGTGAGTTTATCATAATTGTCTGATACGACAAGAATAGGTTGAAGGATACAATAAGTGCATGGTGAGATAATCGTCAGTGAAGCATTCAATTCGATCACAGTAGCTTATTGCAATCATTGCCTATAATAACCTCTTTGTGTTGGTTACGATTAACAAATTGCCTCTGTTATGATTAGTTGTTTGTTACTAACAGGTTGTTGCAAGGTTTCGAAATGAAGAAGACGATGCACTGTTCCATTTAGTGTTAGTTAGTTTTGTTACATTTTTAGTCCGTTTTCCGTTAAGTATCTGTTAAGTTTGTTAAAAAAAAATTCATTTTTAGTCATTTTTCAGTTAGTGTTGTTAATTATGTTAGAGTTATCTTTCAGTTAGTTTTTCTTTTAAAGTTAGTCCTTTCTTCTGTTATCTTTGTTAGTTTAACCTTTTGTTTTGTATATCTTTAGTACTTGGACTTTAAAGTTTCACACATTGTCACTTTCGATCCCTTGTAAGTTTCAAACTCTGTCACTTTTAGCCCCTGGACGAAATTTGAAAATTTTACTTTTTCAGTCCTTGTACTTGTGTTTGTGAAATTATGTGTATTTAATTGTGTGCACAAGTTCAACTTCTAATCAAAGTTTCTGTCAATGATCAATTTGATCAGGTAACAATTTTTTCATATTGTTGATATATTCAAAATATGATTCTAGTGTTTGATAATATTTTTTCAGGACTATATCAAGAAGTATCATTCATATGAAACTGTGCATGGACAAATGACCACTTCGAAGCTAAAGCTAAGATCAATCATCTTGCTGGACAGTTAAACATTTGCTCCGGTATGCTTGATGATTGTTCAAGGGAAAAAGAAAAGTTTAGATCTGAGAAATCCATTTTGGAACAAAAAGTTTCTTCTATTAAGAATGAATTTATGATCAAATTTGAAAGTGAGATTGCAGCTCTTGAAACAGAACGAGAGAACAACTTGAAAGTTGTCATGAACTTAAAACTAGACAAATCAAATTTTCATGATGATATAAAAAAGCTTGAAGAGAAAGGAAAAGTTGTGGAAAATGAAAATCTTAAGCTGAAGGAAAAGATTTGTTTTATAAGAAGATATGTGAGAGATGAAAATATTGTTTTAGAAAAGAATAATTTTGAGCTCAAGCAAAGAATTTCTGAGAGTGAGAAAGATTTTGAAATAAAAATTAAAACTTGTGAGATGATAAGTGCTAAACTTTCAAAACAATTTCTGATTTTGAAAAAGTTTTGGTGATTGAAAGAGATACCTTTGAGAAGGAAAGAGAGGAGTTTGAAAAAGAAAGAAAATCTTTTGAACTAAAGACTGTTGAACTTTCACTCAAAATATCTGATTTGGAGAAGTTGGAAGAAAAAGAAAGAAAGGATTTTGAGTGTAAGAAAAGTGTTTTTCAAGATGAAAAGAAAGTGATTGAGAAGAAATATGTTGGTTTTTCAATGAAATATCTATCAAAAGAAAGAGTTTAGAAAGGATTTTGAAAATAAAAGAAAAAAAATTTGAGGCTGAAATTTGTAAACTTTTAAAGAAGTTATTTGGATTAGCAACAAAGATTTTGAAAGAGCATAAAGTAAAGTCTGATTTGCAAAACAAATACAATTTGATTTGTGAAGAAAGTATAGCTTTGAATCATAAAATCAATGAACTTGAATAAGTGATTTCTAAAAATGCTCAAATGTTTAAAGAAAATGTAGAAAAAGTTGAGTCATATGAACAATTTGTTCCTGATTCTATTGTTCAATCTTCGTATAATGATTCAGCTGATTTTGTATTTTCTTACAAAACTGCTTCAAGTTCAATTCGTGAAAATGATTCTATTTCTTCATGTAGTTTCTGTAAGAATAACCAATTTTCAAGTGTCAAATCAAACAATTATTCAAACATATACTATAAATCAATTGGTTTTTCAAAAGATCAGATTCGTCCTTCTAATCTTTTCTATAATCATTCTGTTAATGGTTCAGATAATAAAAAATTTTAAGCATGTAAAGATGGTTTGGAGAATGAAAGAATCTACTCCTGAAAAGAATGTTCCAAACTCATTTGTTCCCAACTAAAATGTCAAGAAAAAAGTTTTTCATGATAATTCTTTTGTTAAATCTGATGTTGTTTATTCTATAAATCATTTGCTCAAGTTAGCTCAAAAGAAACTTTGTTGTTCTTACTGTGGAACAAATGAGATTGTTAATAAAAATCATGTTCAGTATTGGTATTGAACTTATAGAGTTTCTTCAAATGGAACTGCACCTAACAAGTCAGGACCTAAGTTACGTTGGGTACCAAAATCTACTTAATCTATTTTGCAGGTTTATCATGTGTGGTACTTAAAGTCAGAACTTTTCAATACACATGACTGGAAGACACAAGAGAAGTTGTTCAGAATTTGAGGAGTATATGTGTTTTCAATGTTTCATCTACTACTGAACTACATGCATATTTTCAGGGGGAAATATTCTGCTTTTGAATTATATTTGTGCTCATTAATAAATTTGTATGCTTGTTTGTAGCGGGAGTAAGAAAATTCAGACTTCTAAACATCTGAGTATAGAATTCATACTTTAGAGATTTTGACTTCTGAATAATCTAGTTCAGGACTCGGTCTTCAAGGACTATGATGTAACACCCCGAGTTTTGTTTGACCAGTTTGGAAGAAGAAGCAAAGGCAATAGCCGGTGCGAGTTGTCGCACGTCTTAGCCCGCGCCATAACCCGCGCGGTGCACTGTCTGTTTGGGAATTCCAGTGAGCGGCGCGAGTTTCGCCGCGAGTGTACCCGTGCCCTAACCCACGCGGTGTACTGCTTGGTTACGAGTTCCAGAGGGCGGCGCGAGTCACGACTCGACTTAGCCCGCGCCATAACCCGCGCGGTGGCCCTGGGTGGTTTAAATTCGTTTTTCTGGAAAATATCTCATTTCTAAAAATCTCAAAATATCTCTATCTTTTCTCCAGATCTCTCTCTCTCTATTTCTTCTTTTATTTCTTCCTTGGTTAGCTTCAATCCTCCATATTTTGCTAGTATTAAGTGTTTCAAGCAAGGGTTCGGTATTGAAAGCTTTATCTTCTCCCTGAGGTCGATATCTGGTTTACGGGTTTTCTTCTAAAACCTATTTGGTGAGTTCCTACTATCATTTTCTAAACTTTATACATGTCAAAGGTTACATTTTGAACTCCTATATATCTCCATGGTTTTGGATTTACGTTTATTACATTATTGACATAACTTGAGTTTTGGAAGATTTTAGGGTTCCCGATCATTTTCAACTAAAACGATGGGTTCCATCTTGTTTGAAGTAAAATGATGTTTTACTTGCACATTTATATGGGTTACTTGAAAAAATGTATATAAGTTTATTTTTATGATTTTCATTTTTACCAGCAGTTAAACTTGAAAATGTATTTTGATTATAAATGGTATTTGAACCATATGACTAACTACGGTTGGTCACATATGAAATTGTGACAAGTCTAGACTATTACTAGTGGATCCCTAGGTATTGAGTCGGCTTATATTATTGGGATGTCTATTCCCCTTTTTGTAGCTATGGATGCATTTGATCCTCGGGGGCCATTTGGTATGGTTATGTGAGACCGGTTACTAGCTATGGGTCATAATGTAGTCCTAGTGAACGAGTATGACTGGTTTGCTCGAGGTCCCTCCCTTACATCTTAGTATAGACCTTCGTTGTTCGTGGCCATGGATTCCATGTATTTAGCTCACAACTCGGATTGTAGTCTACTTTTGTGTTCCGTTATAATGCTTGGTAAATCGAGTATCCCCCGTCATCGCAAGATGAATTTTCGGACCGAATGGTCCTTATGTGACAAAGATTTCAATTGTAAACTAAACTTTATTGAAAAGATTTCCTTATGATGCAATTGTTTATATTTCTTGAAATTATAAATTGTTTGTTCTCACTAGGCTTTAAGCCTAACACTTTTTCTCAAATGATATGTATAACAGGTTCCGTTAGAGGTGGGTTGCCAAGGTCGTGAGTAACGAGCATGGTCTTAGAGGCGTTTTTTACATGACTAGTATTGGATGTTGGGCAATTGTTTAAGTCCCATATTTTGGTGATTTTTGGTTGACAACCGATGTAATCTAGATAGTGATGTTTAGATTAGTTTGTTGTTGATTTCCATATCCATTCGCAGGTTTTGTAAAGGCTCTGTACTTTTTCCCTTTTTGGGAGGTTTATACCAAATACAAATGTCATATTGCCTATTTTTCCGAATTTTTTTAAATTACTCTAATTTTACGGTGTTACAAGTTGGTATCATAGCTCTAGTTTAAGTGAACTAGACATGAATGTAAGATGTCTAGACTTAGACTGAGTATGCTAAGCATTGATTCGTGACTTTAGGTAGAACTTCTAAGATGGGTTAGCCTTAGAGTCAACGGAAATTATAGTTATCAAACGTTGTGGCGATGGTAACAAGAACCCTTTATGTATTGTATGTTCATAATCTCACTCAGCTAATGTTATTATGAGATACGTGATTGTGCTTGAAGTGCCGTTACTGTTACAATTGATGATGTAGTAGTATGTTCCTTGTGTTATTCTGTTGATCTGTCTCTTACTCTTTCTCGTGCTTGTGTGGCAACCATTACTCGGGTATGGTGAACACACGTGGTCGTCCGTTAGGCGACGGAGACCTTCGCAATGTTAGTTCGCGCGAGCTTAATCCGGTGGTTAGAGCGCCAGCAGTCGTACCTCCAGGCATGCCACCGATATTTACTAGGGAAGTGGAGCTAGGGACAAGAGTGGATTTGGCATCCACCAGCCCCGTTGTTCAAGTGGCAAACCCTCAAACTGATATGATGGTCAGCGTCATGCAAATGGTGATGTCGGCCATGGAGAAGCAGGAAGAGGCTTTTCAGAAGATGTTGGAGGACCGGGACACGAGCCTCAGAAGGCATGAGGCAGTGGAAGAGAATGTGTTGGTTGGCTCTGGGGGCACCGGGATCAGGGACAGATCTGAGGAGCAAAGGGTCGTAGGTGCTCCGAAAAATGGGAAGAGTTGTTCCTACAAGTCTTTTCTGGGTTGCGGACCACCAGAGTTCTCTGGTTCTGAAGACCCAGTTGCGTGTGTTAAGTGGATCCGAGCGGTCGAACAGGCATTCGGTTCATCCGAGTGTGGTGATGACCAGAGGGTGAGGTTCGGTACTCAACTGCTCAGGGATACGGCGCTGACGTGGTGGAATGTTATCCAGTCCACCCTCTCTCCTACTGTTTTGGCCCAACTGACTTAAGGCGAATTCAAGGTAAAGATTTTGGAAGAATACTGCAATGAGAGGGCTATGTATCGGATCGAGGCAGAGTTCCGAATGCTTGAGAAAGGAAATATGACGGTGAGGGAGTATACCCGTCAATTCATGGAAAAGCTGGGGTTAGTGGGGCATGTGGCCTCAACTGAGAAGGAGAAGATTAAGGCCTATCTGAAAGGTCTACCGTCGGACATGATGACCATGGTCCGAAACTCGAAGGCTTCTAACCTTCGGGAGACGATTGAAGAGGCGCAGTTCATGGAAGAGATTTACGCGAGGAGTAAACCGGAAAAGGCAATGGCAGTTGTTGAAAAGAGAAAGTGGGAGAGCAGTTCAGTACCTCCCAAGAGGACCCGACCTTTTGTCGGAAACCAAAGCTTCAACGGTTATCAAGAAGCTAGATGGTGTCAGAAGTGCCGAACCAAGCACCACGGTAACTGTAGAACCACTCCTGAATCTTGCTACAAGTGTGCTAAATCTGATCACATCACTCGTGACTGTCCGATCAGGGGGCTTGCATGTTATGAGTGCAAGACACCGGGGCACATGAAAAGAGATTGCCCGAAGCTCATGTCGGGTAGCGCGCCGGTGAAGAAAGAGAATCCATCTAGGTTTCTGGGCCAAGCTTTTTAGATGACGGCCGATGAGGCCAAGGCATCCGCTGATGTGGTATCGGGTATATTTCTTCTAAACTCCGTACCTGCTCGTGTTTTATTCGATACGGGTGCTAGTTTCTCTTTTATATCTGAGTTATTCCGTCTAAAGATTTCTATGCACACTACCAGTCTTGAGAATGCATTAGCGGTAGAGATAGCAGATGGTAGTCAAGTTCTGATCCGCGATGTTCTGAGAAAGTGTACTCTCGGGATCGAAGGGAGAGAATTCCCGATCGATTTGATGCCGATGTTAATCGGGGTTTTTGATATTGTGGTCGGCATGGATTGGTTAGCGAACAATCATGCCGAGATCGTATGTTCCAAGAAGTTAATTCGACTTCCCAATCCCAATGGTGAAGTTGTTGTAATTTATGGTGAGAAGAGGAAGGGAGAAGTGGCAATAATCACCATGGCAAAGACGCGCAAGTGCTTGGTGAAAGGATGCTCGTCTTTCCTAGACTACGTGATCGACGCCAAGTTAGAGAAGTCAAAGCTTGTTGATGTGAAGATTGTGCGTGAGTTTCCAGATGTCTTTCCGGATGACTTGCCCGGGTTACCACCCGATCGTCAAGTGGAGTTTCCGATTGATCTCGTGCCGGGAGCGGCTCCTGTTGCTAGAGCTCCTTACCGGTTGGCGCCATCGGAGATGTAAGAGATGATGGCACAACTCTAAGAACTATTGGAGAAGGGATTCATAAGACCGAGCTCGTCGCCTTGGGGAACTCCGGTCTTGTTTGTCAAGAAGAAGGATGGCACAATGAGAAAGTGCATCGATTATCGTGAGTTGAACAAAGCAACAGTGAAGAACAAGTATCCGCTTCCAAGGATAGACGACTTGTTTGATCAACTCCAAGGAGCGGGATGTTTTTCCAAGATCGACCTACGTTCGGGTTACCACCAAGTGAAGGTGAGAGAAGAAGACGTTCCGAAGACAGCCTTTAGAACGCGTTACGGCCATTATGAGTTTCTTGTGATGCCTTTTGGCCTAACAAACGCACCAGCGGTATTTATGGATTTGATGAATAGGGTGTGCCGACCATTCCTCGATAAGTCGGTCATTGTATTCATTGATGACATACTCGTGTACTCTAAGAGCGAGTTAGAGCACGAGCAGCACCTTCGCGAAGTCCTCGATGTGTTGAGGAAAGAAAGATTGTACGCCAAGTTTTCCAAATGCGACTTTTGGCTCAATGAAGTGCAATTCTTGGGTCATGTTGTCACTCGAGATGGAGTGAAAGTGAATCCCTCCAAGATTGAAGCCATGATGAATTGGGAGCCTCCCAAGAGTCCATCCGAGATCCGAAGTTTCTTGGGTCTGGCGAGGTACTACCGGAGATTTATTCAAGACTTTTCGAAGATCGCTTCTTCCTTGACGGCTTTAACTCGGAAGAATGTGAAGTTCGATTGGACGGAAACCCAAGAAAAGGCGTTCCGTATTCTATAAAAGAAGTTGTACGAAGCTCCAATATTGTCGTTGCCCGAAGGGTCGGAGGACTTCGTGGTCTATAGCGACGCTTCGAAGATGGGATTAGGATGTGTGTTGATGCAAAGAGGCAAGGTAATCGCTTACGCCTCGAGGCAACTTAAAATCCACGAGAAGAACTATCCTACCCACGATTTGGAGTTAGCGGCGGTGGTGTTCGCCTTGAAGCTTTGGCGGCATTACCTTTATGGAACAAAATGTACGCTCTACACAAATCATAAGAGTTTGAAGTACGTCTTTGATCAAAAGGAGTTGAACATGAGTCAAAGGCGGTGGCTCGAGTTGCTCAAGGATTACGATTGTGAGTTGCTTTACCATCCCGGTAAGGCGAACGTGGTGGCCGATGCGTTAATTCGGAAGGAGTATAGCTGAAGTATTCGGGCTACCCATTCGAGAATCGAGTTAGTGTCTAGTCTCATTGAAAAGATCAAGATATCGCAGGTAGAAGCTTTATTGGAAGAAAATCTCAAGGAGGAAGTCATGGCGAAGCAGCGTTTACTCTTAACGGAAGATAACCGTGGGGTAAAACTGTTTAACGGTCGTGTGTGGGTGCCCAAGGCTGGGGGTAACCGTGGTCCATTGCTTGAGGATGCTCACAAGTCCAAGTATTCCATTCATCCGGGAAGTATAAAGATGTACCGGGACTTGAAGTTGCATTATTGGTGGCCAGTAATGAAACTTGATGTGGCGCGTTACGTGGAACGTTGTGTGACGTGCTCGCAAGTTAAAGTCGAACATCAACGACCGTATGTGAGTCTTCAGTCCTTAGAGATTCCCGAGTGGAAGTGGGAACATATTACCATGGACTTCATGACGAAGTTGCCTAAAACTCTTCGAGGTTACAATACCATCTGGGTAATAGTCGATAGATTGACTAAGAGCGCTCACTTCTTGGCTATGCGCGAGACCTTACCGATGGACAAGTTAGCAAAACTTTACATCGATGAAGTGGTCTCGAGGCATGGAATACCCTTTTCGATCATGTCGGATCGCGACAGTCGGTTCACTTCGAACTTTTGGGATGGGTTTGAGAAAAAGCTTGGTACGCGATTTAAGTTGAGTACGGCTTACCATCCACAAACCGACGGGCAAAGCGAGAGAACGATCCAAACTTTAGAAGACATGTTGAGGTCTTGTATCATCGATTTCGGGGGTAGTTGGGACACTCACCTACCTTTGGTGGAGTTTGCTTACAACAATAGTTACCACTCGAGTATTGGAATGGCACCGTTGGAGGCGTTGTACGGGCGTAAGTGTCGAACTCCCGTGTGTTGGCTTGAAGCGGGAGAGAAGTAATTCGTCGGACCTGAAATCGACCAAGAGACAACCGATAAGGTCAAAAGCATTCGTGAAATATTGAAAGCGGCCTAGGATCGGCAGAAGAGTTATGCCGATAAAAAGAGGCGGCCGATGGAGTTCCAAGTGGGCGACCGTGTGATGCTGAAGGTGTCGCCATGGAAGGGCATTATCAGGTTCGGAAAACATGGAAAGTTGAGTCCCCGTTTCCTTGGACCTTTCAAGGTGCTTAAGCGGGTGGGTTTGCAAGTCCACCAATTGGAACTGCCGCCAGAATTGAGCAGAATCCACAACACGTTCCATATATGTTACCTTCGGAAGTGTTTGGCGGAGGAAGAAAGCGTCATCCCTCTCTCCGAGTTAAAAGTGGACGAGGGTAATCGTTGTGTAGAAGAACCTGACGCTATCTTAGAGAAGAAGTCTAGGAAATTGCGACACAAAGAGGTCACTATGGTCAAGGTGCAGTGGAAGCATCATCGGGGAGCCAACGTGACGTGGGAAGCTGAGAAGGGTATGAAGCGAAGATATCCTCATCTTTTCGATTAGTCAGGATTTCGGGGACGAAATCATCTCTAAGTTGGGAAGGATTGTAACACCCCGAATTTCGTTTGACCAGTTTGGAAGAAGAAGCAAAGGCAGAAGTCGACGCGAGTTGCCGCGCGGCTTAGCCCGCGCCATAACCCGCGCGGTGCACTGTCTGTTTGGGAAATTATAAACTGTATGTTCTCACTAGGCTTTAAGCCTAACACTTTTTCTCAAATGATATGTCTAACAGGTTCCCTTAACGGTGGGTTGCCAAGGTCGTGAGTAACGAGCATGGTCTTAGAGGCATTTTTTAGATGACTAGTATTGGATGTTGGGCAATTGTTTAAGTCCCATATTTTGGTGATTTTGGGTTGACAACCGATGTAATCTAGATAGTCATGTTTAGATTAGTTTGTTGTTGATTTCCATATCCATTCGCAGGTTTTGTAAAGGCTCTGTACTTTTCCCCTTTTTGGGAGGTTTATACCAAATACAAATGTCATATTGCCTATTTTTCCGAATTTTTTTAAATTACTCTAATTTTAGGGTGTTACATATGACTTGTGAATTTACTCTCAATCCTAGTGATTCAGAATTCATTTTAACTACTTGAGGATTTATATGTGCAGATTTTGTTTATTTTGTTTTGCAGATTATTCTTGTTTTAAAAGGGAGAATAAAAAAATGATGAGAATTTTTTTCATATCAATTCAAGGGGTAGTTAAGGATTCTATGTTGAATGTAAGTGTCTTCTGATCTCAAACTCAGATTACTTACAAGATGGACAACTTTTAAGTATGATTTTTTTTCTAAATGTTCAAACCACTTCTCTATTCTCAAACTGATTTTATGAATTTAGAAGTCAGATTTTAAAAGTTTTCATAACTGAGCTTTGCTGATCTTCTTCTGACCATGTGTTTCCAAAGTTAATACTTGTGTATTATCTTTTCTATACTTTCAAGCATTCATACACATTGATTCATGTTCTTATTTACCTTATTATTACCATGTCTCAAAATAAAGACACATTTTTCGGTGGTAATACTCATGTTTACATTCCGAATAGATTTGAGTATCATACATATTCTTTCTGCTTAAGGGTTTTTGAATTCATTCAGTGTTTGTTTATATTTGTTCATATAAACAAATTTCATTCTTTCATACCCTAACCTTTCATATCTATCTTTCATGATATTTGATCTTTTCGATACATTGTCAGATTCTCAAACAAGTCTTTCGAATTGATTTCGTTCTTTCTATATCCTTGTTTTGAGAATTCTTTGAAGTTCAAATGCTCAAATAATGTTGATATTACTGTGGAGCATTCATTTAAATGACAATGTGATTCAAATGTTGATATTCATATTTGTTCAAGCTAAACTGTTGAACAACACAATGTTTTTAGGACAAAATTTTATGGGAACAATGTGTGAGCATAAAGAACTTCTATGGATTCACAACAACCAGTGTTTCCTACCCAAGAAATTATCCTTAAACACTAACACTTAATAATTGTGTCTAGCTATGCAAATCAGATAATTGATTTGATTATTAAACTAAGTGGACATAAAATTAAACTAGATTATGGGAAAGAGAGAGAATAAGGAGCAACTAAAAGCAAACTAAGCAAGATAAAAGACAACTATAACTAAGAACACTGGGTAATGTCAATCTAGGATTTTGGTAATGGTGGGTATTCGTTTTGCAAAACTACTTTAACCCTCTCTCGAGGTGGAAAAGCTTTTCTAAACCAAGACACATATTTACTTTTGCAATATATGTACATCGGAAAGAAACATTAATATTTAAAACAAATAATTTTTCCCAATCAACATCCCTAACTATTCGCATGTTAGAGCCGTTGTCATTGACCAATTTAATCCAAATAAAAGATTAAACTTTCGTTTACATCAAAAACTAATTGAATTGACTAAATATTTTGTTAAAAAACAATTAAATTAACTCTAACTTCCATTAGAATCAAAATGGATTAAAACCCAATATTCGTTATAACAACAATAGGTCAAATACCAAGACCTCGATCCTAAAAGACGATTTCCCAATAAAACGATTGTTAGATTATTTTTAGTTGTAACCTTTGTACTTATTTTACCTTATGAGTATATAAGCCTTGTCTTAGTAGTTTTTAAAAATACAACAGATTACATTTTCATATATTGAATTCTTAACTACTTTTGGCTCCACATTCACTCTCTCTCTCTAGCTTTTAGATCTTAAGTTCACAATTGGTATCAGAGCAGGTTAGATTTTGAGAGATTTGAGAGTAGAGTTCTATTTTCGTGTTATCAGATCAATCGAATTTCAAATTCGTAAGAATTTTTTTTTAAAATCGGTTTTCTGGTCATTTCTCTAGATCTATGTTGATTTTCTGAACGATTTTCAGTGATTTTGGATTCAATTGCTTCGGAATACAGTTTAGAACAAGTTTTGTTCTTGTTTTGTGCAAAGATTCGATCTTTTTATAATCGAATTTGTCAATTTTGTAATTTCCAGAAAAGTTCTCGAGTTTTCTGTTCTTCGCAAATTCTTGCTGAATTTGGTTGTTTGATCTATATTTGGATTAGTTTTGGTTTATTAACCTGTTTCTAAATGAATTCCGCGAGAGTGTTTTGAGGAATTTTGGACTTGTGTGATTTTCTTAGATCGTTAACTTGTCAGAATCGTTTTTCGGTTCTTTCATAAGAGTTTTCGGTTTATTCATCAGGGTTTTCGGTTCATTCTTCAGGATTTTCGGTTCTTTCATCTGGATTTTGGGTATTTCGGGAAGTTTTTGGTTTGTTCTTTTCGGCTAAGGTTTTCGGTTAAGGGTTTTCGATCTTCTAAGTATCACACTTAGTTTTTCAGTTTATTCATCAACCGAGAAGCTAGATTTTCGGTCATCTCTATAACCGAAAGGTGTGGTATTCGGTTTCTTCATCAACCGAAAAAGGTGGTTTTCGGTCCTTATTTTTCTTCAGCCGAAAAGCACTCTGCTTCTATTCATCATGTCTCTTCAATCACAAGTTTATAAGAATGAGTTGATGATGTCTCTCGGTACAGATACACGTCCCCCAGTGCTTATCAATGAGAATGAGTATTCTCAATGGAGAGATCGATTTATTAATTTTCTTGAGAGACAACAAAATGGGGATTACATGGTTCGAGCTTTAACCAATCCTCCTTTTGAGAGACCTGTCAAGATCATTCCAGCCACTGCTAATACTGAACAATCCACAATATTAAAGCCAGTTGATGAGTACAATGAAGAAGAATCTTTAAAGTACAACGGAGAAAGAATTGCTAAGTCTAATCTCATTCTTGCCTTGCCAAATCACATATACAATCGTGTAGATTGTTACAAGAACAATCTAATGCTCATGTGGACTCATTTGGAGAAAACCATGCTTGGCTCAGTGGTGGCTACTCAACTTCGAAAAACGAGATATATGAACAGTTTTGAGGAGTTCAAAGCAAAGAGTGGGGAGGATTTGAAGACTGTCTTTGATAGATTATGTGCTGTGATAAATGATTTATACAAGATTAGTGTGGAAAAGTCCCCTTTGGAAACAAACTTAAAGTTTCTGAACGCTCTTCAACCTGAATGGACAAAGGCATGTCATAGACTCCGTATTGATCCAAAGATTTCAATCATGCCAATTCAAGAAATGTTTGAAATTCTCCTGAATGAAGAAAATCTGATTGTGGCAAAGAAAGAAAAGCAAGAAAAGAAGAAGAAAGGAAAAGATGTAGATCCTATTGCTCTAATGACTGCAAAATTTACTGAGCAAGCTTTTGAGAATGCTTATGATGGGAATATTGATGATAAAGGAGAAGCTCTTCAAAGAGCAATGATCTTACTTTCTCAGAAGTTTGCACGAAAGTTTCCTAACCAGGCCAGCTCCAACAACAATCTTCGACTTTCATCTGGGTCAAGGAAGGTGGATTTTTCTGGATCAAAGACTATCTATCCAAAGCCTGATCATCCAAAGCTTGTGGAAGAAAAGAGGGATGAGAAGAAATTTCCCACATGCTACAACTGTGGTAAAGTAGGTCATTACTCTAAAGAATGCCGAACAAAGGTGGTTCGTGATTCTACCTACTATCAAAAGAAGGCTGATATGTTGAAAAAGAAGGAAAGTGGAGCTGTTCTCTTAGCTGAGGAAGAATCATTTATTGATTTCTCTGATAATGAAGAAGAAAAAGAGGAAACTGCAGCAATGTGCTTTATCGGGGATGATCAATCTGATGATGAAGATGATGATTCAACTGATGAGTCTGAGGTATTTTCTGACTTAGAAATTAAGTTCATTAACTCTCAGTTTGATATTATCATTTCTGCCTTGCAAAAATTTCGAAAAATGCTTAAATCTGAAAAGGAAGTGAGTCAAGAAAAGTCTTATAAAATTGAAAAATTACAAATTTCTTTGGAAGATCAAAAATTGATTCTAAACGATACCAAAGAAAATTTGCAAAATAAAATAAATGATTTGGAAAGTTCAAACAAGACTTATCTTGATTCATTGACTAGCTTGACCACTTCTAAAAATGAGCTTTCAAATAACATTGTTGATTTAGAAGAAAAATTATATATGAGAGCTCAATCTGAACAAACAATTAATATGAATAAACCTCGTAGTTATGAGTCCATTAAAGAAAAGTGGAGGCTTGGATATGAAAGTCCTAAATATTTAAATTTGGCCATTAACAAATCCCCCACTATATATCACTTTGAATATTTGAGACTTGCTCGTTATGCTCCCCAATTTATAATAGATTGGATGAATGAACAGCAAATCTTAGATATTGAGGCTAAGAGAAGAACGGAAAACACGAGAATGGAACTCCCATTTGTTTATTCACGTGAAAATGCAAAATATTTTCCTGATCCTCAAAAGAAAAAGAAATCTGGAATATTTTTAAATACAAACTCATCTAACAAAACTACTTTACCAAACGACTATTTTGATTCTTATATTGTAAACAAAAATGAGGATAGTGTTTCTAAAACATCTTATGATACTAAGAAATACGTTCCTCCTTTGATTTTAGAATCTAAAATTGTTGAGTTGGAAGATAAGATATATGATGATTTTATTCAAAACAGTTTGGAAAAAGATATTTTTTTTACTGTTTTTAAATCTAGTTTTGAAGAGAATGTTATTTCTGAAAAACAAGTTTCTGGATTTTCTGAGGTTTCAGTTGAAAATAAAATGGGATTTTCATCAAGTGTTGGTTCTCGGTCCAAGCTAGAAACGAAAACTGGACTTTCTCAGTTAGAAACAAAAACATCAGTTTTTGGTTCATCCTTGGAACGAAAACCAGATTCTAACTCTTATCATTGTGATAATTTTACGACTTGTGCTACTGATGGTGAATCATATAAGTTGTCAGATCAAATGGATGATTCTTTGACTTTCAATGATTTTTATTTTGCAAAGAAAAGAAAAAGAAGATGGTCAAGAAAGTCTAAGAAGAAAGATAAGGTTAAGTCTGATAAATCTGATTCTGATTCTTCCTTTTCATATCGGCCTTTGAGAAAGGAAATCAAGATGGAATGGCGGGTGAAGAATAGAAAAATAGATGATATACATGTATTAGATAAACGTGATGATACTTGTAATAAAAACACATTTGCTAGTTTGAATAATGTTCAAAAATATTCTAGTAAGCAAATGTTGATTCTTCAACAGGATATCGCATGTTTGTCTTCTCCATGTGATCTATCTTCTATTGCTTTACACATTTCATCTAAATGTACTAACTCTTCTTTGTTTCACTATGCAAAATCTTTTGTGAAAATTACATTTTTCTTTAACAAACTCATGGAATGTTCTAATAAAAAGGGACCCATTCTGAAGTGGGTTCCTAAATCTTTGTGAGTTTACATGAATGCAGCCTAGTCATCTCTGGTATATGGACTCTGGATGTTCAAAACATATGACTGGCAATAAATCTTTATTGTCAAATTTTAAAGAACAGTCTGGAGGTCGTGTGAGATTCGGAAACAGAGACACTTCTCCTATTCTTGGCTATGGTGATCTTGTACAAGGCAACATAACGATTAAAAGAGTTAGCTATGTTGAAGGCCTCGACTTCAATCTCTTTAGTATTGGGCAATTCTGTGATAAGAATTTGGGAGTCAATTTTAAATCAAAGAGAGTTACAGTCAAAGATGACAGTGGTAAGGAACTTCTCATTGGTAGAAGACGGTCAAATCTTTACACTATTGACTTCTCAACAACCAAGTTCCCTTCCAAGACTTGTCTTCTTTCAAAGGCTTCAGTTCAAGAAAGCTGGTTGTGGCATAGACGGCTAGCTCATCTCAATTTCAAATACATTGATCGTCTTGCTAAAAATGACTCAGTTCGTGGTCTTCCGACTCTTCGATTTCAAATAGACAATCTTTGCCGAGATTGTGAGAAAGGCAAAATGAAGAAAGTTGCACACAAGCCAAAGCCTGATTTTTGCACAAAGGATATTCTAGAAATCCTTCATGTAGACTTGTGTGGCCTAATGAAGACAAAGAGTATTGGTAAGAAACGCTATGTATTGGTCGTCGTTGATGATTATTCACGATACACTTGGGTTCGTTTTCTAAAATCCAAAGACGAAACCCCAGAGATACTCATCACTCTCATCAAGACTACTCAGACTAACAAGCAAAAGCCAGTCAAGATTGTCCGATCAGACAATGGTACTGAATTCAAGAACAGCATTTTACAAGCTTTTTATAATGAACATGGCATCCAACAACAGTTTTCTGCTGCACGTACACCACAACAGAACGGAGTTGTTGAACTGTAACACCCCGAATTTCGTTATTTTGCAATGATGTTGAGGAAATAGAGGTTTTGGGGCTGTCTACAGGACGCACGGGTCGTGCGTCCTCCTTCAGAGAAAACGCACGGGTCGTGCGTAGGATCCAGGGCCGAGGCACAGTGCATGCGCACGAGTCGTGCGCATTTCCTTCTTTGAGGGCGCACGGGTCGTGCGCCCTATCAGGATGCTTTTTGAGATTTGCCTTAAATATCTTTTTGAGAGATATTTTCATAATATCTCTCAAATCTCAGTTCTCTCTCTCTCTCTTCTTTTCTTTTTCTCTTTTTTCTCTTTTGATCTTCAAGGTTCGTTTAGTTGCTAGTTTTCGGTGTTTCAAGTAAGGGGTCAGTGTTTTAAGCTTCACCTCTTCGTCGTGATCGTTATCTGGTTTTCCGGGTTTTATTCTGAAAACCTATCGGTGAGTTCCTACTATCATTTTACAAACTTTATACATGTCAAAACTCTTATTTGCAAAATCTGAAGTATTTCTACGGTATGATTTCATGTTCTCTACATTTTGATATAAATGAAGTTTTTGGTGATTTTTGGGGTTCCCGATCAGTTTTGACTAAAATAACGGGTTCCGTCTTATCAGAAGTAAAATGTTGTTTTACTTGCCCATGTTAGTGGCTTATTGAAAGAATGTATATAAACTGATTTTATGATTATCTTTCTTACCAGCAGTTGGTCTGGAAAATGGCATTTTGAAATATAAATGTGTTGATAGCTATTTATCTAGCTTTGTTGGTCACATGAAATATTGTGACAAGTCCAGACTGTACTAGTGGATCCCTAGGTATCGAGTCGACTTATGGCTGGGAAGGATATGCCCCTTCCGTTGTTATGGCTGGGAAGGATATGCCCCTTCCGTTGTAGTTAGCTACATTTGATCCTCGGGGGCAACTTAGGTACGGTTATGTGAGACCCGATCCTAGCCATGGTTCAGATGTAGTCTAATGAACGAGTATGACATGGTTCCTTGGGGGCCCTCCCTCACATCGTAGTACGGACTGAAGAGTTCATGGCCATGGTTCCATGTATTTAGCTCATAACTCGGATTTGTGGTCTACTTTGTGTTACACCACTCTCCTTGGTAAAATGGTCCTTTTATCACCGTTTAAGAGTTTTGGACCGAAGAGGCCCGGTTGTGGCGAAATGTTATCTTTACGAACTGAACCTTTATGAAAAGATTTCTTTATGATACTGATGTTTATATCTTTCGAGCTTTATAAACTGTATGTTCTCACCAGGCTTTAAAGTCTAACACTTTTTCTCAAATGACGTGTATAACAGGTTTCCATTAGCGATGGGTGCCGGGGTTTTTGGAGAGACGAGTTTTGAGTCTCGTGTATAACAGGTTTCCATTAGCGATGGGTGCCGGGGTTTTTGTCTGCTCTACCTTAGTGTGTTGACCGTTAGAGTAGTGCGAATGTTTCTAAGCGAGTAAGCTAAGGAATGATGGTTGTTTATAGCAATGTCTCTTTGGAGTTATAGTAAGTGCGTTGAACGCATTAAGTTAATCATCTGGAGCCAGATTCGTTGGTGGAATTAGAACTATATCTTGTTAGATCGATTCTATTTCGAGGAGTTTTGTAAGTTAATTTAATGGGATGGTTGCCCTATGATGCCTGAGGCATCCGGTAGCTTATAGAACGTCGGAATATTGTGAAGTGTAGTATTAAGATGTGAGTGCCGACCGAATTCATGCATTTAATTTATTTCTAAAATAAGGTTGCCTAAATTGCTTTTCAAGAGCGCCAACCATGAAGTAAATTACATTATAACGTTTTGGCAAGATATTTAGCACTCAGCATATTTTAAACTATGAGCATAAGCATGCTTAAAATAGTTTTGTTGCACCTGATTTCAAATTATTATCAAAACTCTCTTTATTCAAGTCTAGTGTTTAAATGCTATTTATGGATGTCGTAATGTCTGTGTTTTAACGCTTTTTGAGTTAATGGGCAATTAGTTGTGGAATTCTGACCTTGACATTGGATCTCTTCCACGTATGTCAATGGTTTTAAAGGAAGAGCTATTCCCATGCTTTTGAGTCAGAGTTTCTTGGGAATTTTAGTTGTGTGAGTTTTGTTGAATTCTTAGAGTTTTGTTTTACGGATTCTTATGTCGCATGAGTATATTTTGTGATGCGTAAGTTTAATTTCATTGCGTGCAAGTTATGAGTTCTTTGGGCGTCGTATCTCATTAAAAATCTTGTCAAAAGGGTCGCCTTACCTTATGTTGAAAAATAGAAATTTGGACACCACTTGATTTTAGCATTAAGGAGTTTTATGAAAATCCAGTTGAATTATGGTGTCACATTTTACGACTTTGGTGTCGCGTAAATAATTTCAGGAATATGTGCATTGAATTTAAGTATAACGTTGGTGTGAATTATTGCATAAACGATTTATGTTATTTTTAAAACAGGACTTTCGTTCTGATCGTATTTCCATCATTAACTCTTACTGTTAGAATTTCCGCAAAGCATTTAGCGAATTAGCGGTATTTTTGTCGTTGTAGTTTTTATTCTGTCAAATGTGTTTATCTTTACAACGTGAAGCTTTAAACTCGATTTGAAATTTTATTTGCATCCCCGTTATTTTACCGCCTTTGGGGAATAAATTGTTGCATATGGGGTGAGTTGAAAATCCTTTTTGCTGCAACGCCTCTTGGTTATAGAGGAGAAATTTTAAAGATAAAACTGTGATTTTTCCCTTTGGAGTTGTACAAACCATTGTTGCACATGATAAAGTGCAAGAATCTATTTTCACGTTCATAGTATAAATTGTTGCGTATGTTTTCCCCGGTATTTCGCAAGGTGCGAGTATTTTGTTAAGTTTTTGTATTCGGTAACTTGGATTGTTTTAATAGCATAAATTACTTATGTCGAACTTGAATATTTCAACAAGTAAATAGTGTGATTTACATATTCTGGGTGATTTTGTGCACGTAAAATCTACATTATGATTTATGCGTCTTTGATGATTTTGTGCATCTTAGTATATTTGCATTCATAAACTTTTGGAAAATCTTTGGTCTCGATACGTGTTGAGTTTTGAGAAATCATGTCCTAGTGGTGTGTGTTTTTATAATCATTATTTAAAGACATTTCATTATTTGGGAAAAAACCGTTAAATGTCGGTTAAATGTGTTTTAAGGTATATGAGGCTTTCGTTGGAGATTTATGTAAAATGTCGAGCCTTTGGCTCGGATTTTGACTGAATGAGTCGTGTGGACATTTGTCCGGATTTATAACCGCAATGAAAGATTTTCGTATGATGGAGTTTAATTGTGTTTTTGGTGAGTTAAAGTTGATTTGTGAAAAAGGAGTTCCTGCCAAAATGTTTATTTTAAAGTGTTGGTGTTTTACACTAAATTGCTAACTGCTGATAAGTTTTTGTCATTTTGAAATGTTAGTTTTATGAACATGTGAGACACCTGTTTTGGGATTTTTGGTTATTTTGGTAAATAAATCATGTTGAAGTGTTTCTTTAATGATTTTACATATATATTTGGAGTTCAATTGACGTAAGTGTCATTTGGTGTGTTTGATCTTATAAACCTTTTTCAGGAAATGCATATTATTGTGTTATGAGACCTTTTGAAAACATAAGGGTATAAGTTCATTTGGAAAACAGTTTGTTTCAACCAACGATGAAATTTGAGTTAATTATACTTTTGGTCGAGTTTGCATAATAGTTGGTCAAACGTGTTTCAATATTTATTTCGGCTTTCATTTGGGTATTTACGTAAACCGTTGGGTCGTTGGGTCGGTTTTGACTAAATGGAGTCTTGAGGGCATTTGTTCGGTTTAAAAACAGTTGTGGAATTTTGGAGTATGATGGCGATTATTTCATGTCGTCAGGAGTTACATGTTTTGGGGGCTTTGGTTTTCTTTTCAGTTGGAGTCTTGTAATGTTAGACCGTGCTGTAGATCCATAGACAGTCTGTCTGTTTTGTAAAGCCTGAGGTTTTGGGTTACACTTAGTGACCGCTCGGGTTTACTAGCGAGTAGACAATAGGTGGCACGAGCCACTGAGTTGGAACTCGTCTAGATTGGGTAGACACCCGTGTCCGTAAGCCCTTGAGATGGAACTCGACGGAGTATGGCTAGAGGCGACAAACGATTTGAAGTTGTGATGTCTGGTATGACATGGGAACTAAGATCGGGATACGTGGTGAAATCCAATAACATCACGGGTGGCCCCATTCAATTGTTCTCGCCACCCAAGATGGAAACGTTTAGAGGTCATGCGAGGAAGTTGTATGGGCGGCCTACTTGCGTGTCCTTCTATTCTCTTTGTGTACGGGTCTCTCCATCGTAGACCCGGGGTATTTAAACACTAATGTCATAATTTTTACCAACTTTGGTTATGTGGAGTCGACGGTAAATGATGGCTTTAATATTGGGTTTTCCCCACGTATATTAAGGTTTGAATGAAATGTGTTATTCGTGCATGTTGATATTTAGTTTTCTTTTGTTTTTGGTCGTGTGAGTATTGGGCCTAGTGTCCATGTTTTCAGACGTACGATTTGGATAGTGTTACTAATATTTCATACTTCGAGTTATACAAATTGTGTCAATTTATAAAACGTATTTGCAATGAAGTATCCGTCTTTGAAAGTGCATGACTTTGAAAAGGAGTTGTTTCTATGTTTTAAGGTTCATCATTTAAAAGGTTCTGATTTAAAGAGAAGTTCATCAATTTAAATGCTTTTACTTATGTAAAACTCTTGAGCTCTCTAGGCGTTAAGCTTAAACTTTTATTTATTTATTTATCTTCATGTGCATCATTTCCTGTCGGGGGTTCGGTTCTAATAGTGCTTTGAGGAGTTGGGCCTTAGCCTTGAGCTAGAGTAAGTTGTTGGTAAAGTCTTCCACAGGTTGGAGTTAGTCTACGCATGAGTTTCTGTAGCGCCCGTCCTTTATGGCCCGAATATATAGATTGGTGGTATGTTAGAGGTTAATCTTTATATGTGGTTGTAGACGGAGTATTTATGGACGTATTAAGAATTTTGAAGAAGGTGTATTTCCAGAATTGGAGTCGGATCAGAGTTGAGTGATAACAGAATATGTGTCAACCGATTGCCGGAAAGACGCTTTAGTGCGCCTTGTAAGAATATCTTTAGCGATATTAGGAATGAATCAGTGAAATCTGAGAGTTTTGGGAAGATTAGCGTTGACCGTTGGCTTTGAGTTCGGAACCGTGCAGTTTGAAAGAAAAATTTGTAAGTGGAAAGTTAAGGTCGCTAATTTCCTGGAGGTAGTAATTGTCACCTAAGGTTGGGAGGCAACCGTAACCTTGGGAGTAAAGGTTACATTGAAATGTTGAGTGTTCGCTCGGTTAGGAGTGAAATGTGCCCAAGTAGGATAGCTTTTTCGTGTGTCGGTATTAAGATCTTGTTAATGATTCTGGTATTTAAGTTTGAGACGTTATTCTCTGCGATCGGTGTTCCATTGAGAAGAGTAGATTTCGAGGACGAAATCATTCTAAGGTTGGGAGTATTGTAACACCCCGAATTTCGTTATTTTGCAATGATGTTGAGAAAATAGAGGTTTTGGGGCTGTCTACAGGACGCACGGGTCGTGCGTCCTCCTTCAGAGAAAACGCACGGGTCGTGCGTAGGATCCAGGGCTGAGGCACAGTGCATGCGCACGAGTCGTGCGCATTTCCTTCTTTGAGGGCGCACGGGTCGTGCGCCCTGTCAGGATGCTTTTTGAGATTTGCCTTAAATATCTTTTTAAGAGATATTTTCATAATATCTCTCAAATCTCAGTTATCTCTCTCTCTCTTCTTTTCTTTTTCTCTTTTTTCTCTTTTGATCTTCAAGGTTCGTTTAGTTGCTAGTTTTCGGTGTTTCAAGTAAGGGGTCGGTGTTTTAAGCTTCACCTCTTCGTCGTGATCGTTATCTGGTTTTCCGGGTTTTATTCTGAAAACCTATCGGTGAGTTCCTACTATCATTTTACAAACTTTATACATGTCAAAACTCTTATTTGCGAAATCTGAAGTATTTCTACGGTATGATTTCATGTTCTCTACATTTTGATATAAATGAAGTTTTTGGTGATTTTCGGGGTTCCCGATCAGTTTTGACTAAAATAACGGGTTCCGTCTTATCAGAAGTAAAAGGTTGTTTTACTTGCCCATGTTAGTGGCTTATTGAAAGAATGTATTTAAACTGATTTTATGATTATCTTTCTTACCAGCAGTTGGTCTGGAAAATGGCATTTTGAAATATAAATGTGTTGATAGCTATTTATCTAGCTTTGTTGGTCACATGAAATATTGTGACAAGTCCAGACTGTACTAGTGGATCCCTAGGTATCGAGTCGACTTATGGCTGGGAAGGATATGCCCCTTCCGTTGTTATGGCTGGGAAGGATATGCCCCTTCCGTTGTAGTTAGCTACATTTGATCATCGGGGGAAACTTAGGTACGGTTATGTGAGACTCGATCCTAGCCATGGTTCAGATGTAGTCTAATGAACGAGTATGACATGGTTCCTTGGGGGCCCTCCCTCACATCGTAGTACGGACTGAAGAGATCGTGGCCATGGTTCCATGTATTTAGCTCATAACTCGGATTTGTGGTCTACTTTGTGTTACACTACTCTCCTTGGTAAAATGGTCCTTTTATCACCGTTTAAGAGTTTTGGACCGAAGAGGCCCGGTTGTGGCGAAATGTTATCTTTACGAACTGAACCTTTATGAAAAGATTTCTTTATGATACTGATGTTTATATCTTTCGAGCTTTATAAACTGTATGTTCTCACCAGGCTTTAAAGTCTGACCCTTTTTCTCAAATGACGTGTATAACAGGTTTCCATTAGCGATGGGTGCCGGGGTTTTTGGAGAGACGAGTTTTGAGTCTCGGGGTTTTTGGAGATGTTTTAAGTATTGTTGTTGGGCATTGTTAAGTCTCATTCTTTTGATGAACTCCTTGTATAGAATTGTATAGTCTTAAGGACTGATCCCATTCATGGGAAGTTAATGGAATTGTTTACGTCATATTGTCAGGTTTCCAGGTTTTAATTTACTCTGATTTTTGAGGTTGTTACATGAACGTCGCAATCGTACGCTTGTAGAATCTGCTCGTTCCATGCTTGCTTACTCTGGTCTTCATATCTCTCTTTGGGTCGAGGCTATCTCTACTGCGTGTTATACTCAGAACCGTTCGATTCTACATCGCAGATTCAATAAGACTCCATACGAACTGATGAATGGAATCAAGCCCAATATCAAATACTTCAAAGCGTTTGGGTCAAAATGTTATGTTCTGAACGATTGAAATAACCTCAACAAGTTTGCACCAAAGGTTGATGAAGCAATCTTTCTTGGTTATTCAATTTCTTCAGTTTCTTATCGAGTATATCTCATTTCTTCACGCAAAGTCATCGAGAGTGTCAATGTCAGATTTGATGAAGCTGCTGGTTTGGCTTCTGACCATCCTGGATCAGAACCCGGTGTTATTAAGAATGCTTCTGATCAACCAAGATCAGAACCAGTGAAGATTTCTGATAATCAAGATTTTTCATCTAATACTTCATCTATTATTCTTACTGATCTTCATTTATTATTTGAAATTTTTTATGATGATGTACCTAAAACTAATTCTTCTAATGTTTCTACTGCTGTATTACAGGAACCTGGCATTGCTTCTTCTAGTTCTTCAGCTGCTACACAAAATTCTGATGATGCAATTCCAGATGTTCCTGTGACTGAACTTCCTACATCAGCAGTTGAAACTACATCTCAACTGGAACCATCCATTGTTATAGAGCTAAATTTTTCTCCACCAGTTCAATCTGAAGATGCTCCAGCTATATCTGATGACTCTCAAACATCATTTCCAGATGATACTTTATCTGAATCAGTTGAAGTAGTCCCTCCTTCAACAATTCATACTACACAGATTATCTCTTCTGATTCAGAACCTCACATAATTTCATCTCATGCTATTCAAAGTGTTCAAGATGAAATAATTCCTCTACCACATACGACAAAATGGACAAAGGCGCATCCTCTTCATCAAATCATTGGTGATCCTGCTTCTTCGGTATCAACTAGGTTAAAAGTTGCTTCTTCAAATGAATGTTTGTTCACTTGTTTTCTAAGCAAGCTTGAACCTACAAAAGTTTCTGAAGCATTGGCCGACCCAGACTGGATCATGGCAATGCAAGATGAACTGAATCAGTTCAAGGCATTAAAGGTATGGCGTCTTGTTCCAAAACCACGAGGAAAGAGCATTATCGGAACGAAGTGGATCTTTAAAAACAAGAAAGATTCAGAGGGTATTGTTGTCAGAAATAAAGCAAGACTTGTTGCAAAAGGCTATCGTCAACAAGAAGGGATAGACTATGATGAGACATTTGCTCCCATTGCACGTCTTGAAGCTATTCGAATGTTTCTTGCTTTTGTTGCTTATCAGAACTTTAAAGTTTATCAGATGGATGTAAAGACAGCGTTTCTTAACGGTCGTCTAAAGGAAGAGGTCTATGTATCTCAACCGGAAGGTTTTATGGACAAAGATCATCCAGATCATGTTTACATCCTCGACAAAGCATTGTATGGCTTGAAACAAGCTCCAAGAGCGTGGTATGACGAATTGTCTGCATTTCTGCTAAGCTCAGGTTTCACAAAAGGTTTAATCGATACTACTCTGTTTGTTTTTAGAAAAGATTCGGATATTTGCTTAGTTCAAATTTATGTTGATGACATTATTTTCGGCGCTACTAATCCTTCACTTTGTACTTGGTTTTCCGATCTCATGACTTCTCGATTTCAGATGAGTATGATGGGAGAGATTAAATTCTTTCTCGGACTCAATGTTCAGCAACTTTCAGATGGGATTTTCATCAATCAAGCCAAATATGTCTTTGACATTCTGAAGAAGTTCAATATGGATAAATCTACGAGCATTGGAACTCCAATGGCTCATGGTGCAAAGATAGGCTTAGACCCAGATGGAAAAGCTGTTGATATCAAGACTTACAGAGCCATGATAGGATCTCTAATGTATTTAACTGCCAGTAGACCGGACATCATGTTTTCAACATGCTTACTTGCACGATTTCAGGCGAATCCAAAGGAATCTCATCTGTTAGCTGTAAAACGGATCTTCCGTTACATCAAAGGAACACCATATCTAGGTTTGTGGTATCCTAAATCATCTGATTATTCATTAACAGCTTTTTCAGATGCAGATTACGGAGGTAATCAGCTTGATCGCAAAAGCACTTCCGGGCATATCCAGTTTTTGGGAGATCGTTTGATTAGTTGGTCATCAAAGAAACAGAATTGTGTGTCAATCAGTACTGCTGAAGCAGAATATGTGGCCGCTGCAAGCTGCTGTGCTCAAGTGTTATGGATGAAAACACAGCTGCGGGATTATGGGATGCATTACAACAAGATTCCCATCTACTGTGATAGCAAGTCTGCCATTGCTATTTCTGTAAACCCAGTTCAGCACACTAAAACAAAACATATTGATATGAGATATCACTTTATAAAGCATCACGTCGAAGAAGGTACAATTGAACTTTATTTTGTACCTACTGAGTATCAATTAGCTGATATCTTTACTAAAGCATTGGATGAAAAACGCTTTAATTTTCTTCTGTCGAAAATTGGAATGCTTAATTTAAAGATTCAAAATGATTAACAAATATTGTTTAACAGAATAGAATTTTTATAAATTTTCTATCTTTTAATTGCCTGTGCATGCCTAGGAAATATTTACAAGTTTATTGTTTATAAATGAGTGTTATTTGTTCAAATTTCAAAATTTCTGATCTCGAATGGTCCACTTCATGAAAATTTTGATATGTGTTTTAAGATATGTAGGTCAATATATAATAGTCATCAAGGCTTTGAAATCCTATTCTACAAATTTTATGGATGATTATGGAGATATAGGTTAAACTAATTAGTTAGTTGATCCTAGTGATTGAGATGATAAAATAATTCATATTTTGTAATACAGAAATCATTTAGTTTGATAGTTCATATTTGTGACCTTTCTGGTTTGGAAGAGTAAGATCCGCGGGGTGCTTGACATCTGACCCCCTAAGGCTACGGTTTGGGAGCGGTCGATCAGAAATTCTGCTATAAAACCAGTTAGAAAGTCATGTTCTACTGATATGAATGGGCTTAGGGAATATCGATATAGCCTTTCTGATCTGGGTAAGTAAGTTCCGAGGGGTGCTTGTCACCTAGTCCCCTAAGGCTATAGTCTGGGAGCGGCTGATCAGAAAACCTGCTATAGGATCAGATAGAAAGTTATGTTTACGATGTTTTTCTAGTCTTACTAAACTCTCTGGTTAAAAAGATGCCAAAGTGCACAAATGCAAAAGATGCTATAAGAGCACACTCATTTGAAGATGCCAATGTGCACAATGTACAAAAAGATGCCAATGAGCACAACATCTCATGATACTTGGTGAAACTGCTAAGATGTGATAAACCTTTAAATCTATGAAAGTTCTATTTTTTTAGTGTGAGTAACAGCTGTTTTTACTCTTATATAGTGAAATACATTTTTCTTAAGACTGGTCATTTTTTTCTCATGTTTGTCCACCTATTAGAAGGATGAAAATCTTTGTTTTCGAACTTATATACACTCTTTATGCAATAATACATGTCTATAGTTCCAAAAGCATGCATAGGATTTCATTAGATGGTTTATTTTATGAAAATTTTATTAGGTCAAATTTTATTTGTCAATTATTTTTTATTCTTTAAAATACTCAGTAATTACAAAATCTTATTCAATTTTATTTTCTAAAAATGTTGATGTAATATGAAATGATTTTCTTTTCTCAATATTTTAAATTTTTTTTGTGCTTTTCTTGAAAAAACGGTTCATCTTTTTCAAATATTTACTATTCCCAAAGGTCACTATTCATCTTCTTCTTCATTTTCTCTTCCATTCGGTTTCTTTGGGTTCCAGATCTCTTTTCAAAGTTCATATTGTCATCGACTCATTTTGATTTCATTTGTGTGTTTCGTGGTTCGCTGCTTCATCTTCGAATCGACTTGCTCATTTCGGTGGTGGTGAATTTCAGGGGGAGTATTCGAATCGACTTGTTCTTCTAGAGTTTAAGTCGATTTTTTTTTTAACAAATTCCGCATTACAGGTATGTTTTTCTACTCTTATGCTTCGATTGAAAGGTTTTATGAATGCATTTTTGTAGGGGGAGCAAAGGGGGTTCTTTCGATTCTAATATGGAACGAGAACTTTACTTCTCGGTTTCATCATATCCGAGAACTTTACTTCTCGGTTTCATCATATCCGAGAACTTTACTTCTCGGTTTCATTATATCTGAGAACTTCACTTCTCGGTTCACTCACCAACCGAGAACTTCACTTCTCGGTTCTCTCACCAACCGAGAACTTCACTTCTCGGTTCACTCACCAACCGAGAACTTCATTTCTCGGTTCCTTCTCTTCAACCGAGAACTTCAATCTTGGTTCACTCTATGTTTTGCTATCTTTGTTTCTCGGTTCATTCCATACCCGAGAAGCTCATTTCTCCGTCTATGTTATAACCGAGAACTTCTCTTCTCGGTTCTTGGTGCAACCGAGAACCTTGCTTTTCGGTTCTTGTTTCAACCGAATTTTTCGCTTTTCGGTTTGTTCTACAACCGAAAACCTCTCTTGGTTCTTTCAGATTGATTATGTCCTAATTTTTTAACTATGCTTACTTTTCAGACTTAATGGCTGATGTTCAAGTACAACAAGATGAGAATGATCTCTTGGATCATCTTAATGATCAAGAACAGATTTCTAGGCTTCGTCCTATGCCTTCTCAGCCTTCCACAACAGCTGATCAATCTGCTCAAGGACTAGTTTCGGATGATTTTCTGCATCATTCTCACTTCCTTCCATACAAGGGCAATAATCATTATATTGATTTTGGACATCTGAACATACGTGGTGTGGTAAAAGAAATTTTAAGAGGACATCCCCTTGCTTATGCGTTGACAAAAACAGTTGATGTTCCTGAGTAGCTGAGCACTTAAGAGCTCGACTTGAATCTATGGCTCCAGCAAATCAACAGTCGATCGATCTTTTGTCTCTTCTCAGATCTTTTCAGCCATCATTTCGACCACCTACAACTGAAGATTCTCTCTCTGCTTTACGATCAGACTTTGAGAAATTTAGAGATGAGGTACAGTTAGCTTTGGGTCAATTGCAATCCACTGTTTTTGCCATTGCTCAACACTTGCAGGTTCCAAATGTCTCGTGTCATGCTGAAGCTGGACCATCTAACAAGCGTTCACATGATCATGATGATTCTCAACCTGATCATGAGGGGGAGAAAAAGAGACGCTTGGATGAGTCTGCAGCTGATCTTTCTAAAGAAAATAAAGCAGAAACTGCTCCAAGTGAAACATGCTCTGCTGATAAAGAAAAGCCTAAAGAAGCAGAAACAGAAATGCAGTCTATGTTTGAAGACATGTTAAGCAAAGTAAATCTTCCAGAGACTGACATTTCTACAGAAAACAATTTACAGCTGGTACTTTATGTTGATCCAGATTCTGAGCAAGTTTCTTCTGTTATACCAAAATCTGTGAATATGACTGAGGCTGAAGCGTTTGAGAATTTCAGAGCATCTTACGAAAATATTATTGATGTGGATTCTGAAAATGAATTTGATGCCAAGTTTGAAAGCTTTTGGAAAGTTAAAGAAGAAGAAGAAGATGATGATGATAGTGATGCTGATGTATGCAGATCTTTCATCTCAAGAAGTTAGATTCCCTTTTCACGATGAACAGAATTCTCCACAAGATGATTCTTCTCAGATTCAGTCTGAAGCAGTTTCAAATCCTTTGTTTGTCTCTACAACTCTTATATCTTCTACATCAGTTGTCTCTGAGCCTCCAGCAATTGTTTCTAATGTGTCTATTCCAGTCGTGATTCCACCTACCAAGATTCCTCGTGCTCTAACAAGTAAATCTGATAAGTCAGTTGATCCTAATTATATGGCTCCTGATTTTATTCCAGAAAATCTTAGATCTTCAGGAATTCCTATTTCAAGGGAACATAGACGACAAAGGTTTGAGGCTAGAGATATGAGACAGGTGTTTCGAAATGTATACCTTGAAGATACTCATCGAAGTATTTTTGTGAAACACAAGACTGCTTTGAGTTTTGAGTTTTTCTTGGGCATTGAAAAAGAGTCTGATCTTGTTAAACAGAACTATTTGATGGCCATGAGGTATTTGAGACAAGGGAAAGAAAAAGTATATTCTGAGAAGGGGATTGTACAAGTTAAATGTGTTTCCATGTTCAACATATTCAACATCTGGGTTTCTAATTTCACTGTTCAACGAAGAGACTGCAAAGACTATACCTTCACAGAAGCAGATTTTAATGAAGTTCATGTGGATGATATTGAGTTTCTATTCAATTTCTTCAGCTCTCTCAATGAACGATCAGATGATATGAATAGAGCCTTCAACACTGTCAGAAGACATATTATCAGAACAATTCGCTTTTATAGCTTATTTGACTTTCAGTTGGGTGTTGAAAATCATCAACCTACGGTCAACTTGCACAAGCCAAAACAGAAGCTCGACAACATTGAAAGTTTCTTATTATATACTGTTGTTGATGAACCGAATGGTGTGGTGTACAGAAACTTGAAGGGTCGTCATTGTTTTATGAGATTTGAAGAAGTCTGCAAGTATTCTGATGGAACTTTGAAGCTTATCAAGATGCATCTAATTCAGAAGTTGAATTATGAAAAGCAGAATGTGGCAAACAGACAGAGATTCAATTTTTATCCACAAAAGGAAGGAAACAAGGAGTTACTGAGATTGGAGAAGGCAATTGATGTAATTCAAGACCGAATCAACTTTCGAAATGCTTTACGTCGTCTTGAAGGTCAAGTGGATATCAGAAGATTTTCTTGATTTTAGAGCTCGGCGCCAAAGGTTACAAAGGGGGAGATTGTTAGATTATTTTTAGTTGTAACCTTTGTACTTATTTTACCTTATGAGTATACAAGCCTTGTCTTAGTAGTTTTTAAAAATACAACAGATAACATTTTCATATATTGAATTCTTAACTACTTTTGGCTCCACATTCACTCTCTCTCTCTAGCTTTCTCTCTCTAGAATCTTTAGATCTTAAGTTCACAACGATTACTAAATTAAGACCAATAAATAAGTTGTTTATTTAGACTCCAATAAGATCAAAAATAAATTAAATCTAAGCTATCAAGATAACTACATTAGACACAACCTAGTAACATTAACGCTAACGGAAATCAAAGACAAACAATGAATCACTAAGCAAAAGTATGCAGAAAATTAATTAAATGTAGATATAACAAGCGCAAAATTAAACCTAATCTAATATGCAGAAATTAAGTGCAGAAAATTGGAAGAGTATAAGAAGAAATTGATTTGCAATAGATTAAAGTAGGGAGTAGGGAATATAGATACATAAAGATGAAGGATAACGAAGTAAACAATAGAGATGTGAAGAAAAAAAAGCTAAAAACTTGAAGTAGCAACTAAGAACATAGAAAGAATGATGAAGAAAACTCAAGAACGATTAGATTAACGATAATGTTCAAACAAGAAATCAACTAAATATATTAAAGAGAATATGGAAGAAGATACTAGATTGTATGAAAAACCGATGGTGAATCGGGTTCCAATGGCCTAAGCTTGTAGTGCAATCCTCTTCCCCAATCCTTGAGAGATCGACCAAGAACTTCCCAAGCAAAACAAAATGTCGACCTCCATCCCTATGAAAAATAATAATGGCTCCCCTTTTAAAAAAAACCTAAAGGGTTTTAAATAGTGCAAGCCAAAAAGCCCAAGGAAAAAGAGAAAAGGCCCAACAAAAAAAACAAGTCCAAACAACTTTCATGTTCGTGTAGAAATCTTCACACCCGTGAAGGTGCAGCAGAAAATCAAGGGTGTTTCAGGAGCAGTGTTTCGCGACCGTGAAGAAATCTTCGCGCCCGCGAAACCGTGGCAGAAACTTTAAATCTTGAATCAAATATATTTCTTCGCGTCCATGAAGCATGGAGAACAACCATTCCCTTCCGAATTCATCTCTTTTGACGGCTTCTCCTATTTGCTCTCGATCATCTTCTTCTCTTCTTCATTCTTGGCTTCATCTCCCACGTACACTTAGGGGTTGTTTTTTTTTTAAAAACCTCTTATTGGCTCTTAAGTCTGAATGGTTCAGACCTTTTTACACACCACCTCTTATTAATCATAACTAAAATAAGACTTCAAACTTTAGATCTCTTACAAAACAAACTTTAGATCTCTTACAAACTTTATCCTCTTCTCTTTTAACCTTGAGCACGTCTTCACCTATCTCACCTTTAGAACACACAATTTGCACAAAACATATACCAAAAGCATAAAAACTATCCCCAAAAGAGCTTCCAACCGTGATTAGAGAGAATAAGAGAGAAATTAAAAAGCAGTACATGAAAAAGCTAAACTAAACACCAAAATATAAAGAAAATGCAACTAATTTATACAAAATTAGGTGCATAAAATGCACTTAACAAGGGGTGAAGGGTTTATATTAAACGGTGGGGGAGATAACTCAAACAGTTGAGCAATCTCATTATGCTGAGGTAAAATGAAAATGAGAGTTTGGTTAGAAGTGAACATATTATAAGAAAAGGAGTAAACTTCAATTTTGGTCCTGAGGTTTGTTGAATTCTTTGAAAGCAGGACCTATGGTTTCATAATTCAAGTTTTGGTCCTCATAGTTTGAGTTTTGCTCTAAAAGAGGGACCTAGCCATTAATCACGTTAAAAATCTCAGTTAGAACCAGGGGCAAAATCGTCCAACATATTTTTGTCCCCTTTTTACACTTTTTCTTTGTTTTTTCTTGTTTTTGTATAAACCATAAAAATTTTGGGCCAAATTGTAATTAACTCAAACATATACACACAAACAGTATATGCTTTTTTAGGCCACCCTCGTTTTTGAAACCTCCGGCCAAACACCATCAACGACCATCCTCTTGCTCCGGCCAAGTACCATCACCAGTTACTCTCTTCCAAACCACCAGACGTGCCACCAACAACTTAGGCTCCATTAACGTCACCTACGACGGAAAAACCAATACAACCACCGTTTGATCCCCGACGGCGTACTCACAAACACCTAACAACGCCATTGTGATCACTCTGATAAGGAATCTACCGTACAACGTGAGTATTTACTCTGTTAATTCGTTAATCGTGCCTTACGGATTCGATCTGCTAGCATCGGAGACGCGTCCACCATTAGGGCTTAATACTAGTGAAGCGTTAATCGACAGACATAACTTCAATATTGCGACGTCAATGCTGGTTGCATCTGGAGTTTTTCAGGAATTTGAATCTGATGAAGGCGGTGCAGGAATTAAGTTGTTTGTTCCGACCGATGACGTGTTCGCCGATCTACCGGTGACGGTGAACTTTCAGTTGTTACCGGCGGATAAGAGGGCCGATGTGTTGAGGTTTCATGTGCTACAATCGTACTATCCGCTCGGGTCGCTCCATAGACGATGATCCTGTGTTTTGTGTTTTGGCCTTTTTGTGGAATGTTGGGGACGATGATCTGTTTTATGTTATACATACATACATCCCATAGATATTCATACATACATACCATATATATACACATATATACACATATATACCATATATATATATATATACCATATATATATATATACCATATATATATATATATATATATACCATATATATATATATACCATATAGGGTTGAGTTCCGATGAGAAGTTGAGTTAATGGTCAGAAGCGTGAGAACTGGTTATCCACCATTGAATGAGAAATGGACTCACATTAGGATGAGATGCACCGAGATAAGATGCCCCAAGATGCACCAGAACAATTCCTTCTAAGCCGCAATTCATGAGAGGGTTTGAGATTAAAAGATATCAACGGTTCAGATCCACTTCTCACGCTTCTCACCGTTAGCTCAACTTCTCACATGATCCTTCGCCTATATATATATATATATATATATATATATATAATATATATAATTTGAGTTATTAACATATTTGGTCCCTGCATTTTTATGATTTATACAATAAGAAGAAGAAACAAAAAAAGTGCAAAAAGAGGACAAAAACATGGTTGGACGATTTTGCCCCAACCTCTAACTGAGATTTTTACGGAGTTAGTGACCAGGTCCCACTTTTAAAACAAAATTGAAACTATGTGGACTAAAACTTGAATTATGAAGTGCCAATTTCAAAAAAATCAACAAACCTCACGGACCAAAATTGGAGTTTACTCTAAAAAAATTGGTGTGAGAATAGAGTTAAAAGAATAATGGAACTCTGAACAAACTACTTCTAAGTCGGGCAACCACATATACTAATTGGTTCACAATTATTTGGTGACCATCATTGAAATAGGCAGTGAGCCCATGCCAACTCTTGCTTTAACCCCACCAGCTACTCATTTCTTTCTTTTTCTCAACAAAGAAATGTTTCATATTTTAGTGAGGACGTAGTATATATTATATCTAACCTTCATTTGGAATGTTTAGATATTGAAAAAGAATAAAGTTTGCTCCCACCTTCGCACTTCAATCATACACATTAAGTCTGTGGAAAACATTTTGTCTCAACAATTTACATGTTTTGAGCGTAATAAAGCATAAAATGATTAAATTCTTTCATACGCATGAACATACACACATGGAATATGTTTTCCTGTCTTCACATTCATAAAGATTCATTTTATGTTCTCAATGATTGAATGGAAGCCCTGGAGGAGTAAACATCAAAAAGCTCATTTCCAAAGTAGATATGTTGTACCAATCAGTAGATGTGGATGCTTGACTAAGAAGTGGTTGGTGCAGAGTTCTTTTATTTTTTTAAATCATGTCTTACACCCTCTGTTTGTTTTTAATCTTTTCGCTTCTTACCAAACTCTCATTTACATTTTACCACTCAGCACAATGAGATTACTCAACCTTATGAATTACCTCCCCCACTCTTTGATGTATGGTCGTTCACCTCTCAATCACTCAAGAATAACTTCTCTGGTAGGATCCACAGGTTATGGTGAATCCATAGAAGTACAATTAATCGCACACTGCTCGTATGAAAATATGTCCTAAAACGTTCTATTGTTCAACAATTTAGCTTGAACAAATATAAATATCAGTAATTGATTCATATTGTCATTTGAATGAATGCTCCTCAGATATATCAATATTAATTGAGCATTTGAACATTTAAGGTTCTCAAAACAAGGATATTGAATGAATGAAATGAAATCGATAGACTTGTTTGAGAATCGAACAATGTTTCACAAAGATCAAATGCCATGAAATATAAGTATGAAAGGCTAAGGTTTGAAAGAATTGGATATTGTTTATATGAGCAAATATTAACAAGCTTTGAATGAATTTCATGAAACCTTAAGCTGAAAGAATGTATTATGCTCATATATCTTGGAATACAAATTAGAGTATTACCATCGAAAAATATTTCATTTTGAGACATGGTAATAACAAAGTCAATAAGAAGTTGAACCGGTGTGTATGAATACTTGAATGTATATAGAAATGATAATACACAAGTATTAACTTTAGAAACACACGGTCAGAATAGATCTGAAGATCTGAAAAATGATAATTCACTTACAAAACTTTAAAATCACACTTATAAATTCATAAAATTTGTTTTAAAATAAAGAAGTGGTTTGAACATTTAGGAAAATATTTTTCATACCCGAAAGTTGTCCTTCTTTCAAGTAATCTAAGATTAAGATCAGAAGATACTTACAGTCATCATAAAATCCTTAAATCCCCCTTGAATTATTCTAAAAAAATCATCCAATTTTTTTTATTCTCTCCCTTGAAACATGAATAACCTGCAAAACACAATATGATTTTGGTAATCATCTAAGATGATTCTTGACTCATTAGATTTTCAGTATTCTCCTTAATATTTACATATAATCACAATATGAACACAAAAAAAATATCTCTCCCTTTAAGAAAATGATGATTCCATGTAAATATGTAAAGTTCCCCTTAAAATGTGCAACAGATTAAGATTTGGAGTCGTTGAACAAATCTGCACAAACATTAAAAATAAGGTGAGAAATATCCTTAAATTGTTAAAATGAGTTCTGAATTACTTGGATAAAATTATATTCATAAGTCATATTCGTTGAAGACCTAGTCCTGATCTGAAGTGATTAGAAGTCAAAATCTCTGAAGTACGAGTCCTGAACTAATTGTTTCGGAAGTCTTTATTGCTCTTTAAACCAAATCAAGAAGATTTTGGTACCCATTTGAACATGGGTCCTGCCTTGTAAGAAAATGTGCCTTTTGTTCTCCCTTAAAAAATTGGCTTTTTATTCTTTGGCAACCATTTCCATAAAAATTGCATGTCAACAAAACAATTTTTTCTTTTCTTTGAGGAAACGCTCTCTTAAAATGATGTAAATTTGATAGAATTATGAGCCGAGATATCAAATAAATGATTGTTCTTTCTGGTATGTTTTGGAGATTGAGGATTCAGAGTAAAAGAATGATGACCACAAAAAGAACAATGAATATGCTTATGAGCCAAAGCGCTCAAATCTGAATGAACACAAATATTTCTTTTCTTCAAATCAACATGTACTCAGTTGATGTGACTTAGCAGGAAAAGGATTCTTGCAAATAACATTCTTTTCTACTGAGATTTTCTCATTTGATAAAACAATATTTTTATTTAAAGAATTCTTTCTTCTCCAAACAAAATCATCATGTCTTTTAATTTCAAAAGAAGACAAAGAACTTGAGTTAACATAAATTTTATTAGTTGAATATCAGTTTCGGAAGGACTTTTAGAACACAAATCAGATTTGATTATGGAAGACTCTCCAACTTCAAAAATATTGGGCTTTACATTAACATTGTGATCAACAACAATTTTTGGATTTGATATGACTCTTAAACTCTAGTCTTGATTGAACAACACACTCTTTTTTACTAAAGCATTTTTTTCTCGGAGTTTTGTTCATTCTGATTCCTTTTGAAATTCAAAATCTCTAACTATTCAATAATTTTGTAAAACTCTTTATTTTCATTTGAGCTCTTATCAAGTTTAAATTTAAAATCAACATTTTCATCTTCTATTTCCTCCAAGCACATTTTCAAACCAGAAAGTTCTTCATTTAGCACATAAAGTTTTTCATACAAAGCAGATTTCTCAGTCATAACAACTACTCTTTCCTTATCACATTCCTCAAACATATTTTTAAAATGAACACTTTCTTCTTTGAATTTGTTGACTATAATTCGTTCATCTTTGATGTTCTTTCTTAAGTTAACAAACTCAAAATTCAAACTTTATAAATTTGGTTTTAAAATCAGTTTCAATAGAAGTAACTTTTTCTTCCAAAATAGATTTCAGAGACTTAATCCTTGTTTTTTCTCTTTCAGAAGAATCAAGCAAACAAATTTTAATTAATTGGAAACTTTGTTAATCTCAATCTTAGCTTCAGAATTAGTCATTTATTTGTACATCTTGATCACCAAGGGGAAATACATGGAAATACAGAACTTGATATGATCATTAATTAGTGTGAACTGAAACCCTTGAAGATTAAAAGTCAAACAATAAAAAAAAACTGTCAGAAATAGTCAAAATCAAAGTTTCGAGATGTCGCACACAAAAGTCAAACTTATCAACCCTTGAAAGATGTTGCACACCCAAGTCAAAATTTTCCAATACTTGAAAGATGTCGCATACCAAACCAACATTATCACACACCCTTTGTGCGATATGGTACTATTCACTGTCAGAGTCGTGTGATATACTCACAATGTCGCACCGAACTATGTGATTTTTGAACAATGTTGAACAAACTTTATGCGATATCCTCAAGATGTTGCACGTACCTTGTGCGACTTATTACTGTTTACCTAAATGTCTTACACGCTTTGTGCGACATTTTACTGTTCACTTAAATGTCTTACACGCCTTGTGTGATATCAAACTTTTCACTTAAATGTCTTACACGCCTTGTGCGATTTTTTACTATTCACTTAAATGTCTTACACGCCATGTGGGATATCTTACTGTTCAATTAAATATCTTACACACCTTGTGCGACATTTTACTGTTCACTTAAATGTCTTACACGTCTTATGCGACATTTTACTGTTCACTTAAATGTCTTACATGCCTTGTTCGACATTTTACTATTTACTTAAATGTCTTGCACCTTTTGTGTGACATTTCTGAAGATACACTGTGCGACATTTCTAAAGATCATCACAAATCGAACTGAAATCTTCAAAAAAAAACACTGAATTTGTTAAAAAAACCAATACAAACATGCTCGAAGTTCGATTATGATCAACTTTAAAACTCGTCTTTTCAACTAATTTGGATCACAACTCGATTTTTTGCACAAAAAGTTCAAAAACTGTTGATTTCCAAAACTCACAATCGATCCAGAAAACTTGATCAAATCTCCAAATTGAAACAAGAAATCGATTCAGAAGTGAAATTCAAACTCAATGATCCATAATTCAATCCAAGAAATCAAGAAAATCAATGAAATCTTAAAAACACATACTCCATTAACGACTTTCAGAAAACCTTAAAAAATTCTTCAATTTCTACACTGATTTCTGCTCTGATACCAAATGTTAGTCATAGAATCAAGTCCAAATCATAAAAACATGAACACAAGATCAAGAACAATAAAGTTTGTCATATCACTATTTAGAATTGATACACAATACGTTATCTCTCGATAAGCTCTCAAACTTTCTCTCTCTAAGAATTTGACAAAATGATCTCACTTGCTTTTAATTTACAAAGAAACTAAAGTATCTATACTTGGTAAACACTTTGACCTTTTAAGCAACTTTACAAGAATTACACTTTAGACCCTTAAATCTTGAATACAATCAATTTGGTCCTAACATCTATATCTATATATCTATAAAGCAGAAACATTAGGAGGTGACGTGGCGCTCCCAGAGTTGAGAATCCATCCCTTCTATTTTTTCTCATTTTTTTGTTTTTCTTTTAACAAATTATTAGGATTTAATTTAATCCTCTCTTACCCACGACCTTTAGCATTATCATCATTAATATCATCAATAATTAATGGAGAAATCAAAAAACTTCTTCTTCTCTCTAATCCCTCTCCTCTTCCACACTAATACCTAAATCAAAACCTTCATCATCATCAATGGAGAAATCAAAAACTCTCTTCTCTCTTCTCTCTTTCTAATCCCTCTCCTCTTCGTAGTGGGGTCCTCGTTTAGTGGTATGGTCCTCCCCTTTGTTACACAAGCAATGAAGATCAGGACGTTGGAGCGGTTTCTTTTGTTTTTCTAAAAGTAACCAATGCCATTTTTCTTCAATGGACTCAAATCTTCCGACTCTATCAAATGTATTGTTTGATTATTTTGGATTCGTGATTTATGGTTTACAATCTTCTTTGGTTAGAATTTGTGTTGGTAATTCCTGTGATTTTGTGATTTTGCTTATATTTTAAAACTTTTATTAAATGTGTTTCTCTAAAAAAAATTCTTAGTAAGATGAAAATGTTTATAAGTCAAAACTTTTATTAAAATAATCTATTTCATTTTTATTTAAATGAGAATATATATATATATATATATATATATATATATATATTCTTTTAGTAAGCTAATATTACTTATAATTTAAACTTTTATTAAATAAGTTTATTTATTTTTTTTCTATTTTTTCTTAGTAAGGTGACAATATTTATAAATCAAACCTTTGTTTGATGACAAAAAGTTTATTTGAATTTTTTTCTTTTTTATTTAATTATTTTTCTAAGTAACCTAACAATATTTATAAATCAAAACTTTTATTAAATAATAAATATATTTATTTTTTATTAGTTTATTTTATTAAGGTAACAATGGTTATAAGTACAAAATATTATTTAAAAAACTAAGCGTTTTTTATTATTTTATTTTCTATTATCACATATATTTTCATGTTTATTTACATTTTTTAAATAAAATATTTTTTTTTTTTAGTATTTGTATTATTTTAGTAAAGGTAACAATTATTTTGATGATGGAATCATTGTTCCAATTTATTTAATTAAATTATTTTGAACATTTTCGTTAATTATTATTTATAAAATACTCAGGACAACCATTATACATAATATTAATAACATGATAATGATTACACACATATATATTAATAATATTAATTTTATTACAATTTATGTTAATTAATCGTTTCTTTTCACATTTTTATGTTATTAACCATTCATTTTTCTTCATTTATTTTAATTAATCATCCACTTTCTCTTATTTAAACACAAATGGTTTTTTGTTTTTGTTGGATATGTTATTGGTTTTTCACTTCTTTGTCATAAAATAACACACCTCCCATTATTTTCTTCTAACACATTTCTCTTACTAAAAGATCGATCTAAGCTATGGACTTTTATTATATTCAAGTTCTTTGCCATTATGTTGAATTCATATGATGTTTATGTTGTGTTTTTTTTGTAGTAAGTGACACAAATAGAAACAAGCTCTTAAAATCGCCAAACATCCGAAAGATCATCAATGCCTCATCACCATGGTACACATATACGTTACTACATGTAAGTTTTTCATTCAACTACTTCTTAGTCTCCGGTAACAGTGTTGACAATGGTATAAATGTCTACAATTTAATGACATTTATACCATCGTCAACAATGTTATCGGATACTATCAATTTAGAAAATGAAACTGGTGAATCACCTACACACAAGAAAAGTGAACAAACCGACGTGTTTGACAATGCTATGTAATCGTGTTTAAGTTGCACATGCCTCAATCAAAATTTTGACCTAGATTGCACAAAAAAATTAAATTCAAAGAATTACTATTGAAAAAGGAAAAATATTGGAAGAAAATAACTCTACGGCTAAATGAAAAAGGATGTGGACCCTTGATATTTCTTTTATTTGAATTAGATTCTAAATACTTCTATGTCTTTTTTAATAAAAATAATAATAATAATGATAAATATAAACACTTTTTATATTACTTTTAATCATGTATTATTGTATTTTTTAAAGACGATTATAATTTTCAAAAAGATTATAATATTTGGTTTTTAAATATGAAGATTATTTAAACCACATATTTGAATAATAATAATAATTGATAATATATTTTTATTAAGTAATTGTTGATATATTTTGTTTATCTATTGTTTTTATTTATTCTAAATTTATATATTTATAGTTTTCTTTTTAGCTATTGTGGTGTTAGAGTTCTGTTTATTCTAAATCTTTCACTATGTTGGAGAATTTTGACTTATTTTTTTTATTTTTATCTTATTTTTGTATCAGTTTATTTTGTACGACGTCAATAAATGTTATATATAAATATTTAAACTATATTTGTTATTAATAATTTTCATCGCGCATCCAACATATTTCATAACTCTACTAATTGAATAGGCTCAAAACCAATATTTATTTAAATTAAAGTATTGTACATGGACTTGCACACATTATATATTTAGAAATGGTTAATTAACATAAATTGCAATGGATATGTAAATAACTAAAAAGCCCCTTACTTTTATTGAAAATATAAGTTACGTATGAAAATAGAGAAGTATTTAACATATTCAAATTTTTTAAAAAATCAAAAAATTGAGAAAAAAAAGGGTAAGAGATTTTAAGTATTAAAATATGCTACATTATCTCTTTAAAACCTCTCTTATGTACAAAAATATATAGACTTGGGATATATAATGCGAGACCATGATGTTTTCGTGAGACCGTTGAAACCACAAAATAACACTGAAACTTCACAGCAACACATTGTGAAATAAAATAAAATAAAAAAACTTCGAATTTTCATAGGAAAAACATGTAAAGGTTTACCTTCACAGAGTACCCAACACTATATATATATATATATATATATATATAGTCAATGAAAATAACTTTTACATTTTGTTAACATTTATTTTGATCATCGCGCAACGCGCGATATCAAACAGTAGTCTTTATCTTTATATATATATAAAAGGAAAATCTAAGAATGATGAGGTGGCACCATGAGAAGTCTTCCTTGGTATTTATCTAATTTTCTAGATTTTTGATTTATTTTTAAATAATAGTCATACATTAAATGTCTATCATTAGTTATTAAAACTTTTCATTTTAAGATATATAAAAATCATTAAAAAAAACCTTTATTTTTATTTAACTTTCACTTTTAAATTTTAAAAGCCAATTAATATATGTATTAAACTTTAAAAGTTAACCACTAGGTCTTTGGCCTAGTGGCCACTTCTCTTCCGTAAAAGCTTCGTCTAGGGCGGCCCGTCGAGGGTTCGATTCCTGGGGGAGACAAGCTGTCTTTTCCGGTACATTGCCTATAGAGGTGAGGCGTGTAGGTTCCCAAAAGGGAACACGGGGTCGGAGGTCCCCGCCATCATACCTAAACTTTAAAAGTTTCATGAAATATAAAAAACCAATATTCTGTATATATTACATCAATATATATATATATATATATATACATATTATAATAAACTAGAAGCGTACTCGTGCAATGCAGCGAGATACATCACGATTTTAATGTTTCATTTTATTTTTTGTTTTTTTGTCGATTTACAGTACGATTTTGGAAGATTTTGAGAAAGTGATAATCTTTTTTTTATAAATTTGTTTAATTTAGACTTAATAATATAATGTTTTTTATATAAAAAAAATTAGTATTTTGTTAGAATTCAATGATTATCTTATATATTTTAATGACATCTAGAAAAAATAATCAATTACATATTTAATAATATAATTAAAACAAATTTATAGTAATATAATATATTAATTAATAGTGATAAATGGAAATGTCTGCATAAAAGGAAGACTCTGCACATACCAAATTGGTGGGTGTTAGAAGTTTGCAGTGGTAATATGTATATTGTGCATTGATACTTGTAAATTAAGAGATTTTTAAAATCTTGCATAAAATGATGGTATCTCATGCCTAATAATTTGTATTTAAGAGTTTTTTATTTGTGCTTTATAATATAGTATAGATAATTTTATAATGAATTTATTTACTTATTTATTTTTTAATTTTTTTAGTAAGCTAACAATGATTATAATTTTTTTTTATTAAATGAGTCTATTTTTTTGCTTACTAAGATAACAATTATCAATATATATATATATATATATATATAAAAGAATTGAAGGAAGAGGAGAGAGAGTTAAGGAGAGACCTTCCTTGGTATTTATCTAATTTTCTAGAGTTTTTATTTATTTTCAAAAAATAGTCACACATTAAATGTCTATCATTAACTATTAAAACTTTTCATTTTTCATTTTAAGATATATAAAAATCATTAAAAAAAACCTTTATTTTTATTTAACTTTCATTTTTAAATATTAAAAGCCAATTAATATATGTATTGAACTTTAAAATTTTCATGAAAATATAAATTCTGTATATATTACATATATATATATATATATATATATATATATATTGCAATAAATAGTTTTATATTGAATTTATTTGTTTTTTTATATTTTTAGTAAACTAACAATGATAAAAAATAACTTTTTATTAAATGAGTCTATTTTTTTTTCTTACTAAGATAACAATAAAAATCAATCAATCTTCAGAGTTTGCCTCGTTTTGGTACCGCTCTCGCGGCCCGCACCGAAACAGTGCTTTACTCCTAGATGTCCAGTCAACTGTTGCGCCTCAACGCATTTCGGGGAGAACCAGCAAGCTCTGGGTTCGAGTGGCATTTCACCCCTAACCACAACTCATCCGTTGATTCTTCAACATCAGTCGGTTCGGACTTCCACTTAGTTTCACTCAAGCTTCATCCTGGTCATGGATATTAAAGGAAAACTGAAGAGTGATGAGGTGGCACTATGATAAACTTTCCTTGGTATTTATCTAATTTTCTAAAATTTTGAATTATTTTTAAATAATAGTTATACATTAAATGTCTATCATTAATTATTAAATTTTTTCATTTTAAGATATATAAAAATCATTAAAAATACCTTTATTTTTATTTAACTTTCATATTTATATTTTAAAATCCAATTAATATATGTACTAAACTTTAAAATTTTCATGAAATATAAAAAACCAATATTCTGTATATATATTACATCAATATATATACATAATACAATAAATAATTTTATAATGAATTTATTTATTTATTTTTATTTTTATTAGTAAACTAACAATGATAGTAAATAAAATTTTTTATTAAATGAGTCTATTTTTTTTCTTAGTAAGATAACAATGCTTATAAATCAAAACTTTTATTAAATGAGTCTATTGTTTTATTTATTTAGTAAGTTAAATGAGTCTATTTATTTAATTTTTTATTTCTTGATAAGTTAACAAATGTTTATAAATGAATAAAATTAGAATCAATTCTATTATTTTTTTAAGAATATATATATTACAATAAATAATTTTATAATGAATTTATTTACTTATTTATTTATTTTAATTTTTTTTAGTAAGTTAACAATGATTATAATTTTTTTTATTAAATGAACCTATTTTTTGCTTAGTAAGATAACAATTCTTATAAATCAAAATTTTTATTAAATAAGTCTATTGTTTTATTTATTTAGTAAGTTAAATGAGTTTATTTATTTAATTTTTAATTTCTTAATAAGTTAACAAATGTTTGTAATTTTGATTTATTTTTAAATAATAGTCATATATTAAATGCATATCTTTAATTATTAAAACTTTTCATTTTAAGATATATAAAAATCATTAAAAAAAACTTTATTTTTATTTAACTTTCACTTTTAAATTTTAAAAGTCAATTAATATATGTATTGAACTTTAAAATTTTCATTAAATATAAGAAACAAATATTCTGTATATATTACATCAATAATATTAGTAATGAAATGTATATTATATATTTATTATTTTCAAGTATTAAAGGCACTCATGAATTCAAAAAACGTTTCATCTTTTCCAATTCTGAATCATTAATATATATAAATGAATATTAAATATGATCAGTTATCAATGAATATATATAGGTCATAAGAATTGTGTTGTTATTTTAGGATTATTGAGTACATGAGTTTTTTTTTGGTGCACACGAAACAATTTTGAGGTATACCTTTTCATTTCTTAAAAAAAATTAATACACATTTTAACCCTTTATGAAAAATGTATGTTTCATTATAATTTGGTTGTTTTCTTTGTAATGTTATTTGCAAAACTATGTTCAACATCCAACTATCTAACTCTATTCATCTTTACTTATCCATAAATTAAAGTTTTTTTATTACCGTTTTTAATTTCTAATTTTTTATTGTTTTATTGTTTATATTTAATTGGAAGTGTAATATGTAAATGTGTATTATGCTAAACTTTTTGTTTTTTTTTTCTTAGCAAGAAAATCACGAGTGACGGAAGAAAAAATAACTGCCCATTTTTTTAAAAATAAACAGATTTAACATATGAAACCTTGCAAATGTGGCTATGAGGACCATTGTCATATATAGAGTTAATCTACAATTAATAGGCCAATATTTTTTAGTATTGTTGTGGATCTCATGAATTTCATTTAAAACAACCATATATCATAATTATTTTATGTTGCTTTTTTTTCTGGATTAAACTCAATTGTTATGAAGTTTGTGTATACTTCATTAACTCTATCTTTTTCATCAAAGTATACATAAAGTTCTTCATCAAAATTTTTCTTAAAGACTTTTTTAATGAGTTTTCTTATATTTCATATCATTTTTTGTTTCTTAATACTTGGTTTTTATTTTTTTATTTGAAGCAGTTGGCAATTTCAAGGCTTTGTTATTTTATTTTTCCTCATAGGGAAATGTTTTGTTTCATGATTATATTTATATATTTGTAAGCAACATAGATGTTACACCTTGATTGAAAATGATCATTAATTAATAAAAAATCATGTAAATATGAAACATATATTTGACATCCATTTAATTGGGTTTATTATGTTAATAAATTACATTGCAAAACAAATTTATAAGCTATGGAAAGATAAATTTTGCATACACTCAACATAATGTTTAATATTACTAACCATTTTTGTAAATTAACTTCAACATCATAACATAATTATTGTAACAAAAAATATATAAAAAAGGATATGCAAGTCTCTTTGTTAATTAAAGCAATATAGAATTAAAATATAACTAAGAAATAATTTGTATTCAAAATTAGATTTCTTATCGAGATAAAGAAATAGCACAATGGCTAGGTGTATATCAATTTTATTAGAGAATGTTAGTTGCTTGAACCACACCGGGTTAGAGGAGATTGCGTTTTGTTATTTCTCAATTAACGAATTATTTTTCATCTTAACTTTCTTACATATTTATGCAAAACAAAAATTTCAAATCAATGAGAAGCTATCAATGACTTTTATCTTTTTCCTAAGAATATTGATTTATTTTTTTAATTATAATGACTTATTAAATGTGCAACTTTTTAATTTCTTTATCATTTTTTACATCTAACAACTATTACTTACATTTTTCTATTGATTAAATATTATTACCTCACATTTTAAATAACAATAATAATTAAATAAAATTATAACTTTTATTATATTTAATTTTTTATTATTATCCATCATATATTTTTATTGAATTTGATCCTTATCTTTTACATAATCAAAGAATTAGTAGTAACTAGTTGTCTACCCGCGCAATGCGGCAGGAGCCGTAAAATGTAAACGATTTTGAAGCTTTGGTGGTTTTGTTAGAGGAGATTTTTATGATGATATGATTTACACTTACTCTGGCTTAAGAATTCATTATTTGATATGCAACATATTGTTATTAAGATATTGTACAAACTTTATTAACAAAATTAAGGGCGTTCACAGTGTGGCTTCGTGTGGTTTAGGATAAAACCGCATATGTATTATGTACTTTAAACATTTTTCTAAACTGCACTGCATAAATCTCAAACCGCACCGCAAAATGCGGTGTGGTTTGTACCTATCGCGCTTTATAAATCTCCAAGTGGAGAAATTGACCTTCTGTTAAAATACTACTCATTTTCACCAAATCAAAACCTTTGAAGCATTGATGAATAATGAAAATTCAATCGAAGAAGACATTGGTTTAACAAGCCAGAAAAGTTTCTTCAACTCGACTAAATGAGGACTTATTCATTAAAGTTTTATGCGAAGTTGATTATTTTGATTGAAATACATATAAACCATGTAAGTCACTTTGTGATGAAGGTAGATGTTACAAGTGCATAATAGATGTTTCTTTCATGTTGAAGTTTCTCATTTCCAAACTATGCAATTGCTAGTAACATAAGGGCATAAGCATAACAGCTGGATCCACACCAATAACTTCAAAATTATTGTATGAATTATATTGTAAATACATAGATGATAAGACAATCCAAAATTCCAAATCAAAGCTAAACCCATTAACGTTTCACAAATAATCTTGCAATGAAATATTCCTCCTCTTCTGAACTCACCACTTATATGAAGAGAGAAAAAATCATAAGAACATAATTCCTCTTGTAACCTCCATGTGGCTGCTATGAATTTCTATGAAACAAAGAACTTAAAAATGGAATTATATGAGCATCAATGCAAAATTCAACACTAAAGGTCCTTGGATTAAGTACTTATGTAGAAAACGAGTCACCATAGAAGTACATCCACAACCAAATAGCCCAACTATTTATCAAGGGATTCAAGACTACAAAACCTAATGAAATCTGATGTAACTAAACAAACACAGTCCTACATTTCGTTTCAGCATAATTAAATACTACAATTTGGTGTGTATTATAGAATGAACCTGAAAGTTTAATTACCCAAGACAACACTAAAATAATAATAGTCTTATGAACCCGATGACATAAATATAAGAAAAATATATATCTGAGAACATACCAAATACCAAGGTTAAGATTGCTTTCAACCCATATCTCTCCCTTCCTTTCAAAATCCACATCTGTTTTGCAAATTAAACAAAAACAAATTAATAAGAAACGAAAGCAATACCCAGATGAAAACCTACCTAAATGAGTTCACCTTTATAGAGAAAGAAGTTTGTTCTTGTTAAAATCCAAATTTGACATAAAACTCAACTATACCAATCTATAAGGGAACTAAAATATCATATATACTAAAAACGAACCCTTGTATGTAAGAAACAACCATCAGAAGGCATTGACATAAATGATAAATCTATTGATTTTTCCAGAATGAAATCATAAAGCATTGACATACCTTAATTAAGAGTTAGAAAGATCTAGAAAACAGCCCCACACTTGCTGTTGGATGAGAGATTTTATGAGAGATTTGTGAAATAACAAATGAGATTTGTGAGAAAGCAAAAAAAACATAGAAACCAAAAAAATAGAAGAAACAGAACTGGAAAACAAAATTCAACTAAAAACATGTAGCAAAAAAAAAGAGCTCAACATGGGGATAAAGATGCAAAACAAATAAAAATAACATTAGCTGTCAAGATAGAGGTTCTTGAATGTCTTCGAGTTAGAGAAAGATGGAGACTGATGGCAAAATAAAAGTGCTTCTACAAAAAAAAAGTGAACAATAAAGAGAACCCTAACCCATTTGGTTCTTAGGATCTGAATCCACAAAAAAGCAAATGCTCATGTAATGGAAAAACATAAAAGAGGCAAACCCAATGATAAGAACCTTAACCCATTTTGATTATGTTTTATAAACACACAGAACCCAACACATAAGTGAAGATGGAGATGAAAATGCAAATAAGAACTCAAATGAAGAGGAATGAAGATGAATCAATAATGGAACCAGGAAAATACCTTGAATGCAATAAGTAGATGAGAGATGGATCGAGAAGGAAACCAGGAGCGTGAGCATAACCCTAACCATATGGTCTTAAATTATCAGTAATCTTAAAATTGGGAGTTGAATCATCATCAATTTGGGGAGAGTTTGAATGAACGGGCGAATTATCATTGCGAGAGAATTTAGAATGCAGGAATCGAGGCATGTGAAGAATTGCAAAAGCGGGAGATTTAAATTTTAAATTCAGGAGTTGGAATCGAGGAGGCAGTATAGCAGGTAGGAATCATAACATTAAAGGATCACCCACTTGTACATCATGCATTATTTATTGTTTTTAAGACTTTGTGCATAAAAGAGGAGTACATCATGGATTATGGATTGTTTTTAAGACTTTGAGCATAATAGAGCAGTACCTCATGCATTATAGATTGTTTTTAAGACTTTTGATGAATTTGGTTTATAAGATAGTATAGATTTAACAATGATTATAAATCAAATTTTTTGTTAAATGAATCCCATATTTTTTATATCAGCTAATAAAATTATCACTTTTATTCACTTTTTCATTTTTTTTACCTTTAACAACTATTACTTACATTTTTCTACTAATCAAATATTAATCCCTCACATTTTATAACTTTATAACTTTATCATTTCTTTTTTTTACGTCTAACAACTATTACTTACATTTTTCTATTAATCAAATATCATTATCTCAAATTTTTAATAACAGATGTACCGTTCTCTTTCAACTCCAAAAACAAGAAAAAAAGTACAATGTCATCATCAATCATACAAACAATGCATAAATTAGGACAATCAATCATTTCTACTATTAATTAGAAAAAAACATATCATTTATATATATATATATATATATATATATATATACAGAGAGAGAGAGAGAGAGGTGGTTTCAATTGGAAACTATATTAGATTGGAAACTTTGGAAACCGTCAATTTCATTGGTTAAAAAATGAAATTGGTTCATAAAGTTGTTTAATATGATCAAATTGTTTCATATAATTCTTTTGTTAATGAAATTGTTTCATATATTTGTGTTTTTTATGTAGTTCATCTATTTTTCTCATTCTGATGAAATTGTTTCATGTATTTTCGCAGTCTGATGAAACCTTTTCATTTTTACATAAAAAACACAAATATATGCAACGATTTCATCAATAAAAGAATTATATGAAACAATTTCATCAAATTAAACAATTTCATGAAACAATTTCATTAACTTAACCAATCAAATCGAGAGTTTCCACGGTTTTCAAAATTAGAGTGTTTTCCATTTGATCGCTCCCCTATATATATATATATATAGACGGAGGTTCAGGGGAAAACCTCAAAAAAAGGGAAAAATGAAGAACACACTCTGGTAGCCTTTCATCTGGATGGAATGCACTTGTGCATACAGGTAAATTATGTTGTTTTTTGGTTTTTATGCACAAGTGCATTATGCACTTGTGCATATGCACAAATGCATGTTAATTACAAATTACTTGTATGCACAAGTGCATACCGTCCAGATAAAGGACTACCAGAGTGTTCCTCAGTTTTTCTTTTTTTGAGGTTTTCCCCTGAACCGGACCCTATATATATATATATATATATATATATATATATATATATATATATATATATTAATTAAAATTTCACTAATTAAATTCTAATGATTTATACAAATAATTTATATCCTCTTTGTTGATTATCATATTTAACAATTAACATGTATTATTCAACACTAGTTTTCTTTAAAGTGTGTTGGGAAGATAAATCAGAGAATATATTAATAATATAATTTGTGTTAAAATCTTTAAAATAGAGAATCTGTTAGAGTTGAATGTAATTATTTTTAGAGATTTTAATTTTCATCCTTTATTTTAGAGAAATTATAGAAAATCTGTTAGAGATGTTGTAATATGCCTGGGAAATTGACTGAAATGACCATTTCTCACCCAAGGATTGGTCTCCTCATCGTACAAAACCTGATTAACCAATTACATTATGTAATTAAAAAATATGAAACATTTCATATAAAAACAATAATCAGGTGAAACAGATTTCACCACACCAAATGACAGTGTCTTAACAGGCAAAACATATTTCATCAAACAAAATGAAACAGTTAAAATAAATTTCATCAAAAACAAATGTTTCATTCAACGAAACAACGTCACTGATATCCTGAAACTTACGAATGAACCACAGAAGAATGCTGAAAATCTTGAAAAACAGGAAAAATCGAAAAGACAATATCTGAAATATTGGTAATTATGAAAAAATTGTAAATTAAAAAATGGTTTATGTAAATATAAAAAATATAATCAGAATTATGTAATTATCTTAATTATCTAATAATTAGTATAAAGACAATCACGCTTTTACAAATAAAAAAAGAAACAATCGGATGTATCTTAATGGTTCATTTGAGTTTGCACGATTTGTACAAATAGGAGTGGTTTGCATCTGAATACTCCTGCTTTTTTTTTATATCAAACTTGATAATTAACTCAAAGAATAAATGAATGTGTAAGACTATTGGATTATAATCATACATTGTTGTTTTCAAAAGTTAAAAGTATGGGGTGTTTCATGAGATAATATAAAATGTATAATATATAATATATAATATGTATTATATAGTATATATATAATATACTTTCATAAATTAAAAAGGAAACAATCGGATGTATCTTATTGGTTCATTTAAGTTTGCGAGATTTGTACAAATAGGGATGGTTTGCATCTGAATACTCCTCTATTTATAATGTTTTCTTTTATATCAAACTTGGTAATTAAGGGGGTGTTTGGGATTGCTTATTTAAAACAGCTTATGCTTATTTTAAAAAGTGCTTATTAGCTTATGTGGTGTCAAACTGGAGTTTTTAAAAAAATGTTTGGATTAGCTTATTGTGCTACCAAAACGTAATAAGCTAATAAGTTGTTATTTAAAGGTGTTTGGGATTGCTTATACATATAAAATAACCAAAAAAATAATAAGCACTTTTCAAATAAGTTGATAAGTTAAAACCAAATGACTTATCAAAAAATGTTTTTCAGCAGTTTGGCACCACTATAAGCCATTTTATTTTTTCTCCATCCAAACACTCAAAAGTGCTTATCTACGGTGCCAAATCGCAATAAGCTAAAAAACACATCAAATAATCAATCCCAAACACCCCCTAACTCAAAAGGATAAATGAATGTGTGAGACTATTGGATTATAATCATACATTGTAGTTTTCAAAAGTTAAAAGTATGGGGTGTTTCATGAGATAATATAAAAATATATAATATATAATATGTATTATATAATATATACTATATAATATGTATTATATAATATATTCGTTAATTTTTATAATAAAATCATAAAAAACAATATTTTAAGAGAAATCTAATATTCCCAATTATTAAATGCACATCATCACATCCTCTCTATAAAAGGGCCTTTTAAGGGCATATCTTTTGCAGAAACCAACCATTCTACATTTGCAACACATTTTGATGCGATGGAAGTTGAAGTCATTTCCAAAGATAACATTAAACCATCTTCTCCAACACCACACCACTTAAAAACATTCAAGTTTTCTCTTTTAGATCAGTTTGCAGTCGACAGTTATGTACCACTCATCTTGTACTACCCCAATCGCAATTATGGCGACAACATTCTCCAAGCCCAAGAAAAGTCTTTAGCTCTAAAGGAATCTCTATCAAAAACCTTGACTCAATTTTACCCACTTGCTGGTACAATCAAGAATGATTTTTATATTGATTGTAACGATGTTGGTGCTTATTTTGCATTAGCTTTGGTTCGTCGTCGTCTTGATGAGTTTCTAAGCCATCCTGACGTCAATTTGATAAAATTGTTGCTGCCATTTACACCAACTTTTAAGGCGCCCGAAGATGCTCGTATAACAAATGTTCAAATGAACATTTTTGAATGTGGGGGGATCGTTATCGGCTTATGCATTTCACACAAGATAGTTGACTTGGCTGCTACCCACACATTTCTAAGAGGATGGACCAACATGGTTTGTGGAGCTAACGAAGTCGTATATCCAAACTTAACTGCATCTGCTCTCTTCCCTGCAAAAGACATGTGGATTAAAGAAGCATCAATGGCCATGTGTAGGTCATGGATAAAGAAAGGGAAGTTTAGCACAAAAAGGTGTGTATTCGATGCTGATGCCATTGCCAGACTAAAAGCTGAAGCAACTAGAAATGGGGTGAAGAACCCTACACGTGTTGAGGTCGTAACTGCTTTGATATGGAAGTGTGCAATGGCAGCTTCCAAAGAAAATTGTGGTTTCCAAAAGCCCTCTTTCTTAACTCATTCAGTGAACCTTCGTAGAAAACTCCCATCATCCTTGTCCAAAGACTTAATCGGTAACGCGCTTTGGGTCACACCTGCAGAGTGGCGAGATAACCACGACCCCACATTTCATGGTTTAGTGAAAAAGGTGCACGAAAGTTTTTCAAAAATCGACATTGAGTTTGTGAAGAAAGCGCAAGGTGATGAAGGGTATATTGCCTTACAGCAGTCTATCAAAGAAACTATAGAAATTGGCTCCAAAGGAACCATGGACGCTTACGTCTTTACAAGCTGGTGCAAGATGGGTTCCTACGAAATTGATTTTGGATGGGGAAAACCGAGTTGGGTGGCTGGTATTGTAGGCCATGGCAGCCTAGTGTTCACTAATGTTATCACTCTAATGGACACAAAATGTGGTGAAGGAATAGAAGCATGGGTGAATTTGGATGAAAACGAGATGGATATTCTTTCAGGCAATTCAGAGCTATTGGCATTTGCTTCATTAGATCCAAGTCCTCTCCAAAAGATGAAATTGCATTAAACAAGCCACATGGCATGAATATTCACATTGATCCCATCAAGTAAAACAATCATGGTTATGTGTGTATATATATAAACATAGCTCTATGGCAAATGATTGAGTCGTTTATAAATATCATCATTTACAAGTAGGCTCATGTCCTATGGTTTATCCGTTTATGGTAATAAGACTAATTTTGCATTTAACAATATGAATTTTCTTAAAATCATTATCTATTTAAGCTATTAATTTTTTGGAAAAAAAATGCTAAATTTTAAATTTAAGCTATTATATCTTTTGGAAAAAATTATTAATCGATTCAATATATTTAAGCTATTAATTTTAAATGTTGTCAATGAAAATGCTAAATGAAGTCATCGATTTTTTTATGTTTGGAATGTTGGTTGATTGCCATATTTTAAGGCGATAAAAGAATCTCCAACAACTTCTTTTAAATAGAAAAAATTGGGTTTTGTTCTTTAAACTTTTCAACAGATTTGTTATCTTGTTCTCTATAATAGAGAAATTTTTAAAAAAATCCATGTTTAAAGAATTCTCTAAAACTTGCTGGTCGGAGAGAAAAATAATTATTTTATTCAATCCCATCAATCAGAATGAATTTTTATCATTTTATATTTAGTTTTTTTCTTTAAAGTGCATTGGGAAGATAAATTACAGAATATTATAATAATATAACTTATGTTAAAAACCTCTAAAGTAGAAAATCGGTTGGACTTGTTTTAGAGATTTTAACTTTCCATTCTCTATTTTAGAGAAATTATAGAAAACCTATTGGAGATGCTCTAATTTGCTTTCGAAATTGACTGAAATGGCCATTTCTCAATCATTTTCTTACCCAATGATTGGTCTCTCCACCGTACAAACCTGATTAACCAATTTCATTATGTAATTAAAAAATATGAAACATTTCATCTAAAAGCAATAATTAGGTGAACCAAATTTCACCACATCAAATTACAGTTTTATAACAGGTAAAAGATATTTCATCAAACAAAATGTAATAGCTGAAACAAATTTTATCAAGAACAAATGTTTCATTCAACGAAACAAAGTCATTGAAATCATGAAACTCACGAATGAACCACAAAAGAATGTTGAAATTTTGAAAAAACAGGAAAAATCGGAAAGATAATATCTGAAATATTGATAATTATGAAAAATTGTAAATTAAAAAAAAATTGTAAATAAAAAAAATCGGAATTAAGTAATTACCTTAGTTATCTAATAATTAGTATAATTAAAGACAATCACGCTCTTACAAAAAATAGGGAAAAATCGGATTTATCTAATTGGTTAGTTTGTACGGTTTATACAAATAGAGGTGATTTGCATTTGCATTTGAACGCTCCCCTGCATATATTGTTTTCTTTAATATCAAACTTGGTAAATGACTCCAAGGGATAAATGAATGTGTAAGATTATTGGATTATAATCATACATTGTAGTTTTCAAAATAAAAGTTATGTTATATAATATATAATATATAATTTTCGTCATTATATATAAAATATATATAATAACTTTATTTTTATAATAAAATCATAAAAACAATATTTTAGAAGCAATCAAATATTCTCATCCATTCTAGACTTGCATCACATTTTGATGCGGTGGAAGTTGAAGTCATTTCAGAAGAAAACATTAAACCATTTTCCCCAACACCAACCACTTGAAAACATTATGAGTTTTCTCTTTTAGATCAATTTGAAGTCGATACTTATGTACCACTCATCTTGTACTATCTTAATCACAATTATGGCGACAACATTTTCCAAGCCTAAGAAAAGTCATTAGCTATAAAGGAATCTTTATCAAAAACCTTGACTCGGTTTTATCCACTTGGTGGAACAATCAAGAATGATCTTTCTATTGATTGTAATGATGTTGGTGCTTATTATGCATTAGCTTTGGTTCGTTGTCTTCACGAGTTTCTGAGCCTTCCTAACATCATATTGATAAAATTGTTGATGTCTGAAGGTACTCGTGTAACAAATGTTCAAATGAACATTTTTGAATGTGTGGGGATCGTTATCAGCTTATGCATTTCACACAAGATAGTTGATGCGGCTGCTACCCACACATTTCTATGAGAATGGAACAACATGGTTTGTGGAGCTAAATAAGTCATTTATCCATACTTAACTGCATTTGTTCTCTGTCCTACATGAGACTTGTGGCTTAAAGAAACATCAATGGCCATGTGTGGGTCGTGGTTAAAGAAAGGGAAGTTTTGCACAAAAAGATGTGTCTTTGTCAGGATCTTAATTCTTAACAAGAATAAACACTCGGAAACAATATCAAAGGATTTTGCAGAATAACACTTTAATATTCAATAATTAATGGAACACATTAAATCAGAATAAGGACTTGCAAACTTTATTGAATGATTATAAAGTTACAAGATTCAACACACAACCTCAATATTGATGAACAGACTCACCAATACGAATTCTACTTCTCTAGAATTAGGATTACAAACCTTGAGGTTGATTCTCTCTATCAAAAACAAAAACTCAGAATGCTAAAGTTATTAAAAGTTTTTTTCTATCAATTCTAAACTATTCTATATATACTGAAGATAAAAGATAATTACAAATAATAAAAGATCTTCAAAATAATCTTCTATCTTTATCTTCAAGATTTCCTTAATCTTCAAACTTGATCTACACGAATCTTGATTATCTCATAAGCAGCACTAAGTCTTCAGAAGTATTAATACTTTGAGCAGTATTAACATTCAGCAATACTAACTACTAGCAGTACTAAAATTGCTTAGCAGTAGTAATCTTCTCTAGCAGTATTAATCTTGATGAGCAGCATTAAGTTGTATCAGCAGCATTAACTTCACTTAGCAGCATTAACCTCAGAAGTATTAACCAAGTTCTTCTAGCAGCATTAACTGTACTTGTGAAATTCTGAATTTCCCAACAATCTCCCCCTAACTTGACTTTTAGGAATAGAAGTCAAGTTCTTCAATAATTATTTTCAAGATGCTTTCAACACTGCAGCTTAGTTGCCCAAATTCGGATCCAGACCCAGACTTTGATTTATTGTTCTGCTCTTTTCTGAATCTTTTGAACATGTAAGCTTGGCATTCAACATTGCTTGCAGTTTACCCTTGCTGTGATCATAGATTTTATCAACCAAGTAGTACTCATGATAAGCTCTGTCTATAGTGATGACATAGACTCCACACCTTTCAAATATCATCCAGTTTTCTATTCTTTGGAATTTATTCTGTAGATGCAAATCTCTGATCACATGTTGAACTTTTCTAGGATCAAACATCATGCACAAGTACTCCATGGCTAATCTGATTAAGCTCATTCCTTCTCCTGTCAGCTCCTTTTCATATAGACCCAATCTAACTTTAAACATCTCTTCTAAATCTGATCTTGAACAGCTTCTGATGAGTCTACCCCAAGTAGAGTACACTTCATATATATCTCCCACTCTCTTAAGCCTGAAGTATTTCTTTCTTTGATCTTCTAGAATATCCCAAAAGATGACTTCTGGTGCTTTCATAGAAATGGGATCAACTTGAACTGGTTCATCATCTGTTATAGTCATATAAAGCTTAGGATGCACATTAGATTGCTTATTGGACTATTATGGGTTCTGCACAGATTCTGCTGAAGGTGTAACTGAAGGTTCTGCCTCTTTTTCAGCTTCTTCAACCCTTTGTTTCTTGAACAATTTCTTTGAAGCTATGGTCTTCACCCTCTTTGCAGATTTAGCTTCCATACCAACATTCTCTGACTCTTCCTTATTTTCTTTTGTAGGTGTGACTTCCTCAGGGAATGGTTGCTGAATGTTGAGAACATGTCTCTCCTTCATCCTTCTTTCAGCCTCTTCCCTTTGTGAGGAGTCCCCTTGAAGCTTAGCCATTTCTTTCTTATACAACTTCTCTACTTGACTGTATGCCATATTAGTAAACATCTCTCCTTTGACACCAATTGAACCTTTCAGGAAATTTATCATTTTTTTCCTTTCCTGATTGGCCAAAAAGGTCTTAGAAGGTTGTCTTTTCTGCTTTTTGAGTGGCATTCTTTTGACTTGTACTTTCTTGGCCTGAGCTGCTGTTTTCGTGCTCTTCTGATACTCTTCATTTAGTTTTCTGGCCATATTCAGTGCAAGCTCTCTATCCTTCTCAGATTGTAGCAGTTCCTCTTTTTCCATCTCAAACTGAAGCTCTTTTGCCACTTCTTCATCTAACTCAATCTGACTTTTCTTCTTTAAAGGTTGTTCAGGTTCAACCATCTTTCCTTTTCCTATTGTATCCTTCAAACCTGCCTCACTTCTTTCTTTTCTCTTCTTTTGAAGGCCTCCTTCATCTATGATGTCAGGATCGAATTCTCAACAAGAATTATGAATACTCAGAAACAATATTAAAGAAGTTGCGGAAAAACACTTTAATATTCAATAAACAGAAAAAAAAACAGAATGAATCACAATCACAACTTGTAAGCTTTACTTAATGATTCAAGTTACAAGCTTTTCAATCACAACCTCAATCTTGAAGAACAGACTCTTTCAAGACGAATTCTACTTCTCTAGAATTAGGGACGATGCCTTGAGGTTGATTCTCTCTCTAGAACAAAAACTCAGAATTAATCATTTATCTAATTATTCTAAACAATTCTGTACATGTACTAAAGTTAAAGATAATTACAAAAAATAAAAAGATCTTCAAAATAATCTTCATAATTATCTTCAAGCTTTCCATGTTTATCTTCAGACGCGATCTCTTCAACATTATCTTTAAATTATCTCAGAAGCAGCATTAATCACCTTGATCACCTTGGAAGCATTAACTGAGTCTTGGCAGCATTAACTACCAAGCAGCACTAACCACTAGCAGTACTAACTTTGTTCAAGCAGCACTAACTTTGACTAGCAGTATTAATTCTACTAGAAGTAGTAATACCTAGCAGTATTAACTTTGAGATCCTCTGGCAGTACTAACTCTAAACTAGCAGCAGTAATGACTTGGTTACATCTTCAGTTCCCAACAATCTCCCCCTAACTTGACTTTTAGAAAGAGAGGTCAAGTTCTTCAGATGCTTCCAAAACTTTCATTGATCCAGTCCAATGTTAGGATCCAGTCCCATGCTCTGATTGATAGTTCTCTGAATTAGATACTTTGCCATTTCTGAATTTGGTGCACAACCCAGCTTCTTCTTTAACATGGCATGAAGCTTCAGACGTGTGTGATTGTAGACCCTATCCACCAAGTAATATTCCATATGAAACAAGACAGTTCAGGGATGAATCACTTGAAACATTGTCCATATCGAGACAATAAACATTGTCCTTTCTTGGAGTTCTAAGTAGTATCATGCTTTCATCAACTACCTTGAATCCTAGAGCAAGGATCATACATTCTGTATTGGTAAATAATATACTATGTTGTTTTTCACAAACCTGTGATACACTTAACAGGTTGTACTTTAACTGATCAACATAGTAGACATCCTCAAATGTCATCTTACCTTTTGTAACGTTACCTTTTCCACTTATTTTTCCACCTGCAAGATTGTTTCCAAATGCAACATGTCCTCCATTGATATGTTTGAAATCCTGAAGGCATGACATGTTGCCTGTCATGTGCCTAGAGCAACCACTATCCACATGCCAGATGTTCTTCCCCTTGAGCTATTGGTTAACCTGCACATAAGATAAATCAGTTAGTATTGATTAGGAACCTAAGCCAAAGTGGTCTTGGGTACCCCTTTCTCATCAAAATATTTGCATTCCTTCTTGACAAGATTTTTAAACTTTGACTCCTCATTGCTGGAGTACTTTGTCACAATAATGAGTTTGGCTGCACATTTGCTAGAAGCAGCACTGGTTTTAGAAGAACTAACTGCATTAGCAGCACTTGCATGCTTAGTAGTACTAACCTTGTTAGAAGTAGTAACTGTGTTAGCAGTAACTGTGTTAGCAGTAGTAACCTTTGAAGAAGTACTAACAGTGTTAGAAGCATTAATATTCTCAGCAGTACTAACACTGGTAGCAGTAGTATTACTTCTTGCAGCACTATCCCTATCAGCAGTACTATTTGATGTAGCATTACTAACAGTTTTAGTGCTTCTAGGCACCCACATTTTAATACTCTCTTTTAAAACCTTTTTCTTCATTTGGCCTTTGGTTTCAACAGATTTCTTAGCCACATGTTTCTTTCCAGCCTTCCTATAACCAACAGGTTTTTGCACAAATCTTTGAAAGTTCATCCTTTGGTTAATAGGGTTAAAGAAACAGTGCTTAGCCAAATGATTCAACTTGCCACATATGAAACAAGGTTTTGGTCTGATTATTTTACTCAGATCAACTCCTTGTTTCTGAGCCCATTGATTATTTCAGTTTCTTTGATTACCTCTCTTTGTACCAGAATTTAGGCTCTCAGTTTTATTGCAAGCACACTGTTTACAAGGGCCAGGATTCACAACAGTGGTCTGTTTGTAATGGACCTTGTTAGCCTTTCCTTTGGTCTTCTCTATCTCTTTAGACTTGACCCAGGTTTTTCCACATCCCTCATTGGTGATAATGTTGTTTTCTAAGGGTATCTCTTTGCTAACAGCATTGTTCCTATTCTCACTGGCTTCTTTCTCAGTCATATCCTCAACAACCACCTCATCCAAGGGATCTATATTAAATGCTTTCTCAGACAAGTCCTTTTTCTCCTTGGTATCTAACAAGTCTGATGTAGGAGGGATGTAGTTGTTGTTGTAAGGAGGGGGTGTGTTGTTGTATCCAACACCAGGCTTCATCTTATCATGAATCTGAGCCTTTAGAAGAGAATCCATTGCTTTTGAAGCATATGAAAACTTTTCTATATCAAGCTTAACCTTAGCTAGTTCTTCTTTCAACTTATCATTCTCTTCTTTTGACTTAGATAGTTTGGTCTCTAACTCATTCTTTTCCCACTTCCAGTAGTTTGTGTCATAAGAGTGTTGAAGTTCATTGGCTTGGAAGCCTCTGATTTGTTCTTCAAACCTCTCAACTATCAACACATAATCTCTTATGTCCTTTTCTAATCTTTTGAGGTCATCACACATGTTTTGGTTGTGATCCCTGTACCTTTTGACAGTGTCTATGCAAGATTGAGTACAAAGATTAGAAATTACCTCAGGGGGGAGATCAGACACCTCTGCCATAAGAGCTTGATTCTGAATGGCTTCCTCAGCTTGGTCACTCCAGTCAAACCCCATTCCTTGTTGAGAAACAAGGGCTTGAGCAGAGTTCTTGTTTTGATTGTAGCCTCCATTCTGAGCTTGTTGGTGATTGTTATTTGGCACACCACTTCTGCACTCTCTAGAAAAGTGTCCCTTCATGTGGCACTTATAGCATTCCACCTTTGTCTTGTCAAAACCAACTCCATCTTCTCTTCTTTGAGAGAAGTTGTTCCTCCCAGTTCTTTTAATAAACTTCTTCACCCTCATAGATAACATGGCCATCTTCCATTTAATGTCCATCTCCTCCAGATCATCAGGGTGAAGTTGTTCCAGATCATCATTAATCAAGGAGTTGTTACTGTGACTGGACAAAAAGGCTTCAAAGACAGTTTCAGTGCCTTTTTCTGAATTCACTCCACTAGCAGCACTAACTGCTTCAGGGTTGGCAGTAGTATCAGTAGATGCTGATAGAAGTGTTGCATTATGAATATACCCAGTGGGCTTCTTCTTAGCTTCTACCTCAGATTCAAAAAAATTTAGATCATTATACAGATCATCTAGTTCCTTCTCTTCCAGATTGTCACTCTGTCTATATGAGACAGTGTACATAGTTCATTCATCCCCAAGAGATCTGAGGAACTTCCTGTTGAAATCATCTTGCTCCATCTTCACTCCAACAGTAGCCAGTTCACCAATAAGCTTGTTGAACCTGTCAAAAGTTTAAGTCATAGACTCATTCTTTGAAGAAGTGAAGTTTCCATACTGCTGCTTCAGAACATCCCTTTGATTTCTTTTGGTGCTCTTTGTTCTAGCAAATCTTTTCTCTAGAGCATTCCAGATAATCTGAGCATCAGTGCAGTTACAGAATTGATGCTGATATTCATTGGGGATGGCCAAGAGCAGAGTGCTCAAGGCCTTCATCTCTGTCTGCCTGATCTTCCTCTCACCATCTGTCTTTGGTGGAGATCTTTTCCCTTCAGTAGAGGGGTCATTCTCAATGACATCCCACATTGAGTAGTCAGTGAGGAGAATGTATTTCCTGATTCTGATCTTCCACATGTCAAACTCATTGGGTTTGAGCATTGGAACCTTAGAGACAAGAGTACTGTTTGATTCTGCAAAGTTTTCCATGATGAATGAATGAATGTTTCTGAGAGAACATGCTCTGATACCACTTGTCAGGATCGAATTCTCAACAAGAATTATGAATACTCAGAAACAATATTAAAGAAGTTGCGGAAAAACACTTTAATATTCAATAAACAGAAAAAAAAAACAGAATGAATCACAATCACAACTTGTAAGCTTTACTTAATGATTCAAGTTACAAGCTTTTCAATCACAACCTCAATCTTGAAGAACAGACTCTTTCAAGACGAATTCTACTTCTCTAGAATTAGGGACGATGCCTTGAGGTTGATTCTCTCTCTAGAACAAAAACTCAGAATTAATTATTTATCTAATTATTCTAAACAATTCTGTACATGTACTAAAGTTAAAGATAATTACAAAAAATAAAAAGATCTTCAAAATAATCTTCATAATTATCTTCAAGCTTTCCATGTTTATCTTCAGACGCGATCTCTTCAACATTATCTTTAAATTATCTCAGAAGCAGCATTAATCACCTTGATCACCTTGGAAGCATTAACTGAGTCTTGGCAGCATTAACTACCAAGCAGCACTAACCACTAGCAGTACTAACTTTGTTCAAGCAACACTAACTTTGACTAGCAGTATTAATTCTACTAGAAGTAGTAATACCTAGCAGTATTAACTTTAAGATCCTCTGACAGTACTAACTCTGAACTAGCAGCATTAATGACTTGGTTACATCTTCAGTTCCCAACATATAACCACTCCCTTGGCCTTTTGAGAAGCCTTAGGAGTGTCATTCTTGGCTTTTACCAACGTTTCTGCAATTTCCAATTCTTCTATAGAAAGCCCTGTTACTGCTGCTTCTTTTACCTCACCAGCATTAACAGTTTCTGCTGCTTGGGCAAATTCTGTTTCTTTCTCTATTTCTGCTTCTTTCTCCCCCTCAACATCAAATCCCATCTCAGATTTGCTTTCCTTCTCTGTTTCATTCTTTTGATTCTCCCCCTTGTTGGAAGCATCTTGAGCACTTTCCCTCTTCTTTAACACAAATTGTTGTATTCTCCTTTTCTATACCAATCTTGTCACCAATTTCTTCAGTTTGGTAATCTGTACTTGTTGAGACAGAATGACTAGTTTCAGCTCTTCAATGTCTTTCCCCTGCTTGATGACATCCATGTTTATGTTACCCATAGCATCCATCAATTCTTGATAGTTATATCTGTCCTCACCTTCTCCAGAAGTGTTACCCTCTTTTGAAGGATCATGGGATCTTTTTGTAGTGGGAGCCTTCTGCCTAACAGAAGCACTCTCCACCCCCTTGGGTTCTTGGCACCAGGGACCTTTGAATGATTGCTCATTCAAAGTTGCCATGGGGAAGGTCTTATTTATGTTACCACTGACCTCCTCTGTGCTAGCAGGAGTAGTGGCAGCCTTAGCACCCATATGCTCAAACATCTCCTCAGTGAGCACCTCCTTGGGGTTGGGAGACACCCCTGTGGTTTCTTTATAGATATTCTCTAATGGAGAATTCTCCATTAGAGGGCTTAGAGGCTTTGAGGGTGAAGGTACAAGAAGGGAAGGAGCCTTCTTTACCTTTTTTTTTTGTATAAGTTTGGGTGATTGGAGAAGTTGGCTTTTGAAGTAGGGACTGAGGGATTGATATAGAGGGTGAAGGTTGGGATTGGCTAGCAGTGGGATGGTCTAATGAGGGCCTTGACCCTGCTGCCATACCTTCTTCATTGTGGGACACCACCATCATTGTAGAGAACAATGGGGTGTCAACTCCTTTCGAGTCCAATGGAGATCTCTTCATGTTTGAAAAGACCTTACCTTTGGGGATTTTGGATACATATACCTCATCAAAGTGAGGCATATCCGTCAATTTATTGGTTATAATTGCCTGGACAAATCTTGGGTACATATAAAAACTCTTTTTGTTTCCCAAGTTTGACACGAGGTCATTAAAAATCATTTTTGAAAAATTGTACTTTCTGGCAGTGGCCAAGCACACCAAAGCATAAGCAATGGTGCTACTGAACTCACTCCAGCCAGCAGTCTTTTTGGAAATACAATGCATAAGGGTATGGACAAGGAAACGCCATTGGGGTGAAAATTTAGCTTTTGAGAACTTGAAAACACCCAATGGGCCTCCATACCCCATTCTTGTAAGAGTGGAAAACAGTTCATCATTAGAGATAGATGAGATACCAGAGGCATCGTCTAGACGTAGACTGATGCGAATTACCTCTTCAGTAACTGTCAAGGGTTTGCCACACACCCTTGTCTTGATCACTTGCACACCATTCTCAGTAACAATGGTGGCATTAGCCCAAAATTGTTGTTGGTGCTCGATATAGATTGATGGAGACACTGTCAGAGCATAGGCGATATGGCTAGACTTCAGAAACTCCACTATCTGATGAAATCCTGCAGCTTGCTTTGGCTTTTGTAGCATCGCGATTTCATTGTGCTCGTCAATAAATGCCATAGACGCCATTGAGCTTGAATATTCTTGACTGAAAATCACTAGGTGCTTTGAAAGAAAAGGGTTAGAGAGCAGATGAATCGAAATCAAATAGTCGTTATGAGCTTTTGGGCGGGCAAAGAGTGTATTTATACGATTCGGGACATAAGCAGTATTAACACCTAGCAGTATTAACTAACTAGCAGTATTAACTGAGAGCAGTATTAACCATTAGTAGTATTAACTAACTAGCAGTATTACCTGAGAGCAGTATTAACCACTAGTAGTATTAACTGTGCACTGGCAGTATTAAAACTACACTGGCAGCATTAACTATACTTACACTTTTTGAAGCTTGAGGTACTCTGAACAAGGTAATAAACTTCTTTTTTTTTTAACTCACTCTGGTATTCCTTCTCTCCATTTGCCACCATCCTTTTACGACATCTCTTATCACTGATCTTACCTCCATCTGGAGTATCACAAAAAGATCAACATGTCCTCCATCAAATCTTGAAGTTTTGAAGGCAGTCCATGTTACATGTTATGTGCCAAGAGCAACCATTATCAACATGCCAAATGCTCTTCCTCTTGAGCTATTGGTTGCCCTGCACACTTGATAAATCAGTTAGTTTTGGAGGGAACCCAAGCCAAAGTGGTCTTGGGTTGTCCTTTCTCATTTATATAATCTGTCAGTTTGGTCTGGATGAGTTGTTTAGGAATCTCATGGCTGGAATACTTTGTCAAGATTATAGGCGTTGCAGCATTACTACTAGAAGCATCACTAGCCTTGTTAGCAGTAGTATTGGATGCAGTAGGACTATTTCTGTTAGTAGTACTATCTGGGATAGCAGTACTAACAGGTTTCTTTACTATTGGAACCCAAACTTGAACAAAGTTGTTTGCTTTCTTTGTCTTTAACTTACTCCTTGGCTTATTTGGAGTATTTTTCTTTGGTTTAGCAAACTCATTCTGAGCATGAGACTTTATAGGTGCTCTGTTCTCAGCAATATGATTTCTAAATTGCTTCCTATAACCAAAAGAGTTTTGTATTTGTCTTTGAAAAGAAACTCTTTAGTTAATAGGATTGAAATAATAGTATTTGGCAAGATGATTCAATTTGCCACATATAAAACAAGGTTTTGGTCTATTGATTTTACTCGGGTATTCATCTTTGCTTTCTTCACTTCCTTCTTGGCATCACTCTTTAATATTTCCAAATCATCCACCATGCCGCCTCCAACACTTCGTATAATCGGCACAAAAGCATTGAAGTTAAACCAAACGAAGTACATTGGTCGATAACGTTTTGAAAGAGTTCAAAATGGAGAATGAAAGCTTGTTCTATACCAAGAGGGCAGAGCCAAAATTCTATTTTAGAGGGGCTACATCCTACAAATTATCAACTAAAATAAACTTTTCTTGTTGACGAAAGGTATTTAAACTATAGCAATTGTCATACATGGATATAAATATAGATTTATGAGCTCCTTATAAGCTCAAAATTGTGGACAACTAATAATTTTTCACCATGGTTTTAATTTGAATCCAAAGTTATTCGATTAGCCTACTGCTTTGTGATTGAGGTGTTACAAATGGTATTAGACCTTATTCTAATATTGTCACGATTGTGAGGGCGAACATCATCGGGCATGATGAGTCCTATGTACCACCACAAAATTATAGGTAAATTTAAACTAAAATAATCTCATGATTAAGAAACTTACATAAATAAATCACCCAAAGTGGGGAAATAGTAAGATGTTTACAATCAAAAATACGAATAAGATAATGAACAACCTACTAATCTAAACTAGACTATATTAGACTTAGAATGGGAACGGGTGTCACTATCTTCTTCTAAAAGAATCATGTTCACAAAACAAATTGTCAAAGCTATTCTTCACAAAGAAGGGCCATTACCAGCAATCAGAACCTCCGCTCAAACCGTAGATGCCCCACCGCTAGGAGAAATTGATATACATGTTATTTTAAGAAGAAGTGTTAGAGTGAATTACACTTCTGATCTTCGTAGTTTCTCCAAAAACTGATTAATCTCTCATAACGGTTGCTAACTGACGATGTTAACTCCAAAGATCATAACTATTATAAAATTGAAAATTTAAGGACCTTCATTATAGACAGTTCGTTTTAGGAACCAAATCCAAATTTTAATCAAACCACATAGACCACCGGTACGATTCATTCGATTTTTACTATACAATTTAATTACTAAAAGAACAACTTCTTTTTCACGCTTGATTAGATGGATGCAATAGAATATTTATCGTATCAATACCAACTGTTAGTTGGTATTTGGACATGTCTCTTTATATATAGGAATCATATGAGATGTGGAACACAAAAATGTTATTCCTTTCATCTCAAAATAAATGTCTATATTTCTATATATGTTTGTCTTAAATTAAGTCTCTGGTATCAATTAAATTTTCAATTAGACCTTATCAATGCACCAATATTTAGAAGTTGTAAAGAGAGATCAATAAATAATGATAAAGTGGTTATTTGACTAATTAAAACAATAATAATTATGCATGTGTGAACACTTATTCTGGGACAAATGGAATACAAATCATGTGAACCAGATTGCATGTTTTACATATGAAACACTACATGTGAAACATGTGGTTTTGTTGTATATATGAAACATTCATGATTGTTTTGCATGTGTAAATCATGTAAATACGTTTCATATATGAAACACACACAAGGAAAAAACATGTGACAATTTGAATTCTAACTTTTAACGAAACTTATTATTTGATGGTTTCGATTGATTCTCAGATGTTTGTAACGACTTTGTTGCTTATATATATATATATATATATGGAGGATGGAGGGAGGTTCACGGGAAACTTCAAAAAAATGGAAAACTAATGAACACCCTAGTAGTCCTTTCTCTAGACAATATGCACTTGTCCATACAAGTAAATTAAGTTATTTTTTGGTTTTTATGCACGTGTGCATTATGCATTTGTGCATATGTACGTGTACATTTTACAAATTACTTGTATGCACATCCAGATGAAGGGCTACCAGGGTGTTTCTCAATTTTCCATTTTTTTTTTTTGAGGTTTTCCTTTTAGTCTGACTCTATATATATGCAAATCAAATAGAAACCGTCTATATGTTAGAAAATTTACAAACCAATATTGATCATACATTTTTAATTTTCATAATTATCTTATTAATTATAATAATAACCTTATCAATCGTTACCTTAAAAAAATCATTTTTTTCCATTTGAAATCACCTTATCGATTTATGTTTCATTGGTGAATGTGAAACGACATTTATACTCAATAGATCAATCACATGTGTTGTTTCGTTGGTGAATGTGAAACGACATTATACGCAAAAAAGATCGATCACATGTTTTGTTGGTGTCATTATCAAAACTAATCAACTTAATATGTTGTTTATTGGTGAAAGAACACTGTATTATCAACACACATCAACACATGTGTTATTTCATTAGTGAAACAAAACTCCTATTTCAAAAGCAAAACAAAAAGTGAGTTTTTTTTTTAAGAAACGGTTGATATATAATTAATAAGATAATTATAAAAGTTAAAATTGTGTGATCAATATTGAGTCATAGAGTTTCTAACATATAAGGTTTTGATATGATTTTTAATATATATATATATATATATATATATAGAGAGAGAGAGAGAGAGAGAGAGAGAGAGAGGAGGAAGATCAAACGAGAATGCTAACTATTTAAGAAAACACGAAAACAATAAATTATGTACAAAATCATATGTGATTTTACATTAACGATAAAATATGGATGCAGGCGACTTATATATATATATATATATATATATATATATATATATATAAAATGTGATGTTTGAAAACAAATTTATACATATTTTATCATTTAGATTCAATAATGAAAAATGACAAAAGAAATAGAATATTAATTCTTTTTTATCCAGCTAATAATTGAGTGATGTAAAACGTTATCTTAATGAAATAAACTTCAAATATGTGAACATTAATCAAATATGAAACTTATCCAGTCATGTCGGAACAAACAAGACATATCGATTGCTTTTCTTTAAAATAAGGGACCTCTCTCTTTTAAAGAATCTTTCTATTGATTTCCTTCTAAAATAATATTACGAAATATTAAAATCAATAATTGTGTTTTTGTATGTATGTTCACATATTTTAGTTAACAATTATTTAAAATAATTTACAAACCTTGCCATTTTGACTGGTAGCTACCAAGTATTTAACTTTATATATGTGTGTATATATATATATATATACAACCCATATATAGACTATCAAATTATAAAATGGCGTTTGGAGTGGCATATCTTTTGCAATAATCATCTATTCTAGACTTACATCAATGTTTGATGCCATGGAAATTGAAGTCATTTCCAAAGAGAGCATCAAACCATCTTCCCCAACACCCAACCACTTAAAAACATTTAAGCTTTCTGTTTTAGATCAGCTTGTTGTTAACCCTTATGTACCAATCGTCTTGTACTATCCTAATCGCAATGGCAACAACATTCTCCAAGCCCAAGAAAAGTCATTAGCTCTGAAAGAATCTCTCTCTAAAACCTTGACTCAGTTTTACCCACTTGCTGGAACAGTAAAAAATGATCTTTCTATTGATTGTAACGATGTTGGTGCTTATTATGCCGTAGCTTTGGTTCGTTTTCGTCTTGATGAGTTCCTGAGCCATCCTGACCACAATTTGATAAATAGGTTTTTGCCGTTTCAACCAAGTTTAGAGGGGTCTGGTGCAGGTGCTCGTGTAACAAATGTTCAAGTAAACATTTTCAAATGTGGTGGAATTGCTATCGGCTTGTGTATTCAACACAAGATCGTTGATGCAGCTGCAGTCCACACTTTTCTAAAAGGGTGGACCAACATGGCTTGTGGAGCTAAAGAAGTCGTGTATCCAAACTTAACTGCACCTTCTCTCTTCCCAGCAAAAGACTTGTGGCTTAGAGAATCATTAATGGCCATGTCTGCACCGTGGTTAAAGGAAAAGATGTCATGTATCACAAAAAGATTTGTATTTGATGTTGATGCCATATCCACACTAAGAGCTGAAGCAACTAGAAATGGAGTGCAGAATCCTACACGTGTTGAGGTGGTATCTGCTCTGATATGGAAGTGTGCAATGGCAGCATCCAAAGAAACATGTGGTTTCCAGAAGCCTTCCCGCTTTACCCTCCCTGTAAACCTTCGTAAAAAACTCACATCAACCTTATCAAAAGACCTTATCTGTAACGTGCTTTGGGTCACAACTGCAGAGTGCCCGGCTGACTATGAGACTACATTCCATGGTTTGGTGAAAAAGGTGCGGAAATGTATTTCAAAAATAGATATCAAGTTTGTAAACAAAGCACAAGGTGATAAAGGGTATATCGCAATGCTGGAGTCTATCAAAGAAATGGGAGAAATTGGCTCCGAAGGGACCATGGACAACTACCTATTTACAAGTTGGTGCAAGATGGGTTTCTACGAGATTGATTTTGGTTGGGGAAAACCGAGTTGGGTGACTGGTATTGTGGGCCATGGCTACCCAGTGGTCATGAATATTATCAATCTAATAGACACTAAATGTGGTGAAGGAATTGAAGCATGGGTGAACTTGGACGAAGAAGAGATGGAGATTCTACAAGGCAATCCAGAGCTACTGGCATTTGCTTCATTAGATCCAAGCCCTCTGCCATGAAGTTGCCACAAGCCATGAATATCCAAAAATATTGTGTGTGTATATAGACACACATTAAGACGAAAGTTGAGAGAATAAAAAGAAGTGAGAACTACATCAAATGAATGAATCGTTTATATCCTTTATTTTATTGTTTAATAGTTTGTTTAGAAAATGTAATATTTTACGGTGTATGTTCACGTTAACATGACTCATGTTATGGTCTATTAGTTTATTGTAATAAAACTCTCATTCTTCAATTCATTAAATATTTTCTATATGGTGTCTTGCCTTCTATGCTAAAATTTTACCACACTTGATAACAATCATTAAATATTAACTTATACATATTCGTTTATGTCTTTTTAAAATGTTATTGACGGATTCAAGTTTTTTAAGCTACTAATTCTTTAGTGTTGTACGTAGTACAGATTGGATGATGTATTATCAAAGGCGGACCCCAATTCTTTTACAAGCAAATTAGATTAATATCAATTGTAAAAGGCACAGTTTAATTAAAATTGATAAGGTTTTTTTTTTTTAACATCCAACTGATCTTTTAATTACTGTTGTAATTACCAAAAGATTTAAAAAAACACGCAAAGTGATTTAAACTTATAACCTATAATACCACATGTAGTAACATTACTAGTATGTTTGCAATCAGTTTTTGTTAATTTAAAGGAGCATACATTAATTTAAGGCCGATGGAACTTTAAGACCCCTTATTTTTCTCCATTTCAACAAGTCAATTAAACGGTAACCCGTCCACCTGAGCCCTTGGTCCACCCCTATTTATTATGTGTAGCTCGTTGAAATTAATGAAGATCGGATGATGCATGTACCATGCATCTGGAGCTAAAACGTCTCTTAATTTATTTATTTATATCGTCATAAACAACATGACTTAGGAGTTGTTTGTTTTAAAAAAAAACTCTTAATATAATGACTCTTAAATATGAATTAGTCAGACCTTTTTACATTCAGTCTGTTTGTTTTTTTCTTTTTTAGTTTTCAAAACATATTAACTCTTAAATACATCTGAAATAAGAAGTGGTGACCTAACTTCTTAAAATCTCTTATCGCTGCCTTATTTAATATGCTCTCATTTTTCTAATGACGCCTTCAGACGTTACAAAAGACAAACATTCTTATTGATTCAAATTTCAGACTTCAACAGCACCTCTTATTAATCAGAAGTGAAATAAGATTTCAGACTTCAGACCTCTTACAAAAACAAATGCAACCTTAGACATCTTACTTAATTTTCATAATTTTTACAAGTTACAATGAGTTCTTTTTTTTTTTTGAACTGGCGGAATTATATTACAAGTTACAATGAGTTCTTACATTCTTCTAAACTAAGGGACTGTTTATCAATTACTGAATAGTTTGGTACAAAAGGATTAAGTGGTTGGAATGATTAAGAGACTCTTATAATATAATGCAAAAGTTCATAATAAAATCAGGGTGCTTAATGGTTAAGGGAGACCTATGATACAAAACCATTCAGATGGTTTTGGAACCATTCAGAGGCAGACTTTTTTGTTTTTTGCCAAACAGGATTCACCTCTTAGTGATTCAGATGTTGACTTTTAATTGAACCATTAAGAGATAAACAAACATCCCCTAACACTCCATAGATTTCTTGATCTTTAACAACTTTATTGCCAAGCGTTAGGGCTGTAAACGGACCGAACGTTGTACGAACCGTCGATGAGAAGTTCGTTTATTTAATAAATGAACAAAATGAACACATTTTTTTGTTTGTTTAGTTAAATAAATGAACATGAACAATGGTTTTGTTCGTTCTTTTACGTTCGTGAATGTTCGTATATGTCTGGTTATGCTTGTAAATATATAAATATATTTATATATTATGACATTAATATGAATAATCATTAATTCCATTAAATTTTTAGAACCCGATTTTTCATTTTGTTATATTATTTTTTTATAAACGAAATGATGAGTAATGGTGAATGTTCGTAAATGTTTGTTCAGTTATATATTCGTTTATGTTCATTCGCTTACGTCCGTTTAATATCTTAATGAACGAACATGAACACAAAAATTTCCGTTCGTGGTTGTTCGTTTGTTTGGTTAAGTTAAACAAATGAACACGTTCGGTTCGTGTATAAGCCTACCAATATGTTTGGATTATATTTGTGTTTAAACAGTCTCTATGATTCATGATCTATATAAATAATCCATATAGGGTATTGTTAGATTTCAACATCATTTTCTTTGGCTTTCCCAATAGGAGTATTGCTATCATAGCCTGCAGAAGCAAGTTCGGCTACATATTTTTCTTTGTTCGGCTTTATTGTCTTTAGCTGCTGCTTTCTTTAGTGCAATTTCCTTGTTCTGCAGCTGTGTTGTATACCCATGTGTTACTAAATCCATTTAGTTCCATCGTTTTCTATTCAAATAACAGATTGATGGTTGTGTTGCCTTCATACTTAATGTAAAATTTTGTTTTCTTGGAAATAAACATGAACAAAACTAACATTTTGTTAGAATGAATCAAATGCTTATAGAACTACATACATGGTAACATTAATTACCAATTACATTGTTAAACCAAAGGCTTTAAACTTGAATCAAGATTATTTCCAACCCAAACAAGAACCAAAAAAGATGATAAAATTAAGATGGTCATATGTGAAGTACAAAATGGGTACTTCACAGCAAGATTCAACTCTGAAAAACATGCTCACTAATCTGTGTCTCTCTTATTGATGGTCTTATGGTGTTTTCTGGAGTTTTGACGAGGCAAATTAGCAATATGAGTCCCTACACCTTTATCACACACATAGCTATACAAGAGTTCTATATAAATAGAGAGAGATGAAGGTTCAAACGAGAACGCTAACTATTTAAAAAAAAACAAGAAAACAACAGATCATGTACAAAATCATATGTAATTTTACATTAACCTGGAAAAAACGGACGCGGGCGACTTTGGCGAGCGCAAAGTCGCGTGAATCATATATGATTTTTGTATGTTGTCGGCTGTTCTTGTGTTTTCTTAAATAGATGATGTTCTCGTATGAACTCACGTCTCTCTCTCTCTCTATATATATATATATATATATATATATATATAGGTTTAGGGAAAACCTCAAAAAAACGGAAAACTGAAGAAACTCTGGTATCCCTTCACCTTCATCTGGACGTATTGTTGTTTTGGTTTTTATGCACAAGTGCATTATGCATTTGTGCATATGCACGTGTGCATGTTACAAATTACTTGTACAAGTGCATACCATCCAAATGAAGGGCTATAGGGTATGCATTTGGATGGTATTTGCGATGCATTTGAACGCCTCTCTCAAGGACTTAAAAGTAGAGAACGGGAACTGCCACCATCCTTCAAGACGTCTCCAAATCGCAGCAGGAATATTACACAGGAAAAGGGTGTGCTTTACATCCTCCACGATCTGTTTACGTAACAGGCATAGAGTGTTGTCGATACCTATACCCATGTCCGCCAAATTAGCTTTGACAGGTATTCTGCCTTGAAACACCCTCTAGCAAAATATGTTAACTTTAGAAGGGACTAAAATGTTCCATCTAGTTTAGTAGTCGCCATTCTCGAACATCAAAGACTCAATTTTTTCTCTCACGCTTTTTACTGATAATACGTCGTCATTGGAGAGTCTCCGTTTACGTTTATCGCTTAAGGAGTTTAAAAGGAAGCTTATGAGATTACTAGATAATTGTATTAAGTCGTTGACCTCCCTACCGCTTCGAATTACTCTACGCTAGTCCCATTTGTAGCCTCCCTGCATGTCTACCACTAACGCTTGGGTATTATTGTCGATAGCAAAAAGTCTAGGGTATAGATCTCTTAGCTTACCTTCACCTATCCAATTATCAAGCCAGAACAATGTACTCTTGCCATCGCCAACTTGTTTAACCATCATCTCGTCATAGGATATGCCTTTCGAATTCAACCAGGACATTGTCTTCATGACTTTGGACCATGGGCCATGAACTCCAATAGCCCTTCGTTCGTTGTTGATACCGTCGTTTTGCCCGTGAATGGCCTTAATGACTTTAGACCAAATAGAGTGGGGGTGAGATTTTGTTAACATGATCATTTCTTGAATTGTTAACATGGTGGATGCTTTTCAGCGCCGTAGCGCCTAGTACTCGAACATTGGCTAAATGGAATCATGATCATCCTTTCTTGAATTAGCATAAATCCTTTGATGAATTTGGAATCCATATGAAATTCCTGAAAACCTCATGAATGTGATTCTTTCTGCATCTTCTTACTTTGTGTTTGTAAAACTCATGAATGTGATTCTTTCTTGTGTGCTAATTAGGGACGAGGATGTACATGTAAGGTGGGCAAATGAAATTATTAAATGCTTTTTAAAGACTTGTATAGAAGAAGTCAATAAAGTGGGTCGAAATGGAGGTAATATTCGAAGCGAAATTTGGGCACTGTTGGCAACAAAGCTTGGAAGTGTGTCACATAAAGCTTAAACAAAAACAATTGAAAAATCAATATGGCTATTGAAAAGGAAAGTACTCGGGATAAGTATACTTAAGAAATAGAATAGGGAATATGTATGACCCTAAAATGAATACGTTCACTTTATCCAATCAAGAATAGGAAGATTTTTACATGGTTAGTTTTTATTCATTTTTACGTTTTCAGATAGTAAAGGAAATGGTATGTGTATTATATAAATAACTATCTTTATTATGGATACAGAGATATCCAAAAGAAAAAACTTTTAGAACATCATCATTAGTATATCCTGAATTGTGTATCGTTTTATTTGAGGGGACTTCTGCTACCAGATCTCGTGTTTATGCCCCTAGTTCAACCCGTGAGAGGATTGTGGTGTCATCATCATTATTTACATATCATATTCATACTACTCAAAATGATGAGGATGAATTAAGATGATGAGGAAGAAGGACCAAGTGTCGATAAATCGAGTGCACCTTCGTCTGGATCGAATAAGAAGAGTAAAACAAAGGTCGGCATAGATGAATTGGCTATTGAAATGAGGGGTGCACTTCACACGCTTGTTGCAAAACAAACCTCAAACCTACATGCTTATCTAGAACGGTTGAACACTCTTGGCATTGATCCAAGGAGTCATCTTTATAGTACAGTCGTTGACATAATGGATTTCGAGGACTGCAAGAAGATTGGGATTCATGGAGTAGTTTTTGGAATTTGATCAACTTGTTATTTGGTTACGTGTTTTGTATTTGAACATGTTATTTGGTTATGTGTTTGATATTTGACTACGTAGAAACAAGCTTTTGGAAGTTGAACAAGTAGTTATTTGGAAGTTGAACAAGTAGTTACTTGGTAGTTATTTGAACATGTTATTTGGTTTACGTTTTTGTGTCTGAACAAGTTATTATTTGGTCTATATGTTTGATATTGAACAAACTTTTATTTATAATTTTATTTATGCTTTTAACAGGTTCATTGTGGATGATAATCAAATATCTATATTTATCGTTGTTATATTCTTGTAAATGTTTTACTTACGATTAATATGTTTGAAAAGGAAAAGAGATAATACGTCTACAATGACTGACTGTCAATTTACGGATGAGCTACTTGAAGGTGATGATCAAAAATGTATTGATTTGTTACGAATTACCCGTGATGCTTTCTTTCAACTATGTGATCACTTTAAAGCAAAAGGTTGGTTAACAAATAGCAAACATATATTGGTCGAAGAAAAGTTGGCTATAATGATTATAGGTCACAATCAACGTTATAGAGTACTGAGAAACAGGTTCCAACACTCAACACAGATAATTCATAAAAAAAATTATGAAGTGTTGGATAAAATTATCGAGTTTGCTAAAGAGATCATAGTTCCTAAACCATTCAGTCCTAATCGATACATCCCAGGGAAATAATAGGAGGTTACGACGAATATTCAACGTAAATAATAATAGTTGTATACATTTTCTTACTAAATTTATTTTGATTACTAACTTTAATGTAGGGAGCAATTGGCGCCATTGATAGAACTTTAATACATGTTATCGTCTCTATTCAAGAACAACATATATATACACATATATATATATATATATATATAGAACGAGGATAGGGTAAATGTTATCAAAATGTTATGGCAATTTGTGACTTCAACATGGTTTTTATATTTGTTGTTGTCAGGTGGGAAGGGGTTGCACATGATTCTAGAGTTTTTTTTTCTGAAGTTTTGACAAATGGTGCTATTGGATTTCCATTTCCTCATTCAGATATATTAATGATTTAGAGGTAATATATACTATATTTATATTAACAACTATTTTATTTATTGTTTCCAGATAAATATTGTCTATGTGATGTTACGTATATGAATACTCGAGGATTTATGGCACCGTATCGTAATGTTAGATATTAGCTTGGAGATTTTCGTCGTCGACATGTAATGAACAAGTATTAAAAATTTCATTCTCATACAAAACTTAGAAATGTTATTGAGCGTGCTTATGATGTCCTGAAAGCACGTTTTTCAATATTGAAAAGAATGACACCGTTTTCACTTAAGGTTCAAAGAAACGTTGTTATTGCATGTTGCGGTTCACAACTTCATACGAAAGGAAGGTTTAAGTGATGAGTTATTTTCTGCATATGATCAAACCAATGAGCAAGGGAATGATGACGAGGATGAAGCTGAAGAGGTTCAATCACATGGGAGTATCGCTGACCAAAAATTTATGATTAGTTTAAGAGAATAAATTGCCACACGATTAATGCAAAATGAACATTGATTTTAGTTGTTATGAGACATTGTTCATGTTTTCTATTGTGTTTGAATGAATGGACATATTTCAGTTGAACTTTTGAAATGTGTAAAAAATATATGGTAGTATAATTTAATTAAAACGAATTGATGTTTTTATAAATTCAATAGTACAACATTTTTAGGGATAAAATAGACAATTATACATGTTCAGACGTTTATCAGTTTACAAAAACAAACATTCTTATTGATTTAGATTTTGGAATTTAGACGTTTGTCAATTTACAAAAACAAACAGTCTTATTATTGATTCAGATTCAGATTCCAAACGTTTGTCAATTTACAAAAACCAACAATCTTATTGATTTAGGTTGACATTTGAGACGTTACAAAAACAAATAGTCTTACTAATTCACATTTTATATGTCAACACCACCTCTTATCAATCAAAAAATGAAATAAGATTTCAGATTTCAGACCTCTTAAAAACAAATGTCACCTTAGCTTTTGAACGATTGATACCGATTCATTTATATGCCTAATCCTAATTCACTATTTCATTTGAAGAAAAGAGGAATCCCGAGGCCCAGCTTATTGTAATTGAGATGAACATGAGTAGCTAAATACTCAACACAATATTGTTCTAGAAGTGAGGGATACAATATGGTATAGAATAATAGACTAATGAAGTTTGAAGTTACTAAAATTACAAGGAAAAGAAAGATTGTTAAGTTAATATAGAATTGAATATCACCATGCTATCAACTACAATATTGATGTCACAAATCCTTGGTGAAAAGAAGCTAACAGTCGGTCGTAAATACCAATAGCCATTTGCCACATGCTTTGTGATGTTTAGGGTTTTCAAACCGAGGATCAGTAGTCATGTGCCTTTGGGGCTCCCAAGGCCTACTTTTACTTAAATACTTCTTTGGATGCCATGCAATAATTGATTTGATGCTTCCGATGATATCGATTTTAGTCGTTTAGTGCATAGTGTAATTATGTTTACCTTTTCTGCAGCTTTATATTATTGACCTTAATGCATCTTGATGGTGTTAAAAGTGTATTTGAATTACTTGCAACAGGGTTGTGACTAATATGTTTGGATCACATTATATCAGAAAGACATGTTTTCTCTAAGACACCTCAATGCATGTTTATAGATAATAATTTTCAATGCTATAGTAGATTGGTAGATGAGTTCAAAATCATTCAAAGGGTTTCAACTAAAATGCAGTTTAGATGTTGCAATATCCTTTGTTTTAATTTCATTCTCAAACAAATAGATCTAAAAAGGAGTTTCTGCCAAACGTAGACCCAAGAAAGTGTTTAAGTTGTGGCACTATAAGAAAAAATATCTATGGAAAATTTCATAAAATTGTTATAAATTTGTTATAAATTTGTTGCTTGGTTCCTTATCCTACAAAAAATAAATCATGTTCGAACCCTTCGAAATTTTTCAAAACACAAAACCAGGAGGACCAGAAATTTTTTCATACGGTGGAACCATATTTTTTTCATACGGTTTTTAACGACTTGTCTTTATCTTTTTACCGATGTTCAATATCTCCCTATGTGTTTTTAGTCTAATTCCACTGTTTTCGAGAGATTTTTAAAGTTTTTTGCTTGATTTCGAGGGATTTTTAAGTCCTTTTATCGATTTCGATGGACTTTTTCGGTCTTTTTGGTTTATTTCAAAAGTTCTTATTCGATTTTTTTGGTTGATTTCAATAGTTTTTTTTTTTTATTATGAGGTACGGTTGGACCTTCTAAAATAATACGGTTGTACCTTCTAAAATAATACGGTTGTACCTTCTAAAACGACACGGTTGCACATTTCACAAACCTAATTTTTTTTACCATGGTGGAGGAACAATACGATAGCACGTGTTACCGTTGGCACCACTACTGGTCCACCCCTACACAGAACCTACGTAAAAACTCCAAAAGTTTGGTGAAAAGTAAAAAAATTGACAAAACAAAACTCAAACTTGGAAGTTACAGGTCCGTTTTTGTCTGGTTTTACTTCTGCATATGGAGTTCCTTATTTTCTAAAAATTCATGTTTAATTTGTGTTGCAAAAGATGATATAGTTAATGATGTGGGTTGGCATGGAAGAAGCCTGTATCAAGCAACTACTTTCACAAAAGCTGAGTGAGAAATCATGACCCAATGTAGGTGCTGTCAACAGTTTGGTAACCACACCAAATTTTCGAGCCCATGCTACATTACATGGTAATAAGCACATGTTAAATCAGTTTGTATCAACTCTATTATTAAAAAATATGTATGTAAAAGGATAATCCTGTTTATGCAAATTATAATAATTTGTTGTTGCGTAATTCATGTGACTAGACTCCAATGAAGTAAGCATCAATCACCATCACCTATCTTAGGGGTTGTACTAAATACTTGAGTAAACGCTTACCTATATTATTTACCTTGGTGATTGAGTATGGCAAGGACCCTAAGCTTACAAGTAAGAGTCAAAGGCAAGAACAAAGGGTCTTACCACGTAAGGTATGTGTGGGAAACGACTCTTACCCAGTAATCGCTTAACGGGTTCAACGAGTAAGAGTAAAATTTATGGAGTGGGAGTTCCGGAGGATGAAGTGCATGTGTGGGCAAAGAGCTTGGGTTGTGGGAGTGCCATAATCCCTTTTATTTACCTTGGTCTACCGGTTGGTGCATCTATGCGGAGAATTGACCATTGGAAACCGGCAATCGAGAAGATGAAAGACAAGCTAGCATCTTGGAAAGGGAAGACGATCTCATTTCGAGGACGACTAACATTGGTAAGGTCGGTTCTTGGTAGCACCTCGTTATACTTCTTTTCTTTGTTTCGGGCCCCGCTTGGAGTGATAACAATTCTAGAGAGAGTGTGATGCCAATTTTTTTCGGGGGGAAGGGGGACGGTCGTGAGGACGTGTCAACAAATAAGAGAGTTCATGCTTGGGTAAAATGGGGGTCAGTCTTAGGGGGCTTCAAAAGGGGGGGGTCTAAATGTCGGAAGTCTAAAAGATATGAATTGTGCACTTTTATGCAAATGGTGGTGGCGGTTCAACGTGGAGAGGGAGGCTTTATGGGTAAGGGTAATAAAAAGTCTATATGGGTGGGATGGGGGTTTGATGGAGGATAGACATAGAGGAGTAGAGGGTAATGGGATTTGGAGAGACATTGTGAGGATGGGGAGAGCGTTAGAAAATGAAGGTGTAAATTTTGAGGGGTCTTTGATAAAAGAGATAGGGGATGGTGCGGAGACGAGATTTTGGGAGGAGAAGTGGGCTTCAAATCGGTCACTAAAGGAGGAATACCCGAGGCTTTTTCAACTTGAGACAAATAAAAATGTATCGGTCATGGGTAGAAGGGAGTGGGAGGGAGAAGAGTGGGTATGGAAATGGAGTTGGCGGCGTGAGCCGAGGGGGAGGGAACTAGGTGAGGTAGAAAGTCTAATGAGCCTACTACAATTCAAAACTCCTACAAGAGGGACGAAGGATAGGGTCGTGTGGTCGTTGGATTCTCAAAATGGTTTTACGGTTAAAAAGGTGAGAAATCTATTAGAAGAAAAAAGAGTGGGTGGTGAAAATAGTTTGGAGGAAACAAAATAGGTTAAGTCCATTCCAAAGAAAATTTGTGTATTCGTGTGGAGGGTAAGACTTGGGAGGATTCCAACAAGAGAGGTATTAGACAAATTAGGAATCGAGTTGGACACCGTATTATGTCCAAGATGTGGAAACTCGATAGAAACGATAGACCATGCTTTGATCAATTGTACGGACGTAAAATCGCTATGGAAAGCAACGGGAAGATGGTGGAATATTAACCTTTCGTCAATTAACTCGGTAAGTGAATTGTTAAGGACGAGTGAACAAGTAAGCATCAACGTGAAGGCTTCGAGAAGATGGACCGCGACGATATGGTGTATCATGTATCTCATATGGACACATCGCAATAAAATGGTGTTTGAGAAGGAGCAAGGAAAGATCACGGATCAATTCTTCACGGCGCAACTAAAAGTTTTCGAGTGGATCAAAGGTAGAGAAAAAGAGCTAAGCACCGATTTGTATACTTGGTTGTCAAACCCGGGCTCAACGTAGATGACGTCTTATTGTGGGAATCGTAGGGTCGAGGTTGTGGCAGCCCACGGGGTGGCGTTTGTCCCTCGCAAACGAGCCTTCAGATGTGTTTTGTTTCGTTCTTTTGGCCTACTGTTTTGGCCTCCTATCTTTTCTTTGTGGGGTTGATGGTTTGTGGTCGTGTGGGGTCTTGATTACCTTTGTAACTGTTTTTTGTCTTGTTGGGTAATAAAAGTTTTCTCTGCCGTTAAAAAAAATCCATTTTCATGGCCAAAGATGTTACTCAATAAGGTAAATAAAGGTAAATCTCTTGCTGGTAAATACTTATTAGGTAAGAAATTTAGATAAACGGCCGCGAGAACTTCTCCTTCTATGTTTGTACTTGTTAATACATATGCATTATGTAATATCCTCATTTTGTAACTTGTGTTCACTTTTTCAAACAAAATTTGGTTTTCCTTGCACAACTATAAATCAAAATATCGTTGGCATGTGCTTTGATACAACATTTTGTTTCCAAAAGTAAATACCTATGCTTTGAGATTAGTGTTGTAATCGGTATTGTTGTTTACATTTGTTCAATATTTACATCTCATCGCATTACATGCGGGTACACAACTGGGGTACATGTGTGGGCGAGTGTATATATATATATATATAGGGCAAAGATTAAATGGAAACCATTCTAATTTTGCAAACCGTGGAAACCGTCGATTTTATTGGTTAAGTTAATGAATTTGGTTCATGAAATTGTTTAATTTGATGAAATTGTGTCATATAATTCTTTTGTTGATGAAATTGTTTCATTCATTTTCTCATTCTGTTGGAACTTTTTCAGTTTTACATAAAAACACAAATATATGAAACAATTTCATTAAGAAAATAATTATATAAAACAATTTATCAAAATTTACAAATTTATGAAAACAATTTATTAACTTAACCAATAAAATCGACGGTTTTCATTGTTTTCAAAATTAAGGTGGTTTCCAAATGAAACTATATATATATATATATATATATATATATATATATATATATATATATATATATATAGGGTCAGGTTCACGTGAGACCAAGTTGTTTTCGTGAGACCGCGTGAAACCAAGCATTAAAACATGAAACTTCACACCGAAACACTATGAAGGTAAAAACATTCTAACATTCATAATGTAATCACACTATGAAGGTAAAAAAACCTAAACCAAGTTTAAAAAAATCAAACATTCACAGATAAAAGACTGAAGGTATATCCGAACCTTCACAGTGAAGACGCTGTGAAAGTTAAAAAAAACGAACATTCACAGCGAAAAACACCGTGAACGTAACATTTACGGTGTTTTCCCTAGTTCGATTTTTTTTTACATTCACAGTTTTTTTGTGTGAAGTTTCATACTTTAAAGCTTGGTCTCACCGGTCTCACGAAAACTGTTTGGTCTCACGCGAACTTAAATCTCTCTCTCTCTCTCTCTATCTATATATATATATATATAGGGTGCATTTCTTTTGCAAACCAAACAATTTGTACAAACTATGCAAACCACTATATTAGGAAACAATAGATATATTTATGGATAATGATTATGATTCATTAATAATGATTGTGATATATATGGAAAATGTTAAGTTTATTCATTATAATCATGATTTTAAATTAGAAAATGTTAAGTTTATTCATTATAATCATGATTTTAAATTAAGAAACATAATAAAATCATATATTCATTAGACTTGATGAACGGCTAAGATTGGTTTGCATAGTTTGTACAAATTGCTTGGTTTGCAAAAGAAACGCACCCTATATATATATATATATATATATATATATATATATATATATATATATATATATATATATATACAGAGAGGGGGGGGGATGGAGGTTCAAGGAAAAACCTCAAAAGAGAAGTGGAACACTGAGGAACACTCTAGTAGCCCTTCATCTGGATGGTATGCACTTGTGTATATATAAGTAATTTGTAACATTCACACATAAAAACCAAAAAAAAAAACTTAAGTTACTTGTATGCACAAGTGCTTAGAGAGAGAGAGAGAGAGAGAGAGAGAGAGAGAGAGAGAGAGAGAGAGAGAGGGAGGGAGGGAGGTTCAAAGGAAAACCTTAAAAAAGTGGAAAACTGAGGAAAACCTTGGTAGTCCTTGATCTGGACGGTAAGCACTTGTTCATACAAGTAACTTAAGTTGTTTTTTGGTTTTTATGTGTACATGTTACAAATTACTTATATACACAAATGCATACCGTCCATATGAAGGCTACTAAAATGTTCCTCAATTTTTTGTATTTTTGAGGTTTTCTCCTGAACCTTTCTCTCTTTATATATATATATATATATATAGGGTTGGGTTCACGTGAGACCAACTTGTTTTCGTGAGACCGGTGAGACCAGAAAATAACACTAAAACTTCACAGTGATTCATTGTGAATAAACGAAAAACAGCAAGCCTTCACAACAAAAACACTGTGAAGGTTTACCTTTACAATACATTCACAATCTTTTACTGTGAAGGTTTAGTGTTATTTTTGTGATCTCACGGGTCTCATGGAAATAGGCTGGTCTCACATGATCTCAAGTCTATATATATATATATATATATATATATATATATATATATATATATATATATATATATATATATATATATATATATATATATATGAAACAAGACTTTGCATAGACTTTTAAGGAGAGAACATTTGACCTATTTATATCTTTTTTCTCCTAATTTTAAATTATCTCATCACGTTTAATACACAAAATTTTCATTTTTCTTTTTATTTAAATAAAAATTAAATGTCATCAATATAATTAAAAAGATAATTTTATTTAATTTTAATAACGATTAATAAAATTAAAACGTATAAATTTATTAGTACCGTTTTATTATTTTAACATATATATTTTGTTGCAAACATACTTTTTTTATTTACATGATACATAAGTTAATTTAATAAATTAACAATCAATATATATATATATATAGAGAGAGAGAGAGTTTACTTTGCAAATAGACGATTTTATTAATCAATTGTAATGATTAAAGTAAGGGAAAAGTTCAAAAAAAAAAACCAACGGACTTTAGGGTTTGGAGTGATTAAGTCCATAGACAATTTTTTCAAACAAATAAGTCCTTGGACATTTCAAAACCTGTTAAATAAATTCTTAGACTTTTGATAACCTGTTGAATACATTCTTATTACTTAAAAAAATGTAACTTACAATCTACATAACATGTAAAACTATAAATTAAAAAAGAAATGTCACCTACTGTTAGTCCCAAAGAAGTAAAACAAGTATTGTAGAAGGGGGGGTTGAATACAATAACACAAAATTACTTAATTTTAATTCTTTTATTGATAATGAATATCAAGAATTACACAAAGAGAAATAAAGATTGTTGCGGAATAAGAATAGTTAAGAACTACTCTAAACAATCTAATACTTAGAAGAAATTAAGAACACAAAGACTTAAAACTTAGAGAGACAAGGAAAACTATCAATTTGCTTGAAATCTTGTGAATATGAAATCTTGAGCTGAAAGCGTAAGTAGCAAGGTGCTACCTCCATCCTTTATATACTATCCAATGTAATGAGTGCAAAAGACATGTAGGAGTTAAGGCATGGGTGGTTGAGATATTGTCAATAAATTATAAGATATTTGATGTGACCTATCACAATACAAAAGGTATGCTTTGAAGATCTTTATAAAATATTAATGGGAAAATCTTTTTGAGATCAAATAGAAAATAAACGTCTCAATCAAATTAAGACCAAGTGTATATCTTCTCAAAGAAGGAAGCTTTCATTCCTAATGTCAGAAAAACATTGGGAATGAGGAAGTATGTCAAATCATGAGGGTTTGACATAATTGTTCTTACAGATAAGAGGAGCAATCTGTAAGAAGGAAACTACTGAAAAAGGAATTCGGTAGATGAGGTATGTGCCGAACACAGGTGATTCGGCAACAAGGGAAGGATATGCCGAATATGAAATCGGCATGTAGAAACTCTGCCGAATAGAAATCGGCAAGGACAGGATCTGCCAAAAAGGAATCGGCAGACTAGGCTTAGTTCACTTTTGAAGTTCATCTCAATCTGCATTATAGACTTCCTTCATGTTGATTTCGGTTTGTCTTCGACTCACCGATATGTTTAACCATAACTAAGTTATTACAAAGAACCATACATCAAAGTACAAGGTTCAAACATCAATAAAGACTAAGGAGAGGTTATCTTTAAATCTTAGATAACCCAACACCTACTTTATCCACCTACAAACTAAAAATGGGGAAATTAACTGAAATAAGTCAATCTCATCAACCAAATTCATTTTTTAACCACTTTTCAAAAAAAAAATTCTAAAATAGTTAAAGTTTGCACATAATGTTTTTTTTTCCACAAGGATTGTTTTTTCCAAAAAATAAAATAAAAAACATCCTTATATAGAAAATTTTATGTATAAATATTCACTTTGCTTATTGTTTTAGAAAAAAATACACTTTCCATCCTTATAATGTTATAATTAGTTATTTGATTTATTTTATATGCATTACTTTTTCATTTTACATTTTTATTATGTTAACACACATAATCGTATATTAGCTAAAATATATAAAAAAAAATTAGTTTCTTCTTTTACAAATTATATAATTATAATCATTTGGTCAACACGTTCAAAATGAACTCAATATTATTTTTGAATTTAATCTTATATTATTTAATATCATAAATACGTACGGACCATTTTTAATACTTATAGTTACAGATTAATCTTATATTATTAAATAAATAATCCTAAAAGGATAGAAAGTGTAAATATTAAATATAATTCGTACGTATTTATGATATTTAATAATATGATATTAAATTCAAAAACTTCAATATTAGACTCATTTTAAACGTATTGACGAGACAATTATAATGGTCTAATATGAAAAAATAAACATATTCTTTTTTATGTATTTTAGTTAATATACGATTATGTGTGTTAATATAATAAAGGTTAACTGAAATTAAAAAAGCGAAAGATAAAAAGTAAATTAAATAACAAATTATAAAAATGCTTTCTATTTTTTTTTTGTGCCAAAAACAATTCTTAAGGCAAAAAAAAGTATGCATAAACTTAGACTATTTTAAAAAGAGATTTTGAAAATTGTTTAAAAAATGAATTTTATTGATGAGATTGACTATTTTAGTTAAATTTTCCATTTTTTTAATCAGTAGGTGACATCTTTTTTTTTATAGTTTTATTTGTTACGTAGGTTGCAAGTTACATTTTTAAGTAATAAGGATATATTTAACAGGTTTCAAAAATTACAATGATTTATTTAGTGTGTTTTGAAATGTCTAAAGACTTATTTGTTTCAAAAAATTGTCCAAGGAATTAATCACTCTAAACATTAAAGTCGGTTGGGTTTTTTTAGACTTTTCCCTTAAAGTAAACTATTTATGTCAACAACAAAAAACAATTAAGATGATGCATTAGTTACAAGAGGTTGGAAGTGCAAAAACATCAAATAATTTAATTATAGAAATTATGGAAACCATTTAATTATGATTTTTTTTCTATTTTTTAATTATGATAACTGTTTAATTAAACTACAAATTTTTTGACTTTTTTCGACGGCCAAATCCGTCGGAAATTTGCATTTTCTGCGGATTTGGCCGGCCGAAAACCAGGGCACCGCAAACTCAATTTTCTGGCGAACTTTTCAGGGGACTAAACTTTTCCGGTGGATCCGGCGGCTAAAATCCGCTGGTATTTTTTTTTCAAAAAAATTGAATTTCTTTTTCAAAAAAATTGAATTTCTTAAAGTACACATGCGTTCATCGTGTCGAAACCAGAACCATAAAGTACTTTAATGGCCAACATTATGGATGTTTATGTCCATAAATATCACCTTGTATTCGTTGTAACAATGGAATATTTTTGTATTATGTCCTTAGCTTTAGGATGATCTCATTCCTGTCTTGACTAAGGATTAGGGTATATACAAAAGTTTTAGGTATTCGAGAGGGCATATTATGATGGCAATGTTGCTTCTTATGCTGCAGAAGTCAACAGTTGCAATTTGCCTCATTTTGCCTTTCACTCGAAAGATAACGTGTCTGTGTATTTGACAATACATGGATCACTATGTCATAACCATGGTGTCCTACATGGTCATGTCAAAACATATATGTGTCATTTCCACAAAGTTCTTTATTGGTGACAAAAAATGTTTCGATGACACAATAATCTACTAGTTTGACACATTAGTTTACATGATATATGTTTCCTTTCATATTCATTGGAATTTATGTATATATGCTCATTTCCATTTTATACAAATATCTTTACAAGGTTCCTATTAATCTTGTAACAACAAGAAAATGACAATTCATCGACTAAGTATTTTGGTTGGATGAATTATAAAATAAGTATTTGTCTATCATTTTAGATTGTGTGGAATATGTCCTACAAAAAATCAAGTTCACCTCGATACATTCCTATACGGAACGAAGATTATTGAAAGTTTTGTATTTGTTTTGATATATTTTTTTATATTTATAATGGTTACATATTCGATTTTACTTAAGCAAAAGAAATTAATTTAAATAAATTTCAAAGAAACCTATGTTTTATCATTCTTAATTTAATATGATATAGTTCATTTTTAACTTGTTTCCTTTTCGACAAGAGCACTCTTTAGTGCATTTCTTATTTGACTGTCCATTATCACCTGATGCAGTAGTTGTATTTCTACTCCAGATGTTGAAAAATCATTCCCGACTCTTACCAACACCCTGACCCGTTCTAGGGTTTCGTCCACATAGTGCATAAATGTCACATGTGTGAAATTGTTTTTAACTCTATATTTTTTGGAGTTGTTTCCACATTTAATGCTTTCATTATTGATCTCGAGAATTTTCTTTGTCTCGACATATGTGGTGTTGTTATTCGAAAGAACCTTGTTATGTCTCTCAACCACTTGCAGTAGGTTGATGAGTGTGTCTAAAGGTTACATTCCAACTTATATTAGTCCATTAATATTTTTGATATATGAAAGGTGAAAATAATGTTAGGAATCATGTCATCGTCTGTGATTGAGACGCGTTTTGGATATAACATTTCTTTGTTGAAATCAGTTACCTTTTTGTAATCGAGTAAGTGGGTTTCATTCCACTGTACGATTAGTTTAGGAAGTACATATTCATGAGTACTCTCGATTATCCCTTTCGGGACATCCCACATTTCTTTGGGGGTTTATAGTAAAGGTATTCCTATGAAACTTATGATTTATATGTCGTCTCAAAACATGAGAGTATTTGTCTGTACCTTTTCAAGAGGTTGGTTTTAGAGTCAACGGGGAGTTGATGGAGTTTAGGTGTTTTCTTGTACCTTTTCAAAAGGAGGTTTGTATACTCATTTATGATACTCAGATTCTTTTGAGTTTACGACATTGACTTTGGGATGAGTTGTTTCAACGATTTACATATATAAAGGATAATATATGATTTATTTTTGATAAGAAAATGGATTATGGTTATGAAATTTCATTATCATAACAATATTGGATTTTTGTATGGTTATATTTTATTGATAATAATTCATCAATATTTCAATTTGTGAAAAAGAAATCACTCAATCTATTGGATTTCCAGGTAGTAGGGGAATCATATGGATTTCTTAAGTCCTTAGAAACCTTAGGGTTGTTTAAACCCGTTTGACAAAATCAAATCGATATCTTGTGATTTATTTCATTTAAATATAACATTATTAATTATAGAGCATTTGACATTGAGGCCAAAATGACTATGAGTTTGACATATGAAGCCAATTTTAATATTTTAATACTTTAATAGTATTTTTGGAGCTTTTGGTAAAGATAAAAATATATGGGCTTGGAAGTGTAACTTCTAAAAATTAATTATGTAGTTTAAAATTATGAGTAAGAACTCACAATCAAGATAAATGTTTGATTTTAACATTTTTCATGTTATTTTTGGACCTTTTGGCAAAATAACAAAAGTTATGGGAGTTGAAATTATAAATTTCAAAGATAATTTATAAGATTGAGATTAATGAGTAGGAACTCATAATCAAGATAAACATTTGAATTATAACAATCATTAATTGTGATAGCCATTTGAATATTAACATAAACAAATAATAAATAATATTGTAAACTAATTGGATAACCATCTAAATATATAAATATTGTAATCTAATTTGATAAACATTAATAAATCATAATAATATTTTAAAACAACAAATATTATCATATATAGAATTAAACGATAATTGATCTAAATAAAATAATATTAACGTAATTAAATTAACCAACTAAACATGTCAAAATTGTAACTAAGTAATGATGCATAAATACACAATGATATGTTAAAAATTATAGCATACTTTAATATACAATATAAATAACAATATGCTAAAAATAAATCGTATTAGTCGATTTAAAAAAAAAAGATAATAGTTCAATAGATAATGATAAGTTTTAAATCAGTTATTACTTCTAAATACAAATTAATAACAAATTAAATATTAATAAGTCCAAGTGTAGATCGAATAATCTTAATAAACCCAAACATAATAATTTTCTCTTTTTAAATCAATAGTTATAAGTAGATGAAAATTGGGAAAATAATACCCCCCCCCCCTTTTTTTTGCATTCATCGTCACACACAAAAAAAAAACTTCAATATGATTATACATATATATGAAAAAGAAGATAACATCTTCAAATATGTATAAGATTTATAATACGATCTCAAAAAAAAAATATAAACCCATAAATCCATGGTGGGGGTTTTGTGTTTTGTTATTCATAATAAGCAACAAGTAAATTCTAAAAATACATAGAATTTTCAATTAATATGAACCCATATACTAATATAAATTGTATAATTAATGTTATACATATACATATATATATTATACACATATATAATTATATAAATTAAAATATAATATTATAGAGGGAGGTTTTAGGGAAAATATTAAATAAATGAAAAGGAGAAAAACACACTCGTCGGATTAATTGATCTAATAGATGTTACTAAAAAAATGGTTACAACTTTATATTAAATTAAAAAATCTCTCATATTTTTAAATTAAAAAAAATACTAAATATGATCAATATTCATTGTAACAAATTAAAAAAAAATCATATTTTTGTCGTTACTTTAACATCCATAATTATATATTTTTTATTTGTTTTTCATGGCTTTCCGATCTTCTATTTATTTAGTGTTTTTCTCAAAATCTGACTCTAATACTATACATGTATATTATCTATATATTAATGTAAATTATAATATATAGTGGAAGATTTAAATAATAAGGTTAATAATCCTGAAAAAATTAAAATTGAAGGTTGAAGAAAAAAAATTCATGTACGAATCATTGAAATTATTAATTTGAAAATGCATATGTAAATCCATATATGAATAATATGTAACGGCTTTTCACATAAGCATCTTTAAATAGATATTATCGATATTTCTTTTTAGTGATTCATATATATATGAACCTTCTTCAACTTTCTATTCTTACATTCTTATAATATTTAAAGTTTTTATTTGAACCAGCTCATATAATATTACAATATATTAATATATACAATATATATATATATATATATATATATATATATATATATATAGGGGAAAAAGAGTCTTGAGATCGAACTGGACCACAAACATCTTGTTAATTTGGTCCCACCCATCACTATATATAAATATAATAATTATTTTCGTTAATAAATATAAAATATAAATGATATTTTTTTTTATAATAAAATCATTAAAAACAATATTTTAGAAGCAATTTAATATTCCCAATTATTAAATGCATATCATCACATCTTCATTATAAAAGGGCCACTTGAGGGGCCATATCTTTTGCAAAAACCATCCATTCTAGACTTGCTATCACATTTTGATGCCATGGAAGTGGAAATCATTTCCAAAGAGAGTGTCAAACCATCTTCTCCAACACCACCCCACTTGAAAATATTCAAGCTTTCTCTTTTAGATCAGCAAGTTGTTACTAACCCTTATATATCGGTCATCTTCTACTACCCTAATAGCAATGGCGACAATATTCTCCAAGCCCAAGAAAAGTCATTAGCTCTAAAGGAATCTCTGTCTAAAACCCTAACTCAGTTTTACCCACTTGCTGGAACAGTTAAGGATGATCTTTCTATTGATTGTAATGATGTTGGTGCTTACTATGCCTTAGCATTGGTCCGTCTTAGGCTTGAGGAGTTTCTGAGCCATCCCGACCTCAAGTTCTTTTATAGGTTGTTGCCGTTTCGACCTACTTTCGAGGCGTCTGGTATAGGTGATCGTGTAACAAATGTTCAAGTGAACATTTTCGAATGTGGTGGGATCGCTATCGGCTTTTGTATTTCACACAAGATTGTTGATGCAGCTTCACTTTACACTTTTCTAAAAGGATGGACCAACATTGCTTGTGGAGATAAAGAAGTCATCTATCCAAACTTTACCGCACAGTCTCTCTTCCCTGCAAAAGACTTGCGGCTTAAAGAAGCATCAATGGCTGCGTGTGGGTTATGGTTAAAGAAAGGGATGTGTATCACAAAAAGATTTGTATTTGATGTTGATGCCATATCCACACTAAAAGCCGAAGCAACTAGAAATGGAGTGCAGAACCCTACACGTGTTGAGGTGGTAACTGCTTTGATATGGAAGTGTGTAATGGCAGCTTCCAAAGAAAACTGTGGTTTCCAGAAGCCTTCTCTCATAACCCAGGCGGTGAACCTTCGTAGAAAACTCGCATCAACCTCATCAAAAGACTTAATTGGTAACTTGCTTTGGTCCCCATGTGTAGAATGCCTAGATAACAACGAGACAACATTGGACGGTTTGGTGAAAAAGGTGCGCAAAAGTATTTCAAAAATCGACAATGAGTTCGTGAAAAAAGCACAAGGTGATAACGGGTATATCGCAATAATGGAGTCTAGTAAAGGTATGGGAGAAATTGGCTCCAAAGGAACCATTGACACCTTAAATTTTACAAGTTGGTGTAAGATGGGTTTCTATGACATAGATTTTGGTTGGGGGCAACCATGTTGGTTGACTGGTATTATAGGCTATGGCAGCCCAGTGTTCCTGAATCTTATCACTCTAATGGACACAAAATGTGGTAAAGGAATAGAAGCATGGGTGAATTTGGATGATGAAGTGATGGAGATTCTTTCAGGGAATTCAGAGCTATTGGCATTTGCTTCATTAGATCCAAGTCCTCTACCAAAAGATGAAGTTGCATTTAACAAGCCAATATTCAAATAGATCCCATCAAGTGAAACAATAATGGTAATATTTAAAGTAAGCTCATGTCCTATGATCTATTAGTTTATGGTAATAAGACTTTAATTTTTCAGTAAACAATATGAATTTTCTTAAAATCTTCATCTATACATATTAATTGGTTTATATCTTTTGAAAAAATTTATTAATGTATTCAAGATATTTAAGCTATTAATTTTAAATGTTGTTGATGAAAATGGTAAATGAAGTCATGGATTTTTTTTATTTTGAAATGTTGGTTGATTCCCATATTTTAAGGCGATAATATGCTTGGGAAATTGATCGAAATGGTCATTTCTCACCAAAGGATTGATCTACTAATTACCGTACAAATCTGATTAACCAATTCCATTATGTAATTAAGAAAAAATGAAATATTTCATATGAAATTACTAATTAGACGAAACATATTTCACCACACCAAGTGACACGGTTTCATAACAGGTAAAACATATATATTTCATCAATAACAAATATTTCATTCAAAAAGAAAGTCACTGAAATCATGAAACTCCCAAATGAATCACAAAAGAACACTGAAAATATGAAAAAAAGGAAAAAGTTGGAAAGATAATATCTGAAGTATTGATAATTATGAAAAAATCGTAAATTAAAAAAATCGATTTTTGTAATTATATAAAAAACGGATAAAAAGGAAAAATAATCGGAATTAAATAATTACCTTAATGATCATCTTATAATTAATATAAAGACATCATGCTCTTACAAATAAAAGAAGGGAAAAAACGGATTAATCTGATTGGTTAGTTTGAGTTTACATTTTTTGTACAAATAGGGGTGGTTTGCATTTGAACGTTCCCATGTGCGGTGTTGTTAACATTTTAATATTTTAAAAAATATAATTTTTTTTGCGGTTATTTTACGTTTTAATATTTTTACTGAGGTGTTGTACTGTTGTTGAAACTTGAATATCACGAAACTATTAGAACATCTTCAACAACTTCTCTAAAATAGAAAAACTTGAAAAAATTTATAGGTTTAGAAAATTCTCTAAAACTTGATGGTCGGAAGAAAAATAATTATTTTATTAATCCCACTAATGGGATTGAATTTTTATCATTAATAATAAGTTTTTTTAAAACTATATCGGGATGTTAAATTAGATAATATTATACTAATATAATTTGTATTAAAAAATATTTAAATTATAGAATTTATTAGAGTTAAATATAATTTTTTTTAGAAAATTTAACTTTTATTTATTTATTTTTAAGAAATTATACAGAACATATTCCTATGTTGCGACACCTGTTGTGCATGCTTTTTGGGTGTAACGAACCCAAAAACGGTTGGTTGGTTCCTGCCGCCCATAAGTGTGCATCCATCTCTGAAAAGATCAGTAAAGGCTGAAAAGTAAAAGCTGAAGCCTGAAGGTGATGACTTGATGCCAGCACAAGAATTCTTATTTGTTGATGATTTTATCTTCCCAGCTTAATAGAATGTAATTAAAAGATTCTTAAAATTCTAAGAATTAAAAAAAAACTACATTATATATATATATATATATATATATATATAATATTACATTATGTTTGGTTTCTTATATATATATATATATATGTATATATATATATATATATGTATAGGGTTGGATTGGATTGGTTCCAGAGGTTAATGTGAAAAACGTGAAAAAATGATTATCAACCGTTGGATGATAAATTGATGCATATTAGGATGAGATGCACCGAGATGTACCAAATCACTTTCATTCTAAGCAGCAATTCTTGGGGGACATTTGATTAAAAATGATCAACGGTTCAGATGTAATTATCATGTTTCTCATGTTAACCTCAACTTCTCACACAATCTTTCGTGCGTGTGTGCGCGTGCACACACACACACACACACATATATAGTGTTGGGTTCCGGTGAGAAATTGAGATTAACATGAAAAGCGTGAGAAGTGGTTATCAACCATTGGATGAGAAATTAACGCACATTATTTCATTATATATAGAAGTAATTTATTTTGCAAAGCAATTTATTTGTACAAAGCGTACAAAACATCCTCATCGTCATTTTATTGATCAATTACCATGATTAAAGAAAATCATTTATCTTAACAAAAAAGCAAAAACAATTAATATGGTTCATTAATTACAAGAAGCGGGGAAAAACATTAAATGTTTTATTTATGGCAATTATGTAAACGGTTTAATTATGTAATTTTTTCTTTCTTTTTTTAATTATGTTAACCGTTTAATTATTTTTTTTTCTATTTTTTTAATATGTTCTTGTATTTTTATTTCATTTGAAAAATGTATTTGTTTAATGTATTTCTCATCTTAATGAAATTGTTTCATAAGAAATTATTTAATTTGATGAAATTGTTTCACGTACTTATTTCATGAAATGTTTAATTTGAAGAAAAACTATTTCCTGAAATGGTTTAATCTGATAAAATTGTTACATATAATTCGTTTTCTTGATGAAATTATTTCATATATTCTTGTTTCTATGTAAAAATGAAATGATTTCATTTATTTTTAATTTTGATAGAATTGTTCCATGAATTTGCTTTATGTTGTTTCATGAAATTGATATCACTATTAGAGAATACTAGAAGCGTATTCGCACAATGCAGCGAGATATATATCACGATTTTAATGTTTAATTTTATTTTTTGTTTTTTTGTCGATTTACGTTACGATTTTGAATGGTTTTGAGAAAATGATAATGTTTTTTTTTATAAATTTGTTTAATTTAGGCTTAATAATATGATGTTTTTTTATATAAAAAGAATTAAGTATTTTGTTAGATTTCAATGATTATTTTATATATTTTAATGACATCTAGAAAATATAACCAATTACATATTTAATAATATAATTAAAACAAATTTATAGTAATATAATACATTAATTTATAGAATTGTGTGGGTGAGGATGGAAGGAGTGTCGTTACATGTGTGGAACGAAAAAACATTTAGGGGTTGTTTGTTTTTTTTTAAAAACCTCTTAATGGCTCTTAAGTCTGAATCGTTCAGACCTTTTTACACACCACTTCTTATTAATCATAACTAAAATAAGACTTCAGACTTTAGACCTCTTAAAAAACAAACGTTTTTTTTTTAAAAACCTCTTAATGGCTCTTAAGTCTGAATCGTTCAGACCTTTTTACACACCACTTCTTATTAATCATAACTAAAATAAGACTTCAGACTTTAGACATCTTAAAAAACAAACGGCACCTTACTGAACTCGCAGGAAATTGGGGCAACGCTATAAAACTGAAGAATTGTAACCTGGAGGAAAGCAATAATTTGATGTAGGGTAAGGTTCTTTTGAGCACGGGATTAGTCAATAGGATAAGCGAGACTAGAAGTATAAAAGTGGGGGCGTTATATTACGTGAAAAAGGTTGAAGAGGAAGATAATAGTTTGCTAGAAATTCAACTAGAAGACGAGGATAACCAGGAAAGTTTATGGAACAGCAGCGAGAGGGAGGATGAATCGTCAATATCGTCGGAATGGACGGAGGGAGGGGAGAATAGCGATGAAGATTGGAGAGTGAATGAAAGTGTGTTTGATGGTGGGGAGAATAATAATAGAAGAAGAGACCATGAGGAAGAAGAAGGAAAGAGTACGGCGTCGTCGGGGGGGGGGGGAAGAAAAAGAAACTGAGATCGCACCAAAGAAAGAAGTGTTCGGCGGCAGGGTTTCGCCGGAAGGGCCTCCGAACGGCATGGAAGAGGAAACGTCATGTGAAGATGGTGAAAACGGTCATGGGAAGCTTTCAAAGGAAGGTTGTGCAAGTTCCAAGGCGCAACTAATAAAGGAAACATAAGTAATGATGGAAAATTTAAATTATGGTCAAATTCATAATTTAGAGAAAGTAGGGGAAATAAATCAGGTCTGGAAGAAAAAGGTGGGCCTCGGCCAAAATAAAGAAATAGAGAAGGAGGCCATAATAGAAAAAGGAGGAGAATTTCAATATGGATCAGGCCCAGAGGGCAATGTGCAAGAAAATAATAGGCCCAAGCCTATAATCTCCAATTCAGAGGAAGAAATCAGAGATACAGAGGAAGGACTCCATCTGGATGAAGAATGGATATGTGCGTCGAATACAACTGATTTCACAGACAACAAAAAGAAAAAATTCAAGTCCTCAAAAGGAAAGACATCGATATTGGGAGGAGAGGTTTGCAGACAAAAAAAAAACGAGATCCCTTGGGCTTTGGAAGAAGTAGGATGAGCTTTCATCATATCCAAAAAATGGCAAGGTGTGGATCTGTAACACTCGTAAATCTCTGCTTGTGAAGTTAACCTTTTGAGAAATTCTTGTTTCTTATTGTAGAATTTCATCCCCTACATCTTACCCATTAAGCCTTATCGCGGCGTGGGTGGTCTGTGTGAAAAATGGGAAGAATTGAGCTTCAGTACACTCTGGGCGATAGTGCCCTGGGTACAATCGTCGGGCACAATCGCCGGCGGGGTTGTGCCCGCGGTACAGTTTGGGCGATAGTGCCCTGGCGAGAGTGCCCTGGGCACAATCGCCGACGGCCCCTGGTCGTTTTTAATTAGCCTTGAGAAGCCCCTCTTCGTTTATCTCAATCCCCTTTCACCCTTTTTCTCTCTAGAAACCGAACCCCAAACCCTAAAATCAGTTTTATGCATCAAAGGCACCAAATCTTTTATGTTCCAAGTGTTCCTCCTTCCACCCATCAAAGATTGGAAGCTATGGTCAAGAAGCTTCATCTTCACCTTGAACCTCAAGTTCATTTCGGGTTTTCTAGGTTTTCGTCAAAACCTAGGTGGTAAGCATGTTCTTTCCATTTCCAAATCTTGTAATAAGTTATAAATGCTCCATTGATTTTTCCCTAGTGTTTGGTTTACCAAATCTCAGACTTGATAGTTTTAGGGAAACTAGGGTTTTGATCTCGTTAGGGATTTTAGTAAATAATGTTTGGGGAATGTTTCTAAATGGTTAAATATGGTTATTTATGGTTTGGAATGTTGGGTCTAGGTTTTGGGTACCCGAGCTGAAGAGATGGATTGGGTGTCTTCGGAAAGTCTCATCATCTAAAAGGGTTTTGGAAGCTCTCGGCTTGAGGATTCAAGTGGCCTTCAAATGAGCTCGTTGGGTGAAATCTAGATTTAGCCTAAATCTAGCAAGGTGAGTTCAAGTTGATTTGTGAAAACGGTGTACATGCCAAAATGTGTATTTTAAAGTTTTTTACATGAAATGGTTAACTGCCGATAAGTTTTGAGTATTTAGAAGTAAAATATGTTTTACTTAGTTATTTGTCAAAGTGTGAGTATTTTGATAAGTTTTCTTACTTAGTAAACTTGGGTTGTGTTAACCTCTTAAAATGCTTCTATTGGGTTTTGAACGTTTCCAACAACTAAATAACATGAATTACGTATTCTTGGTGATTTTGTACAAGTAAGGTCTATTTTATGAGTTATACGTCTTTGACGATTTTGTACAAGTAAAGTTTAATTCACGTTATATGCATTTGGTGTATTTGCATTCATAAACACTTTGGAAATCTTGAGTCCCATCTCGTATGGAGTTTTGGGTAAATCTAGTCTTTGAAGTACGTGTCTTCATAAACGTTAATTAAAGACATTTCACTATTTTGGAGACCGGTAGTTATTGGTCAAATGGATTTTGAGCTCTTTAGTTCAGTATTGGCTTAAATGAGTCGTGTGGACATTTGTCCGGATTTTTAACCGTCGTGGGTTTTGGATATGATGACACTTAACTTGTGTCATTGGTGAGTTACATGTTTTGGGAGCTTTGGTCTTTCAATTGGAGTCATGTAACGTAACATAGTGTGTAATGGATCCATAGGCACGTGAGTCAGTCTGTCTTGGATGGTCAAATGGGTATTGCGGGGTTGAACTTCGGTACCTATGTTTTATGACCGGAAACTTTACAAGTGATCGTTAGGAGGGTTGAGTCGACTAGTGCTATCGGAATAGTAGGCGCTAGGACCTCCGCCGCTTGAAGTAATGCCTGAGAGGTAGACTTTAAGTGTGTCGGGCCTTCGGGATGGAGTTCTTCGTAATGATCCATCAAGGTCAACTGACTTGGGGTGACACTTGTAAAGAAGTCGTAGGGACACCGGGCTGGGATGTCGGGAGGTGTCATGCGATTAACGTTGTTTGGTGGTATACTTTTGTGTTCCCTCTAGGGGTGAGCGTGGGTCGGATCGGGTCGGATCGGGGCTGAAAAGGGCAAACCCGATCGGGGTTCGGGTAAGAAAACCCATCCCCCGAATATCTCAAACGGGGTGTGTAGGTGATCGGGTTTCGGACAAGTCGGGGTCGGGTATTTTCGGGTCGGGGTGTCGGGTCTATATACTTTTTTCCCTCTTTTGTCAGTTTCTAATTCTAACTTTTTGCTTCTGCTTGACTACTTGTTATGCACGACATGGGAGCTTTTGCTCTACATAATACAAGATGGACTGATGGATGATATACAAAAGCAATACATATTTCCTTTAAAAAAAAAAAGCAATGCCTTATAGAAATATATATATAGTACATGAGATGATGAGTAGACTATAAAGTGTAAACACTAGCCCTACATGGCTACATACACCTCTCTCTCTCAATTATATATATACACACATATATATACTTTTAACCATACATATATGATGCAATATAGAAAGTACATCTGTACATGAGATAATTACTAATGAGAATTGAGAAGAAACTTGTAGCTTTGTAAAGTGTAAACAATAAATTTATGTTGGTACTTGGTAGTTTTGCCATCCATTCGACGGTAGGACTACGACACACATCCCTCTCTTTCTCTCTCTCTCTCTCTCTCAATGATATATATATGTGTATCAATGTATGTACAGTATATATATATATACACACACACTTTTAAGTTTTAACCCATGAAGTTGTGAACATGAAAACAATGAAACAAAAGGACATACTCACATACATGAAAGACGGAACAAGAGAGCTTCTCGTGAAGATCTGATCAACGTGAAGAAAAACAGGAGTTGCTTTGCTTGCAGACCGAGTCAGACTTCTCTTCTGGAAATCTGGAGTTCTGGACGACGATGAGGGCTTAGGACTTTGGGGAGAATTGTTGATGACGATTGACGATGAAACAATTGAGATTAACTACGTTTACGTAATATGGTAACAAACGTGTAATATATGGTATGCTGTTAGGGTTTTACTTTTATTAAATTAGGAAAAAAAATTAACAGAGTATGGCCAAGTCGGGTTTCGGACGGGTTCGGGGTAGGGATTTGAAGACCCTAACCGAACCTACTAACCCACTTAAATTCTCGGGGTTCGGGGGTCGGGTAAGATCGGGGTATATGGGGCGGGCCATTTCGGGGTTTTCGGTTCGGTTTTTCGGTTTTTTCGGGTTATATTGGGTTCTACACAGGCCTAGTTCCCTCCACCCTCAACGGATACGGGTTTCCCCCGTTGTTGGCTATCAATATGTTAAATATAAGAACGTCTTCAGGCCCGTTCCTGACATTTTATAGGCCCTGGGCGAGATGTAGAAAAAGGGCCATCGATAATTATGAAAAAGAAAATCTTAGATATATTGTTTTTATCGTAAAAATAAAATTCAATTCAATAAATATTAATAATTCATATAAAATCATTTTTTTCGAGTATGCTTAGGCGCAAAATCAATCAATAATTACTTTTGAATTAATATTTTCTGCCATATCAATTTTACATAGCATCGTTACTTTGTTTCACCGTCAAAAACATTCTTATGATGTACATTTAATATATAAAATGACATAATTTTGGGTCAAAATCATTACTATTCGGAGTAATAATTTATGTAAATTAATATCAATCAGTTGGGTTTCCATCTCATCTTAGGTTATATGTTGTTCATCACTATTTTATAGTTAAAAATGTCTAACTTTGTTCCTTCCAATGGTTTTATTCTAGATCTAAATCAGGGCAGGTTTTAAGCTATGATTCTTGGTATAGTAATCCGAGAGATGTGTGGGTGGGTATCTTGTAATTTTTGTTTCTCCTGGTGTCCTAGTCCCTCGCTAGGCTCATTCTTTGTTTAATAATGTGATCCTTTTCTCGTTGTTAAAAGAAATTAAGTTAAAACCGTCTCATATCTCATATGGTTGGTAATTTATTTCAAAAGGTAAGGTCGTGCTATCTTAGTTAATAACAAAAATGTGTTATATTCTAATACAAAATAAAATTCATGCGGATGAGATACTTAAAAGAGTCAGTAGGAGATGAATGATGGTCGATGGATAACATATCAAAATATTTTATAGGTAAGTAGTTTTAGACTCTGATACAAGATAGAAAAAAAGCTTAGAGAAACAATAGGTAATATTATAAAATGAACAACCAATTAACTTTTTACATATTTTTGTTTTCAATATAATTAATTAATATATGTTTGGGCCTTTAATATAATACAAATTCTTTGGATTTCATTAGACTTTGGATTTCTAATACAACAAGTGGGAGATGAATGATGGAGAATATATTAAATATTTTTAGACGGTGGTATCAAATAAAAGACTTAAATAAATAATAAACAATACTATAAATTGTGCAACCAATTCACTTTTAAAATATTTTCTTTTCCAATGTAATTAATTAATATATGTTTGGGCCCTAATATAATAAGAAATTCTTTGGGTCCTATTAGATGCTAAAAGAATTTGTCTCTTTTATTTATTATTTTTTACTACTATTATATAATATATACTAAAAAATTAGGCCCCTATTTCTCATGGGCCCCGGGCGTACGCCCGGCCCGCCCTCCCCCAGGCACGGCCCTGAACGTCTTATGTTATTATCATTGGTTCCTTACGGTCGCGTGAGTATTGGACCAAGTGTCCATGTTTTCGGAAGTACGATATATGTGGTTTTGATAACGATTCATGGGTCGAGCATTCTGTCCCGCCCGCGTTTTGGGTACTTTGGGTTATAAATGGTTATTCATGTTTTTACCAAATAAGTGTCGAACTATGATCCCGTTTGGGTGAGTTATGCGTTGCGCGTTATTTAAGAAATATGTGTTTTGGGAACTTTGCCTTAAAAGTGCATATTATGGGAAAATGTGTCGTTTCCATTTTTAAGCGTAATATTTCGTAGGACCTTGATTTAAATTGAATTCTTTTCTTTTAAAGATATATACTTATGTTAAAACTCTTGAGCTCACTAAGCGTTAAGCCTAACCTTTTTATTTGTCGGCATGTGCATCAGGTTTCAAGGTTGAGAGTTGGTTCTAGCAATCCTGTGAAGAGTAAAGCCTTAGCTAGATCCGAAAGTAAGTATTCGGTGAAGTCTTCCGCATTATGGAGATAGTGACTATGCATGGGTATTAGTAGCACCAGTCCCTTATAGTCTGTATATATATATAAGATGGTATACGTGTATTGTAGCTAAATCTGAATGTGTGGTTGTAGATGATTCATTTATCGATGTATTTAAATTTTTTTAAATAAGTTGCTATTTCCAGATTTGAGGGTGTTACAGGATCGCAGAAGACAGGAACGCAACCAAACGAGACCAACGAAGGAGTAGCAAAAATTAAAGGAAGAACGAAAACACATAGTGGAGGGGGAGGGATCGATCTCAAAGGCAACTAAAGTCACGCTGTCTAATGAATTAAAAAGAATGGATTGTCAAGAAGTCCTGGAATAATTTGGCAATATGATGGGAGTCAACTGGAATTCGAAAGAAAAGAAGGGATCATCAAGGAACAAGGCAAAGAGCCATGCTTGAAAGGTACTGGGTAAGCGTCGTAATCTGAATTTCGTTTATGATGATGGTTTCGGTTAATATAAGGGGTTTAGGGTCGAAAAATAAAAGACAATGGATAAAAGACATATGTTTGAGAGAGAGACCCTGTTTGATTATGATACAAGAAACAAAATTGAAAAAGGTAGAATCAAAGGGGGTGGTAGAGCTATATATGGGGGGCAGGAGATGGGGACTTTGTACAAAAATCGACAGAGGGAAATTCCGGGGGACTCTTGACCATTTGGAATAAGAACTCTTTTCATTGTGAGTTTGTTATCCAAGAGGACAACTTTATCGCAATAGTGGGAAGGTGGAAACACAAGGACGGGTTGGTCGAATGCGTAAATATCTATGGGCCGAGGGAACAAAAGGAAAGAGCTCAAGTGTGGGCCAAATTAGAAGTACTTTATGAAAGAGAGGATGCGCGGTGGGTACTTGGGGGGGGGACTTCAACGAAGTTCGTAATGAAAAAGAAAGGTTAAATTCGATCACCAATCGTAAGGGCACGGAAGAATTCAATGAGTTCATTCGGAGGGCTTAATTGAAATTCCATTGGGGGGATAAATTTCACACGCGTAAGTAAGTTATATCGGTTTCTTGTCTCATAAAACATGGATCCATATTGGAAAAACTTGGGAGCCAAGGCCCTTGAGAGAAAATGGTCAGATCATTTTCTGATTATGATGAGTGACATGGGGGGCGACTTTGGTCCTAAACCTTTCAAGTTTTTCGACGTTTGGCTTAAAGATGAAAGCATCGGAAATGTAGTAGAAGAGGCATGGTCTAAAGAGGTAAATTCGAGAAGACCCGGTTGTAAACTTCGGGATAGGCTAAAAAATGTAAAAGTGGCATTAAAGGAGCGGAGTAGATTGAAATGGAGCAATTTGAATAGAGAATTAGAGGAAAAGAAGGAAGAGGTGAGAAAATGAGAAAAGGATATTGACAAGAATATTTTGGGCGATGAGGTTAGAAATGGTTGGATTTTGGGGGGGGGGGGGGAAATGGAAATGTTGAAACAAAAGGCAAAGGTTCGTTGGATAAAAGATGGAGACGAAAACTCCAAGTTTTTTCATGCGGCCATAAAATTTCGAGATAGGAGAAACACTATTCGGGGTCTAAACATAAACGCCTATTGGATAGAAGACCCAAAAAAATTAAAGAGTTCGCGTTTGAATATTTCAAAAAATAAATTCTCAAGTTCAAACGCGGGGGGGGGGGGATTCTTTAAAAATGGTGCGTATCAACAAGTTGGGAGAGGAAGAAGCACGCCTATTAGAAAGAAGGGTAACGGAGGAGGAAGTGTGGAATGCAATTAAAGAGTGTGGAAGCAACAAGTCACTGGATCGGATGGCTTTACGATTGGATTCATAAAGGAATTTTGGGGTTAGTTGAAATCGGACTTGATGAAGGCAATCGATTGGTTCATGGAAAAGGGGGAGTTGAGCGAGGGGTGCAATGCCTCGTTTCTAACCTTGATACCAAAAAACCCAAACCCAATTGGTCTAAATGATGTTAGACCAATTAGTCTTTTTGGTATTTTCTATAAAATAGTGTCAAAAGTGCTAGCAGAGAGAATAAAAACGGTGATGAGCAAACTTATAAGTAAAGAGCAAAACGCGTTCATGAAAGGAAGATTCATCCTAGACGAGATCCTTATAGCAAACGAGACGGTGGATTTTCTTAGAAAAAAGAATAAGAGGGGGTTGATTTTCAAGGTCGATTTCGAAAGAGCCTAAGATTCGATGGAATGGACGTTTCTCTGGGATGTGATGGAAGCAATGGGATTTACGGAAAAATGGAGAGGTTGGATAAAAGCTTATCTAAATACATCCAAATTTTTGGTCCTCATCAACGGTGCTCCAACTAGAGAATTCCAAATGATGAAAGGCTTGCGACAAGGAGACCCTCTTGCTCCATTTTTATTTTTATTGGTAGCCGAAAGCCTCCACGTAATAGATGGAAGAAGTCGTGGATAAGGGGTTGTTCGAAGGAATCAAAGTAGGTAAGGAGAAGGTCTCAATCTTCCACCTTCAATACGCCTACGATGCAATTTTTTTCATTGAGTGGAATTTAACAAATATCAAGAACTTGATGAAGATTTTGAAGTGTTTTCAACTTGTCTCGAGTTTAAAAATTAACGTGGGTAAAAGTAAAATTTTTGGAGTGGGAGTACCGGATGACGAGGTTCAAGCTTGGGTAAAAAGGTTGGGTTGTGGTCACGACGTACTTCCATTTAAATATCTCGGGTTACCGGTTGGAGCTTCTATGAGAAGAACTGAGCATTGGAAACCGATAATAGAGAAGATGAAAGATAAGCTTGCATTGTGGAAAGTGAAGACGATCTCTTATGGAGCACGACTATCGTTGGTAAGGTCGGTTCTTGGTAGCACCTCATTGTACTTTTTTCCTTATTTCGGGCCCCACTTAGAGTGATAAAAACTCTAGAGAGAATACGAGGACAATTTTTTTTGGGGGCGAGGGGGGGGGGGTGAGGATACTTTAAAAAAGAAATTCTTGCTTGGGTAAAATGGGGGGGGGGGTATTGGGGGACTTTAAAAAAGGGGGTCTAAATGTAGGGAGTCTTTTGGATATGAATTGGGCGTTATTATGTAAATGGTGGTGGAGATTTAAGGTGAAAAAGGAGACTTTATGGGTAAGAGTCATACAAAGTATATACTGGTGGGAGGGGGGTTTGGGAATTGGGAGAGGGTTACGAGAGTAGTTGGAAGGGGGTCGGAGTATGGAGGGATATAGTTAAAGTGGGGTTTGAATTAGAGAAGGTAGGGGTTAATTTTGTAGGTTTCGTGGTAAATGAGGTAGGGGATGGAAAGGAGACGAGTTTTTGGGAGGAGACTTGGGGGTCCAATCGACCGTTTAAGGAGACCTTTCCGAGGCTTTTTCGTCTAGAGACAAATCAAAAAGTGTTGGTGCAGGATAGAGGGGAGTGGGTTTGGAAGTGGGGTGGAGCATGATCAGAGGGGGAGGGAGATAGGAGAGTTAAATAATTTGCTCTCTTTGTTGCATATTATATCTCCTAGGAGGGGAGCAAATGATAAGGTAGTGTGGACTTTGGACCCTCTAAACGGGTTTTCAGTCAAAAAAATTAGGAACTTGATTGAAGAAAAGAGGGTGTGAGGGGAAGATAACCGAATGGAAACTTGGTGGATTAAATCCATTCCTAAGAAAATTGGTGTGTTAATTTGGAGGGTTCGGCTAGGGAGGATACCAACAAGAGAAGTATTGGATAAAATGGGTGTGGAGATGGAGTTCATTCTATGTCCAAGATGTGGAGAATTGGTGGAAACGGTTGATCACACATTGATCACTTTTGAGGACATAAACACTTTTTGGCGTCTAACGGGTCGATGGTGGGGTATTGACTTGGGGTCGGTGCTTTCGGTAAGTGAGATATTGGGGATGGGTGGGCAAGTGGGTAATAACGAGAAGGCTGTGAAAAGATGGACGACGACGGTGTGGAGTTTTATCTATTTAATTTGGGCTCATCGCAACAAGATGATGTTCGAGAAGGAACAAAGGAAAATTTCGGAGCAATTCTTCAAGGCACAATTGAAAGTTTATGAATGGATTAAACAATGAGACCCGAAGCTTATTGTGGATTGGCAAAGATGGTTGACAAATCCGGGGTCGACATACTCAAGAAGTTCCGCGATAGGGAGGTGTGGTTGGGACGATAAAGTTGCTAACGGAAGTCCGATCGCAAGGAAGGTTTTTCGGTAGTGTAGATGCTTTCTTCAACAGGTTCGTAGAAGGGATAGCAGTACGCTAGCATGGTTGGGTGGTGGTCGGTAGCGTAATCGGGAGCACGTTCCAGTCGATGTTGTGTGGCCGATAGCATACTCGAGAGATGTTGTGTGATGCGTTGTTTTGTTGCATTGCTGTTGTCTGCTACTCTGTTTCGGAGGTGTGTTTGCTTCTCGCAAACATCCTAGTTTTGTCGTCTTGTTTGTTCTTAGCGTTGCTCTTGTAATTGTTTATGTAACTCGGTCGAATTGTTGTGGTTTCTGCTGCATTTTGGTTAATAAAATTCTTTTGCCGTTAAAAAAAAGTGCCATGGAGTGGCATATCTTTTGCAATATCCTAGACTTGTACCAAATTTTGACGAGATGGAACTTGAAATCATGTCCAAAGAGAACATCAAACCATCTTCCCCAACACCACACCACTTGAAAATATTTGAGCTTTCTCTTTTAGATCAGCTTGTATTAAATCCTTATGTACAACTTGTCTTGTACTACCGTAATGACCATGGCGACAACATTCTCCAAGCCCACCAAAGGTCATTATCCTTAAAGGAATATCTATCGAAAACTTTGACTCGGTTTTACCCACTTGCAGGGACAATCAAGAATGATCTTTCAATTGATTGTAATGATGTTGGTGCTTATCATGCATTAGCTTTGGTCTGTCGTCGTCTCGACGACTTTCTAAGCCATCCTGACAACAGTTTGATAAATATGTTGCTGCCATTTTTGTTGGAAAATTTTAGTAAAAATTGTGATTTTTTACTAACTTTGGACACAAATAAATACATGTATATGTATTGTATATATCTAACTCTTCGTGGGTTTATGTTCTCCTATATGAGAGCTTCAAAACGATATATTATGTGTCCAAAACGGAATATGTGTGAATGAGATATCGATGCCCAAAGTTGAGTGTTTGGGATGAAAATTGGCAAAACCAAATGGGTGTGGGAACTTGTCCCACATAGGAAGGAGGACCAAAATTTTAGTAGTTTATAACTAAAAATGTGGGAGGGACTTTAAAGTCCTTAGTTTGGTTTTACTCCATCACCTACCCACGCGCAAGGGGGGTGCCGATTGCGGCCTTCGTAGGCTAAATTCGGCGAACTTGTGCGTGTGCGCGACCTGCGGACACGAATGCAGCTCCGAAATCTTGTGCTCGCGCAGGTTGGTTTTTGCTAAAATTTTTGTTTTGAACCAGTGTATTTCGCGAGTAAGGTCGCGGGTTTACCCGCGCCATAAGTCGCAAAATGTTCTGTTTATGGACGATAAAACAGTGAGTTACGTTGGTTAAGCCGCGGGGATTACTCGCGTAGTAAGTCGCGAAATTCACTGTTTGTAGACGAGACAGTGAGTTACGCGGGTTGTGCTGCGACTTCACCCGCGTGATAAGTCGCGACATTCACTGGTTTTTGTAACTCCTTGATATTCATTAATTGGAAATGATTAATAGGATTAATGTTAATTAATCCTTCGGTTTTCAATTGATTAGTATAAATAAATGAGTCTATTGTAAGTCCAAACACACACAACAACCTTGAACACACAACAACCTTGAACACACAAAGAATTCTCTCGTGCATACGGTATTTCTCCGGCGACTTTTTCAGGCAAGTTTAATATCCGGCAGTACGCTGCTTCTGCTGTTGTCCCCTGGGAACAGACGGCAAATATGTTTAAGGGAATCGTGTTCAACACGAGCCTCAGCATCGATTGTTTCGATATACGGTTTATTCGTTTTACGATTTCTGTCGATTCCCTTTCTATTTGATTTGTTCTAATATTTGGTTGTTTAAATTCTGTTGTTCGATATTTGAAATTATATATATTATTGAAATATATATATCTGTGTACTAACAATCTTAAACAGATTTTGATGTTTTATCGAGTTTCTCTCGATATTTTCTTTTTCTGTTTTTCGTAAACAGAGTTTGTTTCGATATTCTCGTTATCTGTTTTTCCGTAAACAGATTTATAGTTTTAGTATAAAATTCTGTTTTGTGTAAACAGATTATCTTAGTGATACTAATTGTTCATATCGAATTTTTCAGAATGGTGAACACAACCGGAACTACATCTCCTACAATACCAATTTCGGGAATTGCTACCTTGCCTGTGCAATCGATAGTGACTACTACCACGCCAGCACCTAATATGATGGCCAATCATGCAGAGAAACCATAGAAATTTTCCGGTTTGAACTTCAAGAGGTGGCAGCAGAAAATGTTTTTCTATTTGACCACCTTGAACCTCGGAAGGTTCCTAACTGAAACCGCTCCTCAACTTAGTGGAGGAGAGGCCGACGTTCAATCTGTGAGCGCGGTCGAAGCGTGGAAGCACTCGGAATTTCTATGCCGCAACTATGTGTTGAATGGCCTAGCCGATGCTCTTTACAACGTATATTGTAAAGTAACCACGGCGAAAGAACTATGGGAATCCTTGGATCGCAAGTATAAAACAGAAGATGCGGGAACCAAGAAGCATGTGGTTGCTCGCTTCTTGGATTTAAAAATGGTTGACTCCAAAACTGTAATGAGTCAAGTCCAAGATCTTCAAGTTATTATGCATGACATACTTGCCGAAGGAATGGTTGTAAGTGAAGCCTTCCAAGTTGCTGCTATGATTGAAAAGCTTCCTCCCGGTTGGGTAGATTTCAAAAACTACCTTAAACACAAGCGAAATGAGATGTCTGTGGAGGATTTGGTGGTACGTCTTCGCATTGAAGAAGACAACCGAATTGCTTTGAAGGGTGGTTATGCCGGCTCTTCAAAGGCAAATGTGGTGGAAGTTTGCCAACCTTCTAAGGCCAAGGCAAAGAAGATTGACAAAGGCAAGGGGAAAGCTAAAAATCTTGCCCCTCGGAAAGGAACTTTCAAAAAGAAGTTCAATTGTTATAATTGTGGTCAACCGGGTCACAAGGCGGCCGATTTCAAGTTGCCCAAGAAGGAAAATCCACGCCAAGCTCATATGATGAACGAAGACTTGGTGGCTATGATCACGGAGTTTTCGACCATGGGACTTGCTACCATGGTTTCGGAGGCTAATGTGATAGGTTCGAACTCTATGGATTGGTGGGTTGATACGGGAGCTACCCGTCATGTAAGTCATGACAAAAGCAACTTCATATCCTTTAAAGATGTGGATGATGGGCAAAAGCTCTACATGGGAAATGCCGCTACTACCGATGTTAAGGGCATTGGAGATGTGCTTCTAAAAATGACGTCCGGGAAAGAGCTCAAGATTAGAGACATTTTGTACGCGCCGGAGCTTCGGAAGAATCTTGTGTCGGGTTGGTTACTTAATAAGTTTGGTTTTAAACTTGTATTTGAGTCGGAAAAATTTGTTTTGTCCAAGAATGGTATGTATGTGGGAATGGGATATGCCTTGGATGGCATGTTCAAGTTGAATGTAACTGTTATCAATGGAATGAATAAAACTGGTACTAGTTCTGTTTATTTGCTTGAGTTTTCAAATGTTTGGCATGGCCATTTAGGACATGTAAACTTTAATTCCATTCAACGATTAATTAAATGAAACTACATACCGAAATTTGATATTGACTCAAATCATAAGTGCCCCACATGTGTTGAATCCAAACTTACTAGAACGTCTTTCAAATCGATTGAAAGGAAAACCGAACCCCTTGATTTAATTCACACTGACGTGTGTGATTTAAAATCAATTCCTACTAGAGGTGGGAACAAATACTTCATCACATTTATCGATGATAGTATGAAATATTGCTACGTGTATTTACTTAAGAGTAAAGATAAAGCAATAGACAAGTTTATCTTGTATAAAAATGAAGTTGAAAATCAACTTAATAAGAAAATCAAGGTGGTTAGAAGTGATAGGGGAGGTGAATATGTTTCACTGTTTGCCGAATTTTGTTCTAACAATGGAATTCGACATGAATTCACAGCACCCTACTCACCTCAGCAAAATGGTATGGCTGAAAGAAAGAATCGCACCTTGAAAGAAATGGTGAATGCCATGTTGATCAGTTCTGGACTAAGTCGGAACATGTGGGGGGGAAGCTATTTTGTCGGCTAATTATCTTTTAAATAAGATACCCCGCAAGAAAAAAGATGAGACTCCGTATGAACTTTGGATGGGTAGAAAACCATCTTACAAGTACTTACGAGTGTGGGGGTGCCTAGCTAAAGTGGTTGTACCTCCTCCTAAGGTACAAAAGTTAGGACCTAAAACAGTGGATTGTGTATTCATTGGATATGCACAAAACAGTAGTGCTTATCGGTTTATTGTGTATGAATCTAAAAATCCCGAGATACACAAGAATACAATTATGGAGTCTAGAAATGCTTCATTCTTTGAAGACGTGTTTCCTTGTTTGAACAAGGAAGATCAAGCGTCATCTTCTAAAGGTAAAGAAATTGTTCAAGAGGATGAACAAATTCTATCTGATAAAGAAGATATAGAACCTAGAAGAAGTAAACGAGCTCGGGTTGAAAAATCATTTGGTCCCGATTTTCTCACCTATGTGGTGGAAAGTGAACCTAATACCTATCGTGAGGCGGTCACTTCTTCCGAGGGACCTCAATGGAAAGAAGCCATCAATACTGAGATAGAATCTATCTTACAAAATCATACATGGGAACTAGTGGACCTACCACCGGGTTGTAAGCCACTAGGTTACCGTTGGATCTTTAAAAGAAAGATGAAAGCTGATGGCAGTATTGATAAATACAAGGCGAGATTAGTTATCAAAGGATATAGACAAAAGGAAGGTCTAGATTATTTTGATACTTATTCGCCAGTGACAAGAATAACATCCATTAGATTGGTGTTAGCGATTGCCGCTATTAGAAATCTGCAAATTCACCAAATGGATGTAAAAATTGCTTTTCTAAACGGAGATTTGGAAGAAGAAATCTATATGGAGCAGCCTGAGGGATTTGTTGCCCCGGGACAAGAGAACAAGGTTTGTAAACTTATTAAATCCTTGTATGGCTTAAAGCAAGATCCAAATCAATGTCATCAAAAGTTTGATCAAGCCATGTTAGAAAGCGATTTTAAGATAAATGAGTGTGATAAATGTGTTTACATGAAAGACACCACTCATGAATATGTCATCTTGTGTTTATATGTTGATGATAAGCTTATCATTGGTAGCAATGAAAAAAAATGATAAAGTCCACAAAAGATATGTTAAAATCTAAATTTGACGTGAAAGATTTGGGTTTAGCGGATGTGATTCTTGGGATAAAAATCACAAGAACCCAAAATGGCATGGTGTTAAATCAAACACATTATGTGGACAAGATTCTTGAGAAATTCAATGAAGGAGATACTAGTATAGCTAGAACTCCGATTGATACTAGTCAACACCTATCTAAAAATAGAGGGGAATGTGTTGAACAAGTAGAATACTCAAGAATAATTGGCAGTTTGATGTATCTTATGAGTTGTACTAGACCTGACTTAGCATATGCAGTGAGTAGGCTAAGTAGGTATACTAGTAATCCCAGTTTAGAACACTGGAAGAGTATTACTAGATTGTTAAGATATCTAAGATACACACGTGACTATGGACTACATTATGAAAGATATCCAATGGTGATCGAAGGATATAGCGATGCAAATTGGATATCTGATATAAAAGATTCCAGATCGACAAGTGGATATGTGTTTACACTTGGAGGTGCGGCTATATCTTGGAAATCGTCCAAACAAACAGTTATAGCTCGATCCACGATGGAATCTGAATTCATTGCCTTGGATAAATGTGGTGAAGAGGCAGAATGGCTACGTCAGTTCATGGAAGATATTCCCAAATGGCCTAAGCCGGTAACAGCCATATGTATACATTGTGATAGCCAATCGGCGATTGGTAGAGCTCAAAGTATAATGTATAATGGGAAATCTAGACATATTAGACGTAGACATAATACGATTCGACAATTACTCTCTACTGGAGTTATCACAATTGACTATGTGAAGTCAAAGGATAACATTGCGGATCCGCTTACGAAAGGCTTAAGTAGAGATTTGGTGTACAAGTCGTCGAGAGGAATGGGATTAAAGCCCTTGAATGAGTAATTCATGCAAAAGAAACCTTACCGAGAAGACTGGAGATCCCAAGATCTGGGTTCAAAAGGACAACCTAGTTGTATGAATAGAGGAGGTCACTGTGGGGGAGTTCATAGACTTCCAATTCCAATTCTGGAATCAGTGGTGTTGAGGCTAAGCCTATGGCTTTTAATGATTATTGAAAATCGCCTATGTGAGAGAGAAGTGGGGTCGCTTCGAAGGGAATTGTGGGGGCTCAATTCCTATCAGCTCTCGCTGAACCAGGCTAGTGTCCATGACCATAACGAACACGACTATGAGGATATGACCTTGTTAGGAAGAGTTTTGTGTGAAATGTATTGTCGCCTACATAAAGGGCAGTTCAGTTCAAGGACATCGAGTCTACTGACAGCTAGGAGGCTAAGTGTGTTTCACAAGGGAAGGTTCAAAGAATATCACCTACCTATCCTATGCAAGATTCGACCATTGGAAATTTCGTAGGAAAAATTTTCGTATGCAAAGATCGATCTCCATTCATGTGGGGGATTGTTGGAAAATTTTAGTAAAAATTGTGATTTTTTACTAACTTTGGACACAAATAAATACATGTATATGTATTGTATATATCTAACTCTTCGTGGGTTTATGTTCTCCTATATGAGAACTTCAAAACGATATATTATGTGTCCAAAACGGAATATGTGTGAATGAGATATCGATGCCCAAAGTTGAGTGTTTGGGATAAAAATTGGCAAAACCAAATGGGTGTGGGAACTTGTCCCACATAGGAAGGAGGACCAAAATTTTAGTAGTTTATAACTAAAAATGTGGGAGGGACTTTCAAGTCCTTAGTTTGGTTTTACTCCATCACCTACCCGCGCGCAGGGGGGGGGGAGGTGCCGATTGCGGCCTTCGTAGGCTAAATTCGGCGAACTTATGCGCGACCTGCGGACACGAATGCAGCTCCGAAATCTTGTGCTCGCGCAGGTTGGTTTTTGCTAAATTTTTTGTTTTGAACCAGTGTATTTCGCGAGTAAGGTCGCGGGTTTACCCGCGCCATAAGTCGCGAAATGTTCTGTTTATGGACGATAAAACAGTGAGTTACGCGGGTTAAGCTGCGGGGCTTACTCGCGTAGTAAGTCGCGAAATTCACTGTTTGTAGACGAGACAGTGAGTTACGCGGGTTGTGCTGCGACTTCACCCGCGTGATAAGTCGCGACATTCACTGGTTTTTGTAACTCCTTGATATTTATTAATTGGAAATGATTAATTAATCCTTCGGTTTTCAATTGATTAGTATAAATAGAGGAGTCTATTGTAAGTCCAAACACACACAACAACCTTGAACACACAAAGAATTCTCTCGTGCATACGGTATTTCTCCGGCGACTTTTTCAGGCAAGTTTAATATCCGGCAGCACGCTGCTTCTGCTGTTGTACCCTGGGAACAGACGGCAAATCTGTTTAAGGGAATCGTGTTCAACACGAGCCTCAGCATCGATTGTTTCGATATACGGTTTATTCGTTTTACGATTTCTGTCGATTCCCTTTCTATTTGATTTGTTCTAATATTTGGTTGTTTAAATTTTGTTGTTCGATATTTGTAATTATATATATTATTGAAATATATATATATCTGTGTACTAACAGTTTTTTCCTAGTTTTGAGGGCTCTAGGGATGGGAGACTAGAGATGTTGTGAGTTTTGAGATGGGAGACTAGAGATGTTGTGACTAGGCTGGTGAGAGGCTTGGAAAGTGATATCATACATGTGATAACACTTTGTAGTAATATGACAAGTTTTGTCGCAGAATTTATTAAAACGACGACCATCATCTCTGTATTTAAATAACCTTTTAAGTCTGTCGTTAAAAATTTAATTCAATTTTTTTAAAATTAGTTCATTTGTTTTTTAAATTCGGTTTTTAGAAACAACATGTCTTCATCATATGTTTCAAATTATTTTTTTTTATGAATATTTATGATGGCAACCTATAGGGATGTCGGGTCGTAACTATATTATATGTTTTTGCATTAACCATAACCTTGCAAACAAATCAATCATAATACCTGAAATATAATTATAAGCAACATCATATATACTTATTTTATGAAAAATTTGACTATATAATGGTTAAAAGTTACATATTTTCAAAACTTGTTTTAACAAATAAGAACAATCATAATACATGTTAATCAATCAACATTAAGAACTAAAAAAAAAAAAAACATGATATACGTATTTTATGAAATTTTTGACAATATTACACCTAAAAATTACATATTTACAATACTTGTTTTTAACAAATAATGGCAATCATTTGTCTGTCCGATCAACACTAATAAACCATTTTACTACTTTTCAAACCTTTTCTTCTAGAAATGTGAGTGTCTTCTTCCTAGTTTGCCGAAATTGTGACTCAAACATAACTACACAAATAATTGTCCTTTTCTTCTAGTTATGTTAATATAGTTGCACAACACCGAATCATTTAGGAGGATTTCTTTTCGCATGATACATACGGATCACCAGGAGTGGATTCTTGGTTCATATTTAATTATTTATATAATCATGATTTGCATAGACTGTTCTTTTTGGAGTGTTAGGGGATTGGTTGAGGGGGAGGGGGGATTGGGAGGGAGGTTTATCGTGTTCCTATTGTCTACGCCCCTGTACATATACCATCATCTTTAAAAAAATCTAGGGTGCTTTGACACATATAAATAAAAAGTATAAAATACTTATGTACAAACTACTAAAGCCCAGTTAGTAACATATGGCACATTTTGTGATGAATAATTGTGATAGTAAACCTTGTGGGATTAGCTCAGCTGTCAATAAAACTTGGGTCTTTGGAAATCTTCTTAGAGGTCAGTCACTACTAAAATAAATCGTATTACCGACGTCTGAAACAGTCGGTAAACCGTCGGAAAAAGGCTTTAGCGACGGTTTTGCGACGGGAATGATCGTTGGTAAAAAGCTTGTAGGTAATATTCAGCGACGGTTTTCCGATGGCAACTACCGACAGCTTACCGACGGTTCCAGTTACCGACGGTTTTCCGACGGTATTTACTTATTAAAAATAAATATAAAATAAAATAAAAAAACAACCGTCGGTAAGCCGTCGGTATTTCACTAATTTTTCCGACGGTTTTCCGACGACTTTTTAAAAATAAATAAAAAATAAAATTAAAAAGATACCATTGGTAGGCCGTCGGTTTGCCGTCGGTAAATACCGACTGTTGTTTGCCGTCGGTAATTGCCGTCGGTATTTCACATTTTTCTAGTAGTGAGTGGTACGAGTCCTACAAAGGTTACTAAAGATTTTCGTGTTTGTTCTCTAAATCCCCATATTAGTCAAGATAAATGCAAGCTAGCATGTATATCCACAGTGAAATAAAATTGCGATAGTGCTTTATGTCATTATGCCAATATGAATATTAAGATCCAATAATTCATGTTTGACCATCTTGATCCTCTAGAGGTTTTATTGTTAGTGTCTGCTCTATGGTCAAAAGTCACAAAATGGAATTTAATGATATGAAACAAAGATATTAATGCACTGGTTCTAGAAATTTTCAAAGTTGTCAATTCAAGTCGTAGTGGGTCTAAGCTAGCAAGGTCATTTGAAAAATTAAAGATAGAACCTTAGAGCATCTTTGGAGGTTCATCATTCTGTCACATCATTTTTCTCTCTGTCATATCAGTTTTCTCTTTTTAACGCATTTTATAAACTTTTTATTTCCAATCATGGACCGACCCATAGTTTATATAATAAAAATATATAATAATAAAAATTTACTATTATAATTAAAAAACAATAATTAAAATACACTTATAATAATTAAAGAACAATAATTAAACTTACAATAATAAGTCATCATAATTAAAAGTTACAATAACTAAAAAACAATTTTAATAAATCTACATCAATCTATCTTAAACCGTTCCCAAATATGTTCAACCAAATCTGCTCGATCTCGAAGTTGATGATATACTGAACGGTAATTAATTTGTGTAGTTGAAAATTGTAATTAATTTATGTAGATAAAAAATTGAAAATTAATTAATTAATTCTTTATTAAATTCTTTATTAATTGATTTTTAAATTATAAAAAAATGAAATATAATATATTTTAATTACATGGATGTGGCATGAACCCATGTAAATACAATGGCATAAACTTTCTCCCAAAGTCTATGGACCATCCAGGTGTCCTCATGAACCTCCCGCTGTGGATGGCCTTAGGCATCTTCTTTCTCTACCGTACCGTCAAAAATTAAAGCTAGCAAGGTCATTTGAAAAATCAGAACATATTTGCTCCAATCTATCATAAAATAATGTTATCTTTTTTAAACAAGTGTCTATGTTGAGATGTCATTTGGTTATTTTTTTATACATGTTAATTTCAAAAAAGTATGAATATTTTTTTAAAATATATATACATATTTTCGACAGATGTTCCTTGGAAAAGTGAAGATTGTCAGAAATACACACTTAAGTTCTAAAATTACATTGTCAAAAATTTGATAGAAATATGATCCCATTGTATCATCAAAAATCCGTCTAAAACAAATTTTGTTGAAATCCCGTTGAACGAACCTCCCGACAAAAAGTTGTCGAAACCTGCTATCATATTATCGTTGAAATTGCTTTTTGATAGAACCGGACCTAGATACAATGAATTATTCGACTCTATAGTTGATAATTCTTTTAGATGGATTATTTCTAGATGTAAGGGGAGTAGGAAAAACTTTGGGGAGTGGTGTTGATCTCCTTCTTCTTATCTCGAAACCATGTAATTGCTCTCGTTTGTTAGCCTCTGGCTTTCTTTTATGAAATCTGCTGTTTCCAAAAAAAAAAAAAGATTATCATCGAAATTGCTTCGATAAACCATGGAAATCATGGTATATTTTTGAAGATTTTCCGTAGTTCACTGAAGATTTTTCAACGTCAAATATATTTGGAAATCCATCACAAAAGTCCTGTGGGGATATTATTACAACCAAAAAGCTTCTAGGGGACCCTTTCTATCAAAATGACGTTGGTGAATGTTGGCTCCAACGGATATGATGTGGTTGCTATAGTTATTACTTCTTTTACTGGTTCAAGTTCCAAAATGCTGCTCTTTTATATGAGTATGAATATTTTGATTCAAATAAGTTGGTAAAAAAAAGATTTAAGTGGCTTTTTTTGTAAATGTAAATCTTTGTATAACACAATTTGCAATTGCAAAAAGTTTTTTCTATGAATCCCATGAAGATTGCTAATAATACTTCTTCTTTTAACAACATTTAAGTTAAAGTAAGTTTTTTGTTGATTGTCTTGTTGTTCATTGTTTGCTTGAAGCTCACTTCAACTAACTATATCTATCACAAGATTCGAATAAATAAATAAAAAATTGAAATCCATGTACGTACAAAATTTAGGGACTTACTGAGGGACGTTCCAATATCATATACGAAATAAGACCATCGATCATAATTTTGGGATACAATTACACATGATTAATTAGTCTTACATTTTAACATTTAGCCTTAATTATACATGTTTTAGCCTAATTACAATGTTTTAAGATTTAATTTTTTAAGCCGATTTGAATCTTCCCTATTCCGACATTCAAAAAGTAATAGAAAATGATTCTAATTAAGTGGATTTCATATATTACCTTGTTATTTTAAATATTTTTGTTGTTTTAATTTATAAGAATTTTAATATCATCATATACAATATGAAATTTTATATCTTGTTATATTCGTCGAGTCGATCTATATTTTTGTTGAAGGTATAACAAAGCCTCCAAATATTTGGAACCACCCTGCAAAGCTTAATCATATTTGGAGATGGTTTTACGGACATTGGGATCCTATTTAATTTTGTATTGCATACACAACAAAAACGAATATACAGCTTTTTGCAATCATCAATATATAGGAAGATCAAAAATAGCATCAAACTTTTATTACATGAGTTACAAGACATTATACCATTATTGCTAAGCCATTTGACCATTCTAGATGTTGAATTTAATGTAAACGTTATACAGAATTTTAAATATGCTAAAAAAATTTAAAATTCCATGTATTTGTTTCTTCTACCTTTAGACTTTTTGGGTCCAAATCACTTATCTATCTATACTATATTATAAAGATGACATAAAAAACTCTTAAAAACAATTGTTAAAGCTTAATGTACCGCTATTTAATGCTAATTACTTAAAACTTAAATAAAGAATAAAAACTAAATCTCTTGCTATTTAATCATTATCTCTAACAATTTTAAACCCCTAAAATCACTCATCATTTCAACTTCCTAAAAAATCAAATTTTAAATATAGAATATTAACTAACTGATAAACATAATCAAAACGGGATAAACATCTTAATTTAAATATAAAGAATTTAAAATATATTATTTTTTATATATAAAACATTTTAATCATTATCTCTAACAATTTTAACTCTCTAAAATCACTCATCATTTCAACTTCCCAAAAAACCAAATTTTAAATATAGAATTTAACTAACTGATAAACATAATCAAAACGGGATAAACATCTTAATTTAAATATAAAGAAATTTAAAGTATACAAGATAATGATTTAATTCTATCTATATTTATATTTATACTATATTATAAAGATGACATAAAAAACTCTTTTAAAACTTAAATAAAGAAAGAAAACTAAATCTCCTACTATTTAATCATTATCTTTAACAATTTTAACTCCCTAAAATCACCCATCATTTCAACTTCCTAAAAAATCAAATTTTAAATATAGAATATTAACTAACTGATAAACATAATCAAAACGGGATAAACATCTTAATTTAAAATATATAAGATAATCATTTAATTCTAACAAAACACTTATTTTTTTATATATAAAACATTATATTATTAAACCTAAATTAAACAAATTTATAAAAAAAATGTTATCACTTTCTTAAAACCATCCAAAACCGTACTGTAAATCGACAAAAAAACAAAAAATAAAAGAAAATATTAAAATCGTGATGTATCTCGCTGCATTGCGCAAGTACGCTTCTAGTGCACATATATTGGAAGAAGTTGGAAAATAAGATCAAGTTGCCACATAGATCTAATTTAGGACGGATATGTTGGAATTTTTATTAATATTATTTTACATTGTTAGGTAATCTATTTGGTAATTAACGAGGGATTGTCGGCGGATTATTTAAATTTTATATTTCCTTGTTATTTAAAACCATGCTATTCTAGGTAATCAACATCGACACGGCGGTTTGAAAACTCAAATTTTGTAAAAATCCAAATTGTTGGTGATCCATCTGCAATCAATCACTGATAGAAACCGTCGGTAATTATTGTCGCTAAAAGTTTGAAGTCTAGAAGTGTCATGCACTTTCTTCCTTGTTCTTGGCTCAAGAACACAATCTTCTTCTTTTCTTTCCTTCTTCTGAGATGATACTCCTGATTTAGTAAAGACGATCAATGGATAAATATTTCTCTAATTTTATTGATAAACCCCCATTGAAAAAGTTTTTCCTCCATAATTCAACAGGATTTTGTTGAGCGAGTGCACCTTTAACGTGGATCGAAAGCCTACAAAGTCGTTTAGTGTGTTTTTAACCGAATTCCACCATTTTGAAAGATTTTACATTCATCGTCATGACGCAGCGTAGGTTTGCGGAAGGATCGACAAGCGTCTAAACCCTTTTGATAACGAGAATTACAACCGTAAAACTCAAAATTAAGAGAAAACTCTCTCAAAAGCTAAACTTTATTGATTGATAACTTGATTAAATTGATTAACAATAAAAACTAGCTATCCTATTTATAGCTAAACTAACTAAGAAATAACTATGGAAATTATAACTATCCTAATTATAAACTAACTAGGAAGCTATTTAAATAACTAATAAAAGGAAACTAAATAATCCTAAGTTATTATCTAATATAATTATTAAATCTAATTCTAATATGGAAAGCAAAGAATTAGAATGAAAGTAGGATTTGTGATGTCACGTGATGAGAATTTCATGGATGAAAAAATTCCGAGTCTTTTGCGAGCTCGTTTTTTCTTTCGATCCCGTTTTCCTCTTTTCCAATTATTTTCGAGAATTCTTATTAACTTCTGAATTCTCCCTGTATCAGTCACCCTTACTTGAAAAGAACTCGTCCTCGAGTTCACTTGAAAAAGGTATTCATCCGACCCGTAGAACAACCGTTTCTTCAAAACGTATTGATTCACAACTTGGCCTCCAAAGTTCAACAAATTTGACTGATTTTCAAATCCAAACTGAGGTTGTCGTGATCGTCTCCATACGAGCGATATTTTATCAAATTCGAAAGCGTAAGGGATTAAATTAACTTTACCGGGATTTGTTTCGGTTTGAACCGGAACTTTGGGTGCGGTAATAATCGAAGTGGCACCTTCGGAATCACCGTTCTTGACTTCTTGTGACAACGCTTTCGTTGGCTCGAGAATGTCTTCCAGTATCTTGCTTTCGGTGTCTTCGGTGACTGGTCTAAGATCTAGTTCCGACACTTTGGCCTCGATAACAATTTCTTGTTGTGACTCGGTCACGACGGGGATGACTTCCTCTTCAAACTTGTCCGACAAAACTTCATCGTCTTGTTTCGATGGCTCTTCCGGAATGGGTGGTTTTTCCGGAATGGGTGGTTGTTTAACGAGAGTAGAAATTGATGGTATAATATGATCATAGTTGTTGTGGCCCAAAACCATGATTGATTTCTCGTGCGTATCCTTTCTCCAAGAGTTGCCGTTGTCGGGTTCGGGATGGAGTTTCTTAAGGACCTGTTCGTAATTTTCCGGCAAGAATCGTTCCATCATAAGCTGCTTCATTCTCCTCCAAGATCGAACTGGTCTCTTTCGTTGTCGTTGTCTTTGCACGATCAATTTATCCCACCAAATAGCGGCGACACTCTTTAGACGGAAAACAACCAACTTTACCTGTATGTCTTTGGGAACATCCATAATGTCAAAGAATCGATCGACTTCGATTTGCCAATCTAAGAATTCTTCTACACCTCTGGTTCCATAGAAAGACGGGATGCCCACTTTTATTCGGTTATTGTGATCGTTTCTTTTCAAGTTCACCGGTTCTTCTTCCTTATCTTCTTTGGATTCGGAACTTGAAAAATTAACCCGGTTAAGGTGGCCATTACACGACACCATAGTCGGTCCTTCAAACCTGTCTCTTCTCCGACGATTGTCGTTGACGATGTTGGGTTGAAGCCTAATAACAACCGCTGTCAGATTAGCGAGTGTTGTGGATAAGGCCACATCCGACTCAACCAAGTCTGCTTTGGTAGTGGGCTGTTGATCTGCCATGGTTAGTGAAAAGACAGGCGAATCCTGCTCTGATACCAACTGACGCAGCGTAGGTTTGCGGAAGGATCGACAAGCGTCTAAACCCTTTTGATAACGAGAATTACAACCGTAAAACTCAAAATTAAGAGAAAACTCTCTCAAAAGCTAAACTTTATTGATTGATAACTTGATTAAATTGATTAACATAAAACCTAGCTATCCTATTTATAGCTAAACTAACTATGGAAATTATAACTATCCTAATTATAAACCAACTAGGAAGCTATTTAAATAGCTAATAAAAGGAAACTAAATAATCCTAAATTATTATCTAATATAATTATTAAATCTAATTCTAATATGGAAAGCAAAGAATTAGAATGAAAGTAGGATTTGTGATGTCACGTGATGAGAATTTCATGGATGAAAAAATTCCGAGTCTTTTGCGAGCTCGTTTTTTCTTTCGATCCCGTTTTCCTCTTTTCCAATTATTTTCGAGAATTCTTATTAACTCCTGAATTTTCCCTGTATCACGTCATCATCAAACCATGCCCCTCACAATTTAGAATATTATCTCAATCGTCAAAATAATTTCATAGTATTTTTTTTCTTTTTTTTCTTTTATTTCAATAAATTTCAATTTATTGTTTTTATTCCACAAAGAGGCAAAAATGTTGATTATGAAAAAAGCCAACCATAAAGATACAAGTAAATATCCATCCAGTTTTCTTCAAGCTTTTTTACTTGACCAAAATACAAATAATTTTTCTTTAAGAAAAAGAATTAATTAACATCACAATTTAAATAAATGAAAATAATTAATGTATGGGAGTGACTGTAAGGTCCAAAAAAAGTTAAATGTTATTGTTTAAATTTTATCTTTAAAAATAACGGAATGGTTGTTCCTCTCCAATAGGTCTACAACCATCCTTGGACATATTTTTACTTGTATTTTATTTATATAATGATACAATTGTAAATTAAAAAACAAATAAATAAATTCTAAATAAATGAAAATATGATATATATGGTTTATATACATTAATAATGACGATGCTAAGTGAAACGTTTGTAACGTTTGATCCAATAACATCACTCAAATGTTAGAATCCATGTTCGAACACTTAAGTTGACTGAAATTATATTAAAATATATATATATATATATATATATAAGGGTAGTTTAATTTACAACTCATGTAAATCTTACAACCTATGCAACCCACATCTTAACCGTTGAATTCATGATCGACGGTTGCAATAGATGTGGGCCTAATAATTTTTAATTAAAAAAACAAAAAAATAAAAATAAAATAACCGCTTATCATTGATCCAACGGTTAATATGTGGGTTGCATGAGTTGTAAGATTTACATGAGTTGCAAATTATCCTTGGCCTATATATATATATATATCGTTGAATTCATGATCGACGGTTGCAATAGATGTGGGCCTAATAATTTTTAATTAAAAAAACAAAAAAATAAAAATAAAATAACCGCTTATCATTGATCCAACGGTTAAGATGTGGGTTGCATGAGTTGCAAGATTTACATGAGTTGCAAATTATCCTTGGCCTATATATATATATATATATATATATCCGAACACATAAGTGGACTTAACTGGCATCATACATTAATTTCATCACATCACATCCTCGCTATAAAGGGGCCTTTGGAGTGGCATATCTTTTGCAATATCTTAGACTTGTACCAAAATTTGACGAGATGGAAATTGAAATCATTTCGAAAGAGAACATCAAACCATCTTCCCCAACACCAAACCACTTAAAAATATTCGAGCTTTCTCTTTTAGATCAGCTTGTATTAAATCCGTATGTACCGCTCGTCTTGTACTACCATAATGACAATGGCGACACTGTTCTCCAAGCCTATGAAAGGTCATTAGCTTTAAAGGAATCTCTATCGAAAACCTTGACTCAGTTTTACCCTCTTGCTGGGACAATCAAGAATGATCTTTCTATTGATTGTAATGATGTTGGTGCTTATTATGCATTAGCTTTGGTCCGTCGTCGTCTCGACGAATTTCTAAGCTATCCTGACAACAGTTTGATAAATATGTTGTTGCCGTTTCCACCTAGTTTCAAGGGGTCTAGTGCAGGTGCTCGTGTAACAAATGTTCAAGTGAACATTTTCGAATGTGGTGGGATCGCTATCAGCTTATGCATTTCGCACAAGATTGTTGATGGGGCTTCACTCTACACTTTCCTAAAAGCATGGAGCAACATGGCTTGTGGAGCTAAAGAAGTGGTGTATCCAAACTTTACTACGGCTTCTCTCTTCCCTGCAAAAGACTTGTGGCTTAGAGAAGCATCAATGGCTGTATGTGGTTCGTGGTTAAAGGAAGGGAAGTGTAGCACAAAAAGATTTGTATTTGATGCTACTGCCATATCCGCACTAAAAGCCGAAGCATCTAGAAATGGAGTGCAGAACCCTACACGTGTTGAGGTGGTATCTGCTTTGATATGGAAGTGTGCAATGGCAGCATCCCAAAAAACTTCTGGTTTCCAGAAACCTTCTCGCTTAATGCACTCGGTGAACCTTCGTAGAAAACTACCATCAACCCTTTCTAAGGACTTAATCGGTAATGTGCTTTGGATCGCAACAGCTGACTACCAAGCGAACTACGATACTACATTGCATGGTTTGGCAGAAAAGGTACGCAAAAGTATTTTTAAAATCGACAATCAGTTTGTAGACCAAGCCCAAGGTGATAAAGGCTATATTGCCATGCAACAATCTGTCAAAGAAATGGGAGAAATACGCTCCAAAGGGACCATGGACAACTACCTCTTTACCAGCTGGTGCAGGATGGGTTTCTACAATATTGATTTTGGTTGGGGAAAACCTAGTTGGGTGGCTGGTGTTGTAGGCCATGGCAGCCCAGTGTTCATGAATATTATCACTCTAATGGACACAAAATATGGTGAAGGAATAGAAGCATGGGTGAATTTGGATGAAGAAGAGATGGAGATTCTACAAAGCAATTCAGAGCTACTATCATTTGCTTCTTTAGATCCAAGTTCTCTACCAAATGATGAAGTTGCTTCATTAAAAAAGCCACATGCCATGAATATCCAAATCTAGATCCCATCAAGTAAAGTAATATTGATTACGTTTGTGTGTGTATATGTACATTACACACATTAACGCAAAAGGTGAGTGAATAATTAAAAGTTGGATCTACGTCAAATGAATGAGGCATTTATATATTTTCTTATTGTTTGATATTTCGTTTAAAAAAGTAATATTCATGTGAACAAGATCGTGTGATATGGTGTATTAGTTTATTGTAATAAAATTTTCAGTTTACAATTACAATGAATATTTTCTATATTATGTCTATATGTTCAAAATTTTATCACACTTGATGAATCAGTCATTAATCATTTATACATATTCGTTTATATCTTATTAAAAATTTGTTGAAGGATTTCAAGATTTTTAAGCTACAAAGCTTACATGTTGTCGACAATGAAGATTGGATGATAAATGAAGATCGTACTATGCATGTTGAGCTACTAAGAATGGAGAGAGTGAGGAAGTGGGAGAGTGTTCATAAGCGAGCGTAGTTGTTGGACGAGATCAATTGGGAAGACTCGGATAAGAAAAACAGAAGAATGATAGGAGGAAACGGGAGAAAATATTCAGAGACTATAAAGAAGAATATGCAACTCAAGAGAAGATCTCATTCAAATACGACGAGACCCTATAAATAGGCATAACATTAATCAATGAGATAATTTTAAACGTAGATAATCTCTAACTTGCCGAAATTAAATAATAAAGCTTATCTCTAAATATTAAAGTTTATCTCAACCCTTAAACTGAAGTTGTTAATGTTCAGTTTAGAGACGGTGGATAGAAAGACCTAACAGGCTTCTGAGCTTCACAAATGAGTCAGCGCCTTGGTGAACATATCAGCAACTTGGTCTTCACTCTTGCAGTGCAGAAGATTAGTTGTTCCATCATTGCATAGATCCCTTAAGAAATAGAATCTTACATCTATATGTTTACTTCTTCCATGTAGCACTGGATTCTTCGAAAATTTAATTCTTGAGTTGTTTTCACAAAAGATTTTAGTAGCTCCAGGTTGCTTAAAGTGAAACTCATTAAGAACCCTTCTGATCCATATGGCTTGACAAGCACAAGTAGTGGCAGTAACAAGTTCAACCTCTGTTGTTGACCGATTGCTTTTTCGATGCCCAAGAAATAGCACTTGTTCCAAGCATTAAAACATAGCCTGATGTACTCCTTCTGTCAGTTTGATCACGTGCATAGTCACTATGGTGAACCCTAACAAATCATCTTTATTACCCTTCTTATAGTAGATACCAAGATCTTGAGTTCCTTGCAAATAACGAAGTATTCTCTTAGCAGTTGATAAGTGCAACTCCCTTGGATTTCCATCTATATGCTGATTAAACACACAGAGAACATGATGTCTGGTCTTGTAGCAGTAAGATACATGAGATTGCCTACCATTTTATTGAAGAGTGTGTTGTCATCCTTCTTTCCATCTTCATCTTTGTGTAACTTCATGCCACACTTAGTCGGAGTACGTACTGCATTGCAATCCTTCATATGGAATATGTTCTAAAATTTCTCCAACATATTTCTTTTGGCAAAGAAATATTCCAGCATCTAATTGCATTACTTCTATTCTAAGAAAATAGTACATCAAACCAAGATAAGATATTTCGAATTCATACATTATGGACCTCTTAAATTCTCTTAACATGGTGGAATTGTTTCCAGTAAGTAAGAGGTCATCAACATATAAACAAACTATGAACATTTCTCCATTTCTTCCAATTTAATGTAACACCCTAAAAATTGGGGTAAAATAAAACTCAAAATTTCTGTAATATAACGCCTAAAATAAGGCGAATCCAAAACCTGTAATCATGATGATTATAACCCAAAAGAGTTGTGGTAGTTCAACAAATGAAGTAGCGGAAAAATTAAGACATACATGACAACCTATTTAATCTAGACAATTAACAACTAGATTAAGGTGGGTGTCACTATGACTTCAAAACGCTCTTTCTCGATTTCCCAAAAATGCACGGTCCAAGGAGGGATCCTAGATGCGATCCCGGCGAATCAAGGTGCCCTACTCGCACCACTAGCGGAACCTGTAAGCCATTTAAGCATGAGCACAAGTGTTAGAACGAAGTCTAACGGTCATTACGCTGGTACTAGTTATAATGTAAAATAAGAACAATAATTAAATGTTACTGACGCCCATGCATTGAGATCAATGACAAAACCTCCCCAACGGGACATTGAAGTTTCCTGTACATTTATAACATAGAATACTTCCAAATAAAACGGGGTAACCCGCGATGTAGATTGGATTTCACCGTCCAGCCCCGGTTCTAGTTCTCATGCCACGTCGGACATCACAATCCTCAAACCGTCTCTGCCTCTAGTGCTTACCCCGTCGGGTTACACCTCAAGGTCTTACAGACAAGGGTGCCTATCCAATCTAGCCGAGTTCCAACTAAGGAACTTGCATCCCCTATTGTCTACTCGCAATGCCCAAGGAAATAAACATGCAATATACTATGCATACCATCTAAATCCTCATGCACAAGGAAATAGACATAAGACCTCCCATATAGACCATGAACAAGTAGGGATAACACCTTTCATGCAAGCATACTTGGTACATATTCCTCATAATAAACTAAAGTTCATTTAGCCACATATAAATCCCCAAATAGACAAATGACTCCAACTGTTGATAAGAATTCATGTATTTGACTTTTAAATATGTAAAGGTATAGAACTTTGCCATAGTTTCTCCTTCCTATGAGACACACAAATAAGAGCTTTACAATATGATTAACCATTTCCACAAACCCCAAAGGTTTCATTTATTGAAGATGACCAAAACCCTAGCTTTTAGGTTAATAGCAAGTATTTCATAAAAATCATATAAACACATAATGATGCAAGTATGGAAGTACATAGGTTGGGAAAACTTACATAGAGATCCAATGAACAAACCCTAGAAGATTGGAGTTGAGAATGTAGGTGATGAGAACTTTGACCCTCAAGAAAATGGAGCTAGTTCAACAAATGAGAGGAAGCCTAGTTAGCATTAAATATACTTAACCAAGATTCTAGAGAGGATTAAGTGTTGAAGAGATGGGGTTTTGAAGTGGAGAAACCTTACCTAGAGGAGAGAAATCGGCTGCCTTCCAAAACCCCAAAATGTAATAAATGAACACTAGTACAAAAAAGCTCTTTAGTGACGGTTAAAAACCGTCACCATAGGTATACGGTAACGGTTTTCGTGGACATAAAAATCGTCACCTTACTTGCCGTCACTTTTGATACACTTTTGGTTACGTTTAAAAAACGTTACGAAATCACATAAAAAACGTTACAATAACTTAAAACCGTCACTTTAGGTCTATAAAAAATTAATGTTTTTTCTCAAACCGTCACCGTAGCATGCCATATAGTGACGGTATATTTTCAAAACCGTCATAATAGCATGATATATAGTGATATTTCTTTGTCAAAACCGTCACCATAGCATTACATATAGTGACATTTATATGTCAAAATCGTCACTGTAGGATGACATAAAGTAACCTTTAATTGTTAAAATTGTCACGGTAGCATGACAAACAGTGGCGTTTAATTTTCAAAACCATAACCATATCATGACATATGGTGACATTTATTATTCAAAATTGTCACTGTAATATGACATACGGTGACGTTTATTATTCAAAACCATCACTGTAACAAAGCATATGGTGGCGTTTATTTTTCAAAACCGTCACCGTAGAATAATATACAGCGACGCTTATTAGTTAAAGCCGTCACTTAAGCATGATATACAGTGACGTTTATTTATCAAAAATGTCATTGTAGCATGACATACGGTGACGTTTATTTATAAAAAATGTCACTATAACATGACATATGGTGACGTTTTTATTTTTAAAATCGTCAACTAATTTCCTGTTTAATGTCACTATAGCATGACACATGTCATTTCCTGTTTTTATTTTCCAATCTGTAGCTAATCCGTCGCTAAATCTGTAGCTTTTTAAAAAAAATAAATAAATAAGTGTTAATTTCCTGTTTAAAATGCAGTTCTGTATATGCATTACAAAATATTTAACAAAAACACAGGAGCCTAAATCATTACAATTCAATTTCTTATCTACCCAAAAAATAGTTTGTCCTCTACGGACCTAAAAGCAATTCGTCCTTAACATATAGAGGACCAAAATATTAGTTTGTCCTTAACATACAAAGGACCAAAATATTAGTTTGTCCTTAACATACAAATGACCTATGAGGTAGAAGTCTCCTAAGAAAATCAGGCATTTAATGCCTAAATGCCCGTCGGCGATTGTGACACGTGAGTGACCCTTGCACTCTCACCTGACACTCTCGCCGAAAATGTACCGCGGCCTATTGAGTCCCCGCAATTGTGCCTCCCGCGAGAGTGACCCTGGCACTCTCGCCAGCCTGCCCCTTTCCACAAGAATTTCAACGTTTTTTCCAAAACGCAAACACGACCAAATCTAACGACATTAGCTGAGCAAAACCCGATACATATTACAAATACAAATTAACCAATAATCCAAAATTCGGGGTGTTACATTTAACAAACATAATGTGCTCAAAAGGACATTTCATAAATCCTTCCTTGATAAAGTACACATCAATGCGACTGTACCAAGCCCGTGGGGCTTGTGTAAGTCCATAGAGGGATTTCCTTAGTCGATAGACTTTATTCTCCTTTCCAGTCGTAATATAACCGGAGGTTGATCAATGAATACATGTTCCTTTAAGTATCCATATAGAAACGTTGATTTGACATCAAGATGGTAGATCGGCCAAGAGTTATAATGCAACCACCAGTCTGATTGTGTCATGTCCTGTAACCGAAAAGAACACTTCCGTGTAATCAACCCCGTATTGTTGCTTGTATCCTTTGGTCACCAACCAAGTTGTGTACTTGTCAACTTCACCATCTTTGTTCAACTTTGTCTTGAAGACCCACTTTACACCGATGGTTACCATCGTGGCCTCTAGGAAGGACACATAATTCCCAAGAGTTCTTCTCAATGGAATGGATTTCATCATCCATTGTTTTTTGTCGGTTTTCTTCTTTAACAACATTCTCATAACTCATTGAATCACAGTCTGCAAATAAAGCAAAATGAGTGATTGGATTGATTACTATGGTTACCTCATAATCATTCATGCAAATAGGCCTTCTTCTAACAGATGAGTAGATTGAGTTTCTTTTCCAAAAGTTTCAACAACTTGTGGTGAAAAAGCCCATATTTCTTCTTAACTTCATTGACCGAAGGTGATGTTTCAGCATGTGAGGGACTTAAAACTTCTGAGTTTTCAACCACCATGGGACCATTGCCATCATCATCGTCATCATAATCGTAAAAGACTTGTTTAGGTAGTTGTTCTTTCAAATCCCAAGTGTTGTCTTCATCAAATACAACATCTCTACCGATGGTGATATTCTTCGATGAGTTTTTTGCAAAAATAGGGTAGTTTAGAAAAAAAATTGGTAGAAATAGGGGTGTTTTAAAATCATTTGAGCCACTATTTTTATAATATGATTTTATGTATTTTCATTTTAAACCCTATATATTTACTGATTTAACCCTCTTACTTACATCTTTCTTTTTATTTATCTTTATTATTTCTAAAGTTTTTATTTTTAACTCTTATTATATATCATGTATGAATTGATTTATTTAAAATATATTATTAAGATTTATATATTATTTTTAGTAAATTATATCATTAAATATATCTCATTAATACCTTTAAACTAATACCAATATTTAATATATTACAATTTTAGGAAAATACAATACGAACTAAACGATAAATTAGAATACGAATATATTAAAATTTTATGAAATTACGTACGACATTACAATAAAAATTAAAACGCTAAATTAAAACATTACAATAAGAATTAAACATTAAATTAAAACATCAATTATAGAGATTATAAGTTCACATCTCATTGAATCTTGGTTGAGAATTTGGACAATCTCCTATTATGCCCAGGTTGGTGGCATAGTCCACATCTGCGAGGTTCGTCAGGATGATGAATGTCCATCTCATTACAAAATCGATTTGCACGCCTCTGACCTCTATGCACGGAAAGTTTCGAGTAATCTGCTTCAGTTTTTCAATCCGACTCCAACCAATAATCAACGTGGGAAAGTGGCATAAAATCAGAACGATATTGTTCTCTATACGTCATAGTAGTGTACACAGTACTCACAATGGAAAGAGGGTCATCCCCTCTATGTCGACAAACTGCAAGAGCATGTGAACATGGAAATCTTTCCATTTGCCACTTACCATATGTGCACGTATGTTGAAACTAGTAGACAATATGTGTATTTCCTCCAGTATCATTTATCTGCAACTTTGTGACAATTCTGTAGACGCCTTCATTATAGTCAAACTCGGTCAAGTTATGGCATTGTGCATGGGTTTCTCGTTTGACACATATGCGTAATGGTAGAGGTGTATTGCAATTCTTTGCAATATCACTGTGTTTTCTAAAAAGTTGCACAGTTCTATTGAATGTAAGGTCAATACACGCCCTAATCGGTAGACGTCTTGCTCCTCGCAATGCATTGTTCATACTCTCAGAGATATTTGTTGTCAAGAAACCCCATCGACGATTTTCATCGTATAAAAGACACCACTGACTTCTATTAATTTGTTTTAAATACTGACAGGCTTCAAGATTGATTGTTTTTATTTCTCTCATATAATTAACAAACTTTCTTTTCTTTGTGGTGCTACCAATAGCCCAACAAAAAGTTTTGAGGCTCAAGTTCTTGTACCTTTTCATGAGTTTACTTCTAATGTGTCAAAGACAAAAGCGATGGTATGCTAATGGCTCTTTCCATTCTTGTAGATTTGTCATTGCATGAATTATTCCTTGATGTCTGTCAGAAATAACACATAATTGTCTGTCTTGAGCAATAAAATGCCTAAACTGATAAAATAACCAACACCAACTGTGTGCAGACTCTTCATCAACAATGGCATAAGTTACAGGCAATATATTATTGTTATCATTTTTTGTGACCGCAACAAGCATTTTTCCCCTGTATGAAGCCTTCAAATGACAACCATCAACAGAAATAACAGGTCGACATAGACAAAATGCATTAATAGCAGGTCCAAAAGCCCAAAAGACATACTTGATTGTCGCCACATGTGATGATCCGTTTGGATTATGAAACCAAGTCACAATCGTATTAGGATTGGAAGACCGCAAAGTTGCAATGTACTTGGACAACTCAGCAAAGTTACTTTCCCAAGTTCCATAAATAGTCTTTATGGCTTTTCTCCTACCATGCCATGCCTTCCGGTAAGAAACATCTACATTCAAACTATTTTTAATATTTTCTTGTATTTGTTTCACCGGATATTCAACATCATTTTGAATTGAGTGGAGGATATACGAGGCAATAGTTGCAGAGTTCAAATTTCTGTTATTATTGCCAATGCAGGATCCGAAACATTTGTGTGCGTCCACCCAACGTGTAATCTTCCACATGTGATGATTTTTCTTCTTTAATTGCATGAACATACCATGCACAACGTGGTGTATAGGGCACAATACTAGAGCTTTCTCCACCATTTCCAAAAGTCTTACACTTTGCTAACCATGAACTACTTTTACTTTCGTATACTTTAAACTCTCTATTTTGGGCGATCGACCAAAGTGTGACTGCCTTTTTTACATGTGACTTACTTTCAAATTGCATTCCTAACCTTATTTTATTTTCTGATTCACTCCAAACATCTATATGAATGTTGTTTTCCAAATCGGCTATGTCATTATCTCCTACATCTCCAACATCATTCATAAAGTTCACTACCGGATTTTCACTCAGAATCATCCTCAATATTAAACATTGACTCACTATCACTATCCTCACTATATTGTGAGTTGGGTTCATCAAATCCAAAGTCATTGGCTGCCTCAAACGTATTGCCATTTGGCAAAGAAAATGGTACATTTGAGGGGTTAGTCTCAAAGTTACGAAGAAGGTCTAAAAAACTAGTATTTGTTGGTGAACCGTCCATATTCAAAATGAAAAGTATATCAAAATGTAACTGCAAAATAAATTATAAGATAAAGTACATAAAGTACAATCATATATGATGTTTCATATTAATATATGCTAGAAATTTAGACAATGATACATACCTTGGATGAAGGAAGGAATGAAGGATGGATGGTATAACTTGCTATTCAAAAACGTGATTGATCTTTCTAGTTGAAGAAGGATCAAAGGAATGTAGGTTGAATCATCCAAATTTATAACAAAAAAAAGTGATTGATTAGACAAGTCTTCTTATCACTTTTTTTGAATTCTCATGAAAAATGACAAAAATGTTTTTAGTTTTGTAGACAATTGTTCTAATCAAGATCACTATTAATGAATAGTGACATTGTTTTTTGTTGCTTTTGAGTTTCAAGATTCCTTAGATTTTCTAGACAATTTATGATAAAGTTGGTATTATTTAAAGGTATTAATGAGATATATTTAATGATATAATTTACTAATAATAATATATAAATCTTAATAATATATTTTAAATAAATCAATTCATACATAACATATAATAAGGGTTAAAAATAAAAACTTTAAAAATAATAAAGATAAATAAAAAAGAAAGATGTAAGTGAGAGAGTTAAATATGTAAATATACAGGGATTAAAATGAAAATATATAAAATCAGATTATAAAAAATGTGGCCCCCCCTTAAAACACCCATGTTTTTAAAACACCCCTATTTCTACAAAGCTTTTTCTAAACTACCCTATTTTTGCAAAAAAAAAAAAAAAAAAAAAAAAAAACTCCTTATTCGATAGTGAATTGAATAACTTCTAGGCTTTGGATGACTCACTCACACCAACAAAAATGCATTTTTGAGCTTTTTCATGAAGTTTCTTTCTCTTCTCATTGGGGACGTGAGCGTAGGCAATGCAACCAAAAGTTATGAAGTGATCTATTGTTGGTTTCCTTCTACTCCAAGCCTCCTCCGGTGTCATCTTTTGAACATAAAAAGTTGGACTTCTGTTTAGAATATGAACGCTCCAATTTACAGCTTCTGGGCCAAAATTATTTTGGTACTTTCCCTTTGGTTAGCAGGCTTCTCAGCATATTGAGAATGGTTCTCTTTTTCCTCTCTGAAACGCCTAGCGTATAAGCTGTTATGAGCTCCTTCCACGATCTGTTCAAATATTCTTGATGGACTTCCCTCCTTCATTTTCAACTCAAGCTTTGAAGTTTTTAAATATGGTGAAAGCTTTTGATTTTTCCTGTAGAAAATAAACCCACATTTTTTTCTTGAAAAATCATCGGTGAAAGTAATTAAATACCTTTTTCCTCCATTAGAAGATGGATTTAATGGACCACAAATGTTTGAGTGAACCAACTCCAATATATCTTTTGCTCTTCATCACTTGCCTTTTTGGAAACTGGGACCGATGTTGCTTGCTAACAACACATTCTTCACACACTTCGGATAGAGTTGCAATGCAAGGGAAGGCCTATCACCAAGTTCTTTTACTGTAGCGTCTTCAAGCCTCCAAAATTTAGGTGACCGTATCGAAAATGCCACAACTTCAAAGAGTTTTTCGCTCCCACCAACAAACATTGTTGAATGCTTTCAATCTTTATGGGATACAACTTGCTAGAGCTCATATGTACAGTTGCAATCACCTTTCTCCTTAAAGGATCATATATTTCGCAAACTCCTTTCTTAAGGGTAATAATGTATCCTTTTTGTTGCAACTGTCTGACACTCAACAGATTAATTTTTAGGCTCGAAACATATATTACATTAGAAATAGTATCCATAAGGCCACTGTTGGTTTTGATGTTAATATATCCTTTTTCCATCACAACTAAAGTTGATTAATAACCCAAACTAACAGTGGACTGAAAACTTTCATCCAAATTTGTAAAAGAAGACTTACTTCCGCTCATGTGGTTGCTCCAACCTGTATCCATGAACCAAGTTTCTGGTTCAATCTTTTTTCCTTCATGGTCAGTCATCAACAAAGTTTCTGATTCCTTCATTTCTCCCAAAAAATTTGAGTTCTCGCCTTTCATTTTATTATTAGGCAACTTAGTATAACACTCAATAGCATGATGACTATGTCGATGGCATCTATGGCATTCCACCTTAGATTTGTCATGGTCGGGCAGCCTAGTGGTAGAAGCTTTCAAGGCCTGTTCTTCTACGGTAGAACGTCTCCTCAATTTATGTTCATGGACCAGCAAGGAACTTTGAAGCTCATCAAGAGATAACTCGTCACCATCATTGGATTCTTTAATGCAACACACCACATAGTCAAATTTAGGTGTTAGTGAGCGCAATATTCTTTCAACAATGGTTGTTCGCAATACCCATGGCCCTTGCATAATAATCAATAACTGCTTCACCTTCTTTCATCTGTAGACTTCATAGTCTCTCCTTAATGCTTGAAGTTGGGCACACTTAACTCTCGAGGATCCCTGGTATTTCCTCTTCTGAATCCCATATGTCCTTGGAACTATCTTTGTTAAGAATAGTTTCCAGGATACATCAGCCAATTGCTTAAAATAAATAGTTATTGACTTTCAAGTCCTTCAGTTTCATACCTTCCAATTCCTTTTGTTGTGCATCTGTCAGTGTCGTTGCATCTTTTGGTTTTGCTACACCATATTCGATGACCTGTCAATACTCTTTGGATCTCAGGAAGTTCCCTATGAGCATACTCCATTGGTCATAATGACCATCAAAACGTGGAATCGCTGGTTGCACATAGTCATTAGAGGCCATATGATTGTTTGCCATTTGAATGTTATTGTAGCCTTTTATGAAAATTGGACTGTTGTCTTTGGCTTTGATACCACTGATAAGAAAAATAGAAGACTAGTAGGAGGAAATAGCAGAAAATATTCAGAGACTATAAATAAGAATATGTAACTCAAGAGACGATATCATTCAAATAGGATGACGCCCTTTAAATAGGCATAACACTCAATGAGATAATCTCAAACGTAGATAGTCTCAAACTTGCAGAAATTAAATAATAAATCTTATCTCTAAATAACAAAGTTTATCTCCAAATAATAAAGTTTATCTCAACAAAATCTGCCACTTACCAATGACTCCTTGGGGGGAAGGGCATCAACCTCTTCCTTACCCACTTTCTGGAGGACTTGAATGAAGTAGGTCTGTGACATAAATTTCGCAAGTGTGGGAAGTTGGTTGATTTATACATTGCCAAGAAAAAGAACGTCAAAGGTAGGAAGTTTGGATTTTCCAGATTCTTGGGAGTAGATGACACTAAGAAGATGGAACGAGATCTCAACAAAATTTGGATTGTATCCTACCACGTAAGCATTAACATCTCTATGTTTAGGAGGGAAGATATGAGTTTCAAACAAAAACCAGGGAGAGGACAAATAACATAATGGACAAATTTTGTGTGTCCCAAACTATGTGCAGATCAAGATAACAACAACAAATCTATTCCCAATAGCCATATGTAATTGATACAAATTTCACAGATTACAATACGTAAGAAAATTGCTCTCAATCACATATTTTCTCTCTCTAAGAATTCCCTCAATTAAGTGCTTAATGAATTATACAAACAAAAAGGCTATTTATACCTAGGAATGTTACAAAGACAAAACTAACTAAACTAAGCACTTTGACTTGCAACGACTTTGACTTTGCTTGAGAGTTGACTTGAGCTTTGACTTTCAATTCCCATGATCTTGGATCCAACATATTTATGCACTAACAATCTCCCCCTTTGGATTCAAGATCATCTTCAAAAAGAATTTTAGCAATAATGAACAATCTCCACCTTTGTCTGATCATTAACAAGTTCAATCTCCCCCTTTAGCATCTTCACAAAGATAAACATGTCACCTCCCCTTTGGATTCATAATGAAATTCAGCATTCACGGACAATCTTGATCTTTACATTTCTAACGAACAATTTTCCATTAAAGTCAATCTTCCCCTTTTTCTGACGAACAATTTTCCAATGAAAATCAATCTTCCCCTTTGAGTAAATTTGTTCAAAATCAATCTTCCCTTTCTTTGAAATATCTTCAGATTTACAGTAATCTCCCTCAAAGTCTGTGACTATTTTTTTCAAGAATTTTAACAATCTCTCCCAAGTTTATGAAAACCTCATTCAGTCTTCAGAAAAGAAATTATCTTCAGATTCAGCTTACTTTTGATTCAGCAAAGCAAATAATCTTCAAAGAAATTTTCTGTAAGCTTCAGCAAACTTTCGGAATTCCTTGAACTTTCTCTTTCATTATGTATTTTCTCCCCATAATTCTGAAATATAATATTCAAAATTTTCATTTCTTGGTCACTCTCTCCCCGTAACTGTTACAATCTGTTCTCCAGACAACATTTCTTGAAATTAATTCCCCCCCCCCTTTTTGATGATGTAGAGCATATAAATCATCAAAATTGTCTCCAAGAAATGTCATGTACCAGAATGTGAGCACTTTCATTATCTGATCTTTCCATATGAGCCTCTAAACATCTGTCAATTCAACAAATGTATTTATTTGAATCTTTTCAAATTCAGACAAATAAGAATGTAACCCTGAATCAACAAATGAATCAGTTAAAATGTCTGTAAGCAGCACTAAGATACTTAGTACAACGAATGTACTGTACAAGGAGTTTTATTAATGTTCAATCCCCAGGTCTTCCATTCAATCATCGAATAACACAAGGTAATTCTATGAACGTTCTGACAGAAAAACAAATTTTATGTGTGTACGTGCTTGTGTATGAAAGAATTTAAGCATTTTTTTACAGTAGGGTCAAAATGTGTAAACCATTGAGACAATAACAGTATTACACGGACTCAATTGTGCATGATCTAAATACGAATGTGGGGCAACTTTCCTTCGATTTTAATATCCACATCTTCCAAATGAAGACGAGATAGATTATGCGTTGCTTCCCCAATAAAATATATATAAAACATCTTCTTGTTGAGAAAAAAATGAGTAACTGGTGGGGTTTTATTCAAGAGTTGGCATGGGCTAGTGCCTTTTTCAATGATGGTCCCCAAATAATGTGAACCAACAGATTATGTGGTTGTCTGGCTCAGAAAAAGTTAGTGCAGAGTTTTCATATTCTTTTAACTTTGTTCTCACACACTCTTTCTTTTTATCATTTGAGCTCACTTCTAACCAACCTCTCTTTTTCATTTTACCTCAATACACACCCACACTCTGATATTGACCCCTCACCTCTCGATCACTCAAGGATAATTTCTTGGGTAGGAAACACTTGTAGATCCCAGATACAGTGTAATCACGATAATAATCAATAAACAATAAGAATCAATCACAACTGCTGGTCATATGATTAGATTTATCAGTAAAAGGTTTAAGGTTTACAGAGAGAATTTCAGTAGGATTAGGTAAACCTTTCTAATGACCATTCTCTTAGCAAAACCCTAGAATTATAACCTATTTATATCAAGGGCCTACACCCTAAGGCCGAATAAACAAATAAGCCCATTAAACAATTAAAGGCTTTTACAACGTTTTTAAAATAAAACAACTAAACTCTATAAATGCGTTATACAACTTTCAACGCACTAGGACTTTCAGTCCTAACAACACTGGTTATCATAAATCCATAGAATTTCTTTTAAATCTCACACATTGATCCCGTGAATTTTGTCCTAAAAAATGTTGTTCAACGTTTTAACTTTAACAGTTAAAGCACAGTACATATGTTAGATGTATATATGCTCAATAAGATAATCATGAAGATTTGAGCAAGAAAATTGAATGAATGAAATGAATACAAACAACTTGTTTGAGAATCTGACAATGTATGAAAAAGTTCAATAAGAATGATTTAACAATAAAGCTTTGGTCATGAAAAATTGGATGTTGTCTATATGAATAAGTATTGACAAGTGTTGAAAGAAACGCTTTGAATGAATCAACGCTCAATGAACAATGAATTTCAAACAGGGTGTCTTACCATCGAAAATTAGTTTCAATTTGAGACATGGTAAGGACATAGTCAACAAAAAATACTAAACGGATGTGTGTGAATACTTGACAGTATATGGAAGAGATAATTCACAAGTATTTATCTTTAGAAACACACGGTTTGTTAGTCATGAAAGCTCCTAATAATGGAAATATTTTTAAAAAATCACACTTCTGAATTCATGAAATCTGTTTAAGAATCGAGAAGTGGTTTGACCATTTAGAAACATGTGTTCATGTCTGAAAGTTTTCCATCTTTCAAACACAGTGATTAAGGTTAGAAAGTATCCTTACGCACATCCAAAATCTCAAAAAAGTCAGTCACATAGTCATGATTGATATGATCATGTAAGTTCCCCCTCAAAATGTGCATGTAGTCAAAAGTCATCAAAGCAACAAAGTCTTATTGAAAGCAAAAACATTTATTGAAAAATAAAGACATGAAAAACAAAGTAAAACTTTGACAGTACGAGTTCTAAACTGAGTGCTTAGAAGTCAATGTTCTTACTCTCCCTGAAAATATGCATCATGAAATTTTTCAGTACAAAATATATGTAGAAATTTCTCTAACTCCCCCTAGAAAGTATGATCGTCTGATCTTTGTTTCACACTCCCCCTGAAACCATGAACAAAACCTTTCAGTGCAGATATCATTCAGATTAAAAAATAAAGAAATGAGGAAAAATTAAAAATTCAACTATACTAGGTAAACTGATTATGTTTTAAGATTCAACATACCTAATTTCGAAATGAGAAAGTTAAATCTCTTTCATCTAAAGGTTTAGTGAATAAATCAGCCAATTGGTAATTAGTGTTTACAAAGTAAAGTTCAATTGTACCTTTTTCGACATTATCTTTTATAAAGTGATACCGCACATTTATGTGTTTGGTCTTTGTGTGCTGAACAGGATTAGCAGATATCGCTATGACGCTCTTCGAATCACAATATATAGGAATCTTGTTGAAATGGAATCCATAGTCTCGAAGCTGTGTGCGCATCCACAATACTTGAGAGCAGCAACTTGCAGCAGCTACATACTCTGCTTCAGCGGTTGATGTGAAAACACATAGTTGTTTCTTAGATGCCCAGCTTACGAGCTTGTCTCCCAGAAATTGTATGTGACCCGATATACTTTTCGTGTCTAGCATACAACCTGCATGATTTGCGTCTGAATACGTTGTTAGCTCAAAACCAGTATCTTTAGGATACCACAAACCAAGATCTGTGGTTCCCCTCATATATCTAAATATCTGCTTAACTGCCGAAAGATAGGATTCTTTGGGCAAAGCTTGATATCGAGCACATAAACATGTAGAAAACATAATATCTAGCCGACTAGCCGTCAAGTACATTAATGAACCTATCATGCCTCTATAAGTCCTAAGATCAACAACTTTTCCCGAAAGATCAGCTCCGATTTTAGTACCTGGTGCCATCGGGGTTAAATAGGAGTACAATTTGACATATTAAATTTTTCTAAAATGTCAGCAATATACTTTGATTGATTTATGAAAATCCCCGTAGAAAATTGTCTTACTTGTAATCCGAGAAAGAAGTTCATCTTTCCTATCATACTCATTTGAAATTTTGACACCATGAGTGCAAAAAAGTTCTTACAGTACTTTGGGTTTGTAGAACCAAAAATTATATCGTCCATATATATTTGAATTAAAATGATATCAGCTTTTTGCCTTTTAATGAATAAGGTGGTATCGATTTTATCTTTTGGAAAACCAGACTTGACTAAGAACTTTGAAAGAACGTCATACCAGGCGCGAGGGGCTTGTTTTAAACCTTAAAGAGCCTTGTCAAGGATATATACATGATCTGGTTTATCCGTATTGACAAAACCTTCAGGCTGCGAGACGTAGACCTCCTCCTTTAGAATGTCATTCAAGAAGGCAGTAATCACGTCCATTTGGTAGACTATGAAGTTCTTGTGTGCAACGTAGGCTCGGAACATCCTGATTGCCTTAATACGTGCAACTGGAGCATATGTCTCGTCGTAATCTATGCCTTCCTCTTGCCTATATCCTTTAGACACAAGTCTTGCTTTGTTTCTTACAACAATACCATCCTCATCCTTTTTATTCTTGAATACCCATTTCGTGCCAATGATAGTTTTTTCTTCAGGTCGGGGCACGAGTCGCCAAACTTTAAGTGCATCAAATTGGTTGAGCCCTTCTTGCATGGTTGTAATCCAATCTGGATCACGAAAAGCTTCTGAAACTTTTGTAGGTTCAATCTTGCTTAGAAAAGAATCAAACATGCATTCATTCGCTGTTGTAGACCTAGTTTGCACCGGCTTTGATGGATCTCCTATTATTTGATGAACGGGGTGCTCTTTGGTCCACTTGTGTACATGAGAGAGTAGATTAGATGTAGATTGATCATGTTGATCATCTAAGAATCCTTCTTGTTCTGCTTATTGGGGTTCAGTTGAAGTGATTGGTGCAGAAGTCTCAGCTGGTTTGACACTTGATGTCTGTTGAATAGGCATTATTGTGCACCCAACTGATTGTGTGACTTCTGTCTCTGCATTATCATGTGAAACTTCAACTGACTGCGTAGGTGTTTGAACTTGAGTTTCAGTCTGAATCGGAGAAGTTGATTCAGTTGAGACATCTGATGTGATTGGTTGATTTTCACGTAAGTCTTCGGATCTGTCAATCACAACAGGTTTAGTCACTTTAGATCCTAGAAACTCATCGTAAAAATGTTCAAAAAGTAAATCTAATTCTGTTAAATGCGATGTAGATGTAGAAGCTTTATCAAAATTAGTAACACTAGAAACAGGTTCTGGACTGATTTGTCCAAAAGCTAAACTCTTGTTATAACGGGTTCTGAGCTGAAGTGCTCAGAAGCCATTTCTTCATCAAATGTGACATTGACGCTCTCAACCACAATCTTTGACTTCTTCGAGTAGACTCTGTATGTTGCAGATGTCTGAGAGTAGCCAATGAACATGCATTCTTCAGCCTTGGGACTAAATTGTTCAAGTTTTCTTTATCGTTCAACACAAAGCACCTGCATCCAAATATGTGAAAATGTTTGATGCTAGTTATCCTATTGTTAATTAAAGTATACATCGTTTTACCAAACCGACGATGGATGATAGATCTGTTTTGAGTATAACAAGCAGTAGACACAACTTCAGCCTACAGAAATACCGATAGATCATATTGACTAAGGGGTTGTTTGTTTACCTCTTAATGGTTCCATTAAGAGGCAACCTCTGAATCGTTAAGAGGTAAATCTTGTTTGGCAAAAAAAATGTCTGCCTCTTAATGGTTCCAAAACCCTCTGAATGATTTTGTATCTTGACCATGTCTTAACCATTTAGAGCCCTGATTTCATTCTGAACAATTAGCAAACAACCATATTTCATGTCGCACTATACCATAAGAGCCTCTTAATCATTCTGACCACTTAATCATTCCGCACCAAACCATTCAGCAACCGCCAAACAGCCCCTAAGCATAGTACGAGCAACCTCGACTAGAGTTCTGTTTCACCTTTCTACTACCTCATTTTGTTCTGGTGTTCTGGAAGCAGAAAACTGATGAGTTATCCCGACCGATTCGAGATAATCATCAACTATTTTGTTCTTGAATTATGTGCCATTGTCTGTTCTGAGCAGCTTAACTGTCTTCTGCAAATTCACTTGGATGGTCTTCAAAAATGAGATGATGACATCGGGCGTCTCATCTTTTGATCTTAAAAATTTGACCCAAGTGTATCTTGAATAATCATCCACAATCACTAGAACGTATTTCTTGTCGTTTATGCTTTTGTGTTCGCATGGGACCATAGAGATCCATATGCAACAACTCTAAAGGAGCACTTGTACTAGGCTCATGCTTAGGCTTATGAGAAGCTCTTTTTGTTTTGATCTTCTCACAATCAATCTGGAAGTCCTTTCACCAAATTCCCAGTCACCAACTTGTTAATGTATCGGAAGTTGAGGGGAGATAGCCTTCTATGCCATAACCAGTTTTGTTGCATAGAGGCTTTCGACAGTAGACACACAGCATTATCTGGTTTAACAATGGACAGATTGATTCTGTAGAGGTTTGACTTTCGCGTGCCAACCAAGATTTCTTTTCCGTCTTCAGTTCAAACACAACATCTTTTGGCCTTGAAGTTTACCTCTAAGTCTTTATCCCAAAACTGACCAATGTTGAACAGATTGTGTCCTAATCCTTCAACATAGCTCGCCTTCTTAATCGTTATGTTCTCTTGCACGACATCTCCGTATCTAAGTATTGGTGAAAATTAGTCATTCCCAAATCGAACATTGACGCAAAATTTCTCTGTATAATTAGATAAAATATCTTTCTGCCATGTCATATGCTTGGAACAACCTGAATCCAAGTACCACATATGACGGGTCTGCACAGGAGAAATCAAGCAACAACCGGTTTAGGTACCCATTTATAGATGGGTTCTTATATGTTAGTACAAAATTTTGGCATCCATTTGAATTTGGACCCTCTGAGCTTGAAAAACTTTTGAAACATAATTATGATAGACATGATATGAACCAAACCAATAATCAGAATTTTGTCGAATAACAAAATCATTTCGACGAGATGTGGAAAACTGAGTATTAGACGGATTTAATTGGATCAATTGCTTTATTGTATAAGACTTGTAAGGATGTACAAGTTTTTGTTTATGAGAAGCAAACTGATAAATTACATCGCAATCACTAATAGTAGTCCTACTTCTATCCGATACAGAAAATGATTTTGTAGACTCGTCAATCTTCTTCTTTGGTCTCCACTCTAGTCTCCCTTCAGATTATTTCTTTATCGTATCTGAAACATATGAATTATGCATGTTAGAACTGTGAGATTTCCAAAATTGTTTCTTTCTAGACTTACCAGTGTTGGTCCGTTTCTGTGAGTGCCTTATCTTTTGTTTCTTACCTTTGGCATAGGAGATGCTCACAAGAACTGTTTCATCAAAATTCGTTGACCACTTGGTAAACCATTAGAAGAAATAACAAATTGAGAATGATCTGGAAGTTTTGCATTGTAATCAACTGGTTAACAAACTCATCAAAACAATCATCAGAGTTCAAAAAATCAGTCTCATCATCAAAAAAATCATCACCATCATCAGATAGAGGAGCTTTGGAAGCATTTGAAAATAACTTCTTATCATTTGTAATATCATATTTGATGTCAGTGTTCAAGAAAATAGTAGAAAACACCATTTGTTCTAAATCAATCAGGAGTCTCTCTTCCACTAAAATATTCCCAAACACAGAAATTTTACTTTCTAAGATGAGTGGAGGAACATAAATTTTACCTTCAACATGTGTAGCCTCCATTTCATTAGTAGAATAACTTTGAAAATACTCATTTAAGAGAAACTTTGATTGTTTAGTTCTATAACTAGCATTCAGTTTTTCATAACGGAATGGTAATTGCATTTTATCTATATTTTTCCAGTTTTCATCTTCTTTAGCCTCAACCTTGTGACACCCTCAAATTTGGTAAAAGCAACTAATTAAAAATCTCGATATAATATCAAATAAAGGACAAAACTTCCACTTACAAATCACAACTCCATATACCTCAATTTAAAATACCATAATTAACCACAACAATTATAAAACTTCAGTCTTATATACAAGGACTAAACTGAAGTCGGGTGTTACATAACCCAAATACAAGTCGCTCTTCCCAAAACCAATGCGGAAGACTTCACCAATCTAATCACTTCTCGAGCTCACAACGAGCACTCATCTCTTCATAGTGTTACTAGAACTAACTCGAAACGGAACCTGATGTACATGCCGACAAATAAAAAGGTTAGGCTAACGCCTAGTGAGTTCAAGAGTTTTTATCATGATTATAAAAATCGTTAAACGGAAATTATACAACTTAAATCATGATCTTTCAAAAATGAATTACTTTAAATATGAGGACGACCCGTTTTCCAAAAATATGTATTTTATATATGAATGTCTCAACGCCAAAACATTCTTTTATGAAGTAATGCAACCCAACACTTACTCAAAACATGAATAGTTGTAAATGCTCCAATATTGAAATTTGAATAAAACTTTATAAATCAAACAACAGAAATATAAGTAAACTCGAACCTCCTTAATTATAACATATGGATAATACCCCAACTCAAAACGTCACCGAAAACATGGATAAAACTACATACCCAAAACAACACCTTTCGGTGACGGAGGAGACCCAAATTCCATGGCTAGTAGCAGAACACAAAAGTAGGCCACATTCTAAGTTATTGAGCCCACCATACTAGGATCAAGGTCACAAACTCGCCGGCTCGTACTCAGATGTGGGGGAGGGCACCCAATGATTCCTAGTCATACTCATTCACTATGATTACATTTACGCCCAGAGCTAGTATCTGGTCCCACATAACCGTATCAAGTTGTCATCCTAGGGTCCAATGTCTCAACTAGCTACAAATGGGAAATGACTATCCTATAAAAATAGACTCAAAAATTACATCACGGGGACAATGGCATATGTTTGACTCCACGAGCCCGCACGGGGCCAATGGCATAAGGCCCTCAATGACCCCATGACTAATCCTGGTCCCACATGAAAATAACCACCCTTTTTCTTTTCAAATAATAAAGACCGACTCATATGCCTATGGATCCACTGCATTACAATCTATAACATTACATGACTCCAAATGAATGATCAAAACACTCAAAACATGCAATTATCAAATGATACGCAAAAAGCGAGATCATACTCAAATTTCCACAAAAAAGGGCTATTAATACCGGACAAATGTCTCCAAGACTCATTTTAGTCAAACCAAGTCGAAGCTCAACAAAATTAATTTATCGTACAATAAATGTTGATGTAAACAATAAAACACCTTTAACCAACGGTTATACAAACTCAACGACTAAAAGTATGATTAACCCAAAACACAACATTAGGATGGGGCAAAACCCTTTTTCTAACGGAACTCACGCCATGTATATTTTCAAAACGTCCTACAACATATGCATCTCCACCAATTACTCTCTAAATGTAAGATGAATCATCAAAACACATTTATTTATGTTTTATTTGTCAAAGTGTCCAGAAATCCCAAATATGGTGTTTCATGAGATTTATAAAATCTTGTTTGTTCAAATAGCAAACTCGTCAAAGATTTCAACATTTTATAATAATCATGTAAAACACATAAATACTCTAAAATAGACATTTTTGGCATGTACAACGTTTTCACATATCAACTTGAACTCACCTTGCTAGATATAGGCTAAATCTAGATTTTCCCCAACTTAAGCTCTTTTGAAGAAATTTGAATCCTCAAGCCAAATCCTCCATAAACCTAGATCCATAAGTTTTCAACCATCAATACACATATCCTAGCACTTAGAATCATTCCTCAAACATCTTATATCAAAATCTCCATTTTGGCCAAAAAACCTAATTTGACCTAACTTTTCTCAAAATCTTCCAAACCGAAATTTGAGAAACATAAGCACTAGAAAGTCATCAATAGATAATTTATGACTCATAACAAAGTTTACAAACTAGGAGGATCAACTCACCACTTAGGTTTTGGTGAAAACCTAGAAAACCCCAAATTTCTTGAAGATGGAGGTGATGATGATGAGCTCTTGACCTTTGCTTCCAATACACCACCAAATATTCTTGAATATTACCAAAACTAAAAATATAACCTTGAAAATCTCTCAAAAATGAAACCATAGCAACTTGAATCACCAAAAACGGAGTTGAAATGAGAGAGTTATGAAGAAATGAAGAATGAGGCTGAAAATACGACTTTTAACAAGTCTGGTACTTGTGTACTACAATGACATGCGACTTTGACATGTCATTGTCACATGTCATAGTCGCTCAAATGGTCCCGAATGCTGCCACTTGGTTGCTACTTTGCCAGTGCGACTATGACAATGTCATAGTCGCCGGTCATTGTAGTCGGACCCGTACCAAGCCCTGAAACTCGACTTTTTTCTATGCCGACACTCCCGAAACTCTTAGGGACTTAAAGTAATGTTTTCCCAACATAGATACCACCATCTACAAGTTGAAAAAACGTCCGGGTGACCTTTACTTACCGAAAATTATGGGTGTTACAATCCTCCCAACCTCAAAAGAGATTTCGTCCTCGAAATCTAGTTTCCCATTTATGCTGCCCTCATAAAAGACTGTCTCTATTTACGAGGAGTTCTCTCTAATCAACTTTCCAGAACAATCACGATAAACTTTATGCTGATACCCACGACAAATGCCCCCTTAGGCATATTACACTTATATCCGAGTGAATACTTAACTTACTAGAGTAGTCTCTAACCACAAGACTACGCTTGTCTCCCAACCTTGGGTGATCCATACTTACTCCAAAGGCAGATTCCGACTTCAAATCAGTCCAAATCTACACGCTTTTAAACTATTTCCCCAACCAATCCAAGGTTTGATCACTACCGAAACCAACAAAATTCCAAATTCAACCGTTCCCGCCACTGAACCGCCATTTGGTTTTAACAAGTACCATTAGACTCCAAAACGGACGATCGTCCCTGAACCAAGGATTGTACAATTCCCATAATACACCCAGACGCCAAACATTCTATTGACGAATCTCTTACTATCCAGGGAAAATCATTCAACTATATCCACTGATCACAATCCAAACTTCTTAAAATTACTACATACGATACCAATATCCCCCGGGATGTAATGACCACACTCCAAATATGCCAACGGGAGTACTTCCAAACATCCCATAGATCACTGACCCCAAATGAATAAGTCGACGCCTAAAATCAAGATGGCCATATCGTAAATATGGGTATGCCAAGAAGTATTGCAATCCTGGTTGCACTTAGTCGATCTCCAAATAAAAACTTAAAGTTAACATCTGATAAGAAAATAAAACCCCAAATCTTATAGCATTTAACAAATGGCCCATAACAATTCCTTTATTCACGAAGATTCGTTAATATGGCACACCACCAACACAAAACATGTTGTCGAACAACGACCCATCAATTCAAATCCAACCATACGCAAGCAACCACATAATGCTTTAACCCGAAGATTTACCGAAAGGGAAAGATCATCACTTACATAACTAGGATAATAACACAGATACACTACTTCAATTATTCATACGTGAACAAACTCATGAGGTCGAATTCCCAAAATTCAAGCATGTCCACAATTTGGATCATTCGCCCTTTTCAATTCCCAAGGACTTCTCTAGTCCCTAATCACAACTCCCTTCACAAGAGGGTTTAAATCTATAGCCCCGATTGAGTTCAAGGTTTTTTAAACAAATATGCCAATTGAAATTTTATAGGACTTTCAAACGCAAAATCTTTATAACAAATAATCGTAAGCGTAAAAATCCACTACCGTTTACTCGGTAGTTGTGCAAAGTAATCACAAACACCACACATATAAAACCATTTCGAAAGTCATTTGATCATTACTCAAGATAATAATGACAATAATAAAAGATGTGCAACAACTATTTCAAATAGACCACTGTGTTCCGAATATGAATCACTTTATGCCAGGTACGTAAAATAATTTTCTGTTCTAAAGCGATGTGCAACAAATGTTTGTATAAACTCCATAAGGAGACGTAATCAAGTTCCAAAAGTTTCCCATTTAGCCATAAGATGACATGGAATAAAATTTCCAACAAGGCCCACATACATCAGTTTATTATCCAAACTTAGTAAAACGATAAGTGATTGCGATTTGGTCAAACATAAAATAATTTGGATCGACTTCAAACTTTAAGTCGTATGGATAAAATGATCTTTGTCCCAAAATGGTGGTCATAATGCCATGCATAGCAGTGAATCAATATAATGCACTGTGTGAGATAATAATAATAAAATCAACAACCAAATGATGTTCAAAGCAAAAGTTCAACACGAACCATCATAAATCTTTCATATGCTTACTCACACCTAAAGTATAAATCAATTCAAATATTAAGTAAGGTGCAACGGAATGTACTCATATAAAACTAAGAGAAATCACACAATATTGAAACTTCCAAAAATAACATATGGGATAACATCCACCAACAAAACTCTCATGAAATAAGTTTCTCAATAAACCATAAACTAACACACACAATAAATCTAGCCTACGTATTTCAATGTTCGATCATGCGTTGTAAGATATCGTAAAATAATACTCTATAAAACCCAATAAAACTCACACGAAATAAAATTTCCAATAAAACTCAAACACCAAAACATGGAAATAACTTTTTCCTTTAAAACCTTAACACATGTGGAGGAGATCCAATGTCAAAGTCATATTTCGCAGTTACTTACTCGAGACCCTAAACAAGGTAAAGCGTAAATACTACAATATCTGAATATAGCATTCGACAAGAACAGTAATAAAGAAAATCTCAACAAAGTTAGCAACCATGTACAATAAAACAATTTTATGCATGTTTAAACTCATAGTTTAAAATCTCGTGCGTGTTAAACGTCTTCCCATGGGTCCAAAGTACGACCCACATGATAATTTGGAAAAGTATGAAATACTTTATGCATATTATTTTAAAAGTAAGTTTTGTGCATGAATTTTGGTCGAGACCCAAAATCTTAGGTCCGAGCTCACTAAGTCCAACGATCTCACTACCGACATCCGGATGCTCAACATCTTAAGGTAACAATAAGTGACTAAATCGGCTAAACTCGCGATTCAATAGGCCTATGGTTCTACTCCAACCAATTGCTGTTGCACGCGTCGTTAAACGCACAACAAGGTTTAAATTTATAAACCTAACTCAAACCTAGTGATAGGGTAAGTAGGGTATCGTTCTTCTCAGGGAGTCAGTGGTTAAATTACCGATTAGTGTTAAAACCGAATGCACGTGTGTCACAAAGATTGGCTACCGAATTTATCAATTAAGCTCAAAAAATAATCTAACTAAAACTGAAATCTAATTATTACAAATAACACTACTTCAAAAGGTTTGGATTGAGAGTTGAATTAAACTATTAAACGGATAAAAATTAAAACTTTATAACTAACGAAATAACGCGAAAACGAAATCATTCAAAACAAACAATACCTGTCACATATCGTTCGTAACGAAAAATTCGTAGAAACTTAATTAAAAATAGAACATCAAGATCATCACAATCACTAACCATTCAACGATCTCTATTATAAATAATAAAAACTATAAAATTTATTCGAGAAATCAAATCCAATACTTTTAGTAACCAACAATAGCAAAAACCAAATTCTAAAACCGAACTAAAACCAACAATTATACTTTACTAAAAAGAATACTGGAAAGAAACCTCAAACCTCTTTTTCGCCTCCAATTAAATCAACAAACTCAGACTTCAATCATCAAACATTCTTTGAATCTTCAATCCTTCTTCAGATCAAATGCATCATATGTATTTAAAAATAATTTTTTTATAAAAAAACCTGAAATAGCAGCCAGTCCCACGGCTGCCCCCTTCGTCTAATGATCTCTTTTCTTTTTCTTTTTATAAACCCCCATAACAAAAAGGGTGTTGCTATGTGCACCCTAGTCTATATGGCTAGGGTGCAATTAAGGTTAAAAATTTGCATTGTTTTCCGAACCCTCCTCACAAACATGCTTTTTTATTTTTTTTTAATGATATTAACAATTTTGGTCCCTGAACTCATTTTATTGATTTACTTTATACATTTTGGTTTTATATTTTACATTTTTATTATATTAACACATATAAGCGTATATTAACTAATATACGTTAAAAAAGTAATTTTTAATTTTAACAAGTTACATCATTATAATCGTCTTGTCAATACCTTCGAAATGAGTTCAATACTGAATATTTTTTTATTTAATTGTTATAAGAAGAAAAATATAAATTGTACAAAGTCCAAAATTAATTTTTAAAAACTAATCCGCTATATTTACAAAAGTTTTTTGAGTTGGTTTGAGTTGCTTATAAAATTCTAGACATGACATATATATGTGTGTGTTTTGATTTTATAAATTTATAAAATTTGTAACTTTTGATTTTATTTTATAAATTTGTAACTTTTGATTTTCTTATAACTTTGTAAAATGTATTTTTTCTTTTTGTAAGAATTACATTTTATTATAACTTTGTAAAATGTATTTTTCTTTTAGGGACCAATTCTGTAACAAACGCCAAACGTTAGGGACCAAATCTGTAATTTACTCTCCGAACCCTTTCACAACCGTTCGTTTTTATTTATTTTTAATTATAGTTACAATTTTGGTCCCTGAACTCTTTTTATTGATTTACTTTATACCTTTTGGTTTTATATTTTACATTTTACATTTTTATTATATTAACACATATAAGCATATATTAACTAATATATGTTAAAAAAGTAATTTTTAATTTTAACAAGTTACACCATTATAATCGTCTTCTCAATACCTTCGAAATGAGTCAAATATTGAATATTTTTTGATTTAATTGTTATAAGAAGAAAAATACATTTTACAAAGTCCAAAATTAATTTTTAAAAACTAATCCGTTATATTGACAAAAGTTTTTTGAGTTGGTTTGAGTTGCTTATAGAATTCTAGACGTGACATATATATGGTTTGCCATCCAGCTGCTGACGGGATTTTGTTCCGGGTCCATAAGCCACCTAGGCATAGCTCATCCTTCATGGACTTGAACGAGGTACCCCCTAGGCATAGCTCATCCTTCATGGACTTGAACGAGGAACCCCCTAGGCATAGCTCATCCTTCATGGACTTGAACGAGGAACCCCCTAGGCATAGCTCATCCTTCATGGACTTGAACGAGGAACCAATAAGCCAATGTTCACACCATATTGACTTAAACGAGATACTGCCGGAGGGACATAGTTTATTGTTGAAGCAAATTCCAGAAATCTTTCATCCATACATCACGAATATACAAGATGTAAGGGGTGATGGGAATTGTGGTTTCCGATCAATAGTTGTTTGTCTCGGGTATGGCGAAGACCAACGGCCCTATGTTCGTCATGAATTATTAGATGAGTTAACGAGTTCATATGCGGCATACTCTGGAGTTTTCTATGGAATCGATGAAATACTTACTTCGTTGTCTTTTGGGGAATCACCAGCACCAGAGCAACACTTGATGACTATGCCTGAGACAGGTATATTGATAGCCAATAGGTTTGGTGTGATCTTTCACCTTTTAACCAATGGAGGTTGTATGACTTGTTTTCCTCTCTGGAAAGGTCCCGAAGAGTTTCAATATCATCGGGTCCTTACAATTTCACACGTAAACAACAATCATTACATGATGGTCCAGTTAGAAGGAGAGTACCCAATGCCTCACATTTCAGCATTATGGACCCGGAACAAAATCCCGTCAGCAGCTGGATGGCAAACCATTGAATTCTATAAGCAACTCAAACCAACTCAAAAAACTTTTGTAAATATAGCAGATTAGTTTTTAAAAATTAATTTTGGACTTTGTACAATTTGTATTTTTCTTCTTATAACAATTAAATCAAAAAATATTCAATATTGGACTCATTTCGAAGGTATTGACAAGACGATTATAATGGTGTAACTTGTTAAAACTAAATGTTTTTAACGTATATTAGTTAATATACGCTTATATGTGTTAATATAATAAAAATGTAAAATGTAAAATATAAAATATAAAACCAAAAGAGATAAAGTAAATAAATAAAATGAGTTCAGGGACCAAAATTGTAACTATCATTTAAAAAAAACAAAAAAAGCAACGTGTGAGGAGGAGGGTTCGGAAAACAATGGAGTCGTTATTGGGTTTTATTAGACTAGGGTATAATTGGACATTAGACTAGGGTGCATTTAGTTTGACCCTAACAAAAACCTTCCTTTTTTTTTCTTCCTTGCCGTCAAAAACTCCCCACAGCATCTCTCTTTTTTAGAATTGATTGTCTCTTTTCTTTTATCCAAATACGTATCCCACTTCCCCAAGATTATTTCCGATCCAAACATCTATTAGCACCCCGTATTCAGAGCGAATAAAGAAGTACATGAAGCTTTTACGTGGTAATTGTACTACGGATAATGTTATTTTAGAATAATCGAATGTAATATAGATTATTGTATGTTCTATTTATATGTTAAATCGCAATATTTATGTTTTATTTTTATAATTATATAATTAAAAAAATTAGTAATATTTATATTTATAAATATTTATTTATTTTCAAATCAAAACAAAAATATATAATAAAAATATATAATAATAATATATAAACAAAAATATATAATAAAAAGAAAAAAGACAACTAAAAGACGAAAAAACAAAAAAAACATAATGATGGATGCAATCATTTTGGTGCATTTAGTAAAATAAAATGTGCAATTAGCCTTCATTTGCTAACCAATCTATTAGTGCTAACTATGCTAACCCATTTTCGGCCAATAGAATGCTCCTAGAGATTAGATAATGATTGTGTTTATTTTAAACTTACAAGGGTAATAAAGGAATTTATATAAAATCGGAATGGGGAGTGCTATTTGCACCAAAAAGATGCAAATAGTGACTCATAGTTTTTCGATCCAATCATTAACACCCATTGTTATTATTATTATTATTATTATTATTATTATTATTATTATTATTATTATTATTATTATTATTATTATTATTATTATTATTATATATGTGTGTGTGTTTTGATTTTATAAATTTATAAAATTTATAACTTTTAATTTTATTTTATTTTATTCTATAAATTTGTAACTTTTGATTTTATTTTATTTTATAAATTTGTAATTTTTGATTTTTTTACCTTCACAGCGTCTTCACTGTGAAGGTTCGGATATACCTTCACAGTATTTTATCTGTGAATTTTTGATTTTTTTTAACTTGGTTTAACTTTTTTTTTACCTTCATAGTGTTTTTTTTTTACCTTCGTGGCACTGTAAATTTTTGTGGGGAAGAAGACGTAGGGAGTAGGTAGGTGATAATGATTTTAAATATATATTTACATTTTATACTCCTATAATTATTTAGTTAGTTTACTTTATACCTTTTACTTTTCTATTTTTCATTTTTCATTTTTATCATATTAACACATAAAATCGTATATTAACTAAAATACGTTTAAAAAATACGTTTTAATTTTAACAAGTTATACCATCATAATCGTCTCTTCGAAACCTTCGAAATGAGCCAAATATTGAATATTTTTGGATTTAATTATTTAATGATATATCATATGTACTACATAAAACATATGAAACGTATGAATGTTATTTTTCTTTTTACCATAAAACATAAAATGTATCATATATCATATATACTACATATTTTGGACAAGTTATTCATAATTTATGTTATTCTTATTTCTACCATGTTACTAATAACGATATTTTTCATGTTAAAATCATTTTTAAAAAATGCAAAATGACAAAAGAACCCTCCCTTTAATTGATTTTTTTAACAAAATTAATGTGAGGGACGAAAAACGAAAGGAATTACAAACCACATTGACGAAAAAAGCAAATTTTAAAGACTAGGGACGTACAAGTTATGGGTTGTCATGTGCGCACGAACAAATGCAATACTTGAACGAAGGTCATTCTATCCCAATTGATTCAGTTGATGTATTTTGGACGACGCTTGATTTATCACCGTGCAAATCTTTACAAGATGATGACGTAGGTTGTGAAGCTGAAGTCCAAATGTTTACTGAGGAATTTAACAAGCAATCGAGATCTGGTAAGTTCAGTTTACTGAGGAAGCTAAAAGAGATAGCCAGTGCATCAAAAACATCGGTTCGTGAACCTGTTGTTAACAAGACTACTCGTGGACGGCCCTCGTTGAAGGATAAGCTTTTCAGAAAAACTAATGTTGATCCCTCATTTCTGACTCATGTTGACCCGTCTTTTACAAGTGAAAGACCCCTTAGACGTAGCAGTTCGAACGCATCTAGATTTGTTGACAAGGAAAAAATGAGCTACCAAGAACCAGCGAGACACAGTTCTTTCATGTTCGAAAATAATAATGCACATCCATACATCATTCAATTTCCAGCATTGTTTCACCCTTACATCAAGCAGGTACATGATGTGATAGGTGATGGAAATTGCGGATTCCGAGCAATAGATGTCTGGATGGGTCTTCATGAAGATGCATGGCCCACAATTCGGTATAACTTGATGGAAGAGTTAGAGCAATACAAGACAGAGTACATCAACGCTTTTGGAGGTGAACATTGGGATATTACTTACAACACTCTAAACTTCTTTCGATCAGATCAAGGTGCACTATTTGAACACTGGATGACAATGCCTGAAATAGGTATCTTGATTACTTCAAAATATAATGTGATATTACATGTTATAAGTATGACCGGCAGTGGGACGTACTTGCCACTTAGGTCCACTCCTCCACTGTGGTATGAACATGTTGTTTTACAATCGGGTACGTTAATGATAACCATTATGTCAAATTAGATATGGAAGAAGGATATCCGTTTCCGCAAATTGTATCACTTTTTTTCCATCACAGTTATCGGTGTGCTGCTGGATGGGCTACCTCGTATTCAGATCGAATAAAGAAGTACATTAAGCTTTTATGTGTTAATTGTACTACGGATAATGTTATTTTAGAATAATCGAATGTAATATAGATTATTTTATGTTCTATTTATATGTTAAATCGCAATATTTATGTTTTATTTTTATAATTATATAATTAAAAAAATTAGTAATATTTATATTTATAAATATTTATTTATTTTCAAATCAAAACAAAAATATATAATAAAAATATATAAACAAAAATATATAATAAAAAGAAAAAAGACAACTAAAAGACGAAAAAACAAAAAAAACATAATGATGGATGCAATCATTTTGGTGCATTTAGTAAAATAAAATGTGCAATTAGCCTCCCCCATTTATATTTATAATAAAATCATATTTAATTGAGTTTTATTATTATTTACTTAAAATATAGTTTCTATGCGGATATGGCATTTAAGATATTAGTTTGAATTTGATATACGAATATAAATAATTGCTTTAGTTAATGTGATACACTTAATTAATATTTGATTTGATAATCATAAAATTGTAATTGATCTAATAAATTAATTTTTCTATCACAAAATGTTAAATAAAATTATTACTTCATAATAGAAAATAAATACTTACGGGAATTTAATATTATTAATTTTTCAATTTTAATATTCTTTTAACGAGGTGTGAAACGCTTAATTAATCATTTTATGTTTCCCACTTCACCACAATTTCCTCTTCCACAAAGGTGACACAGTTTGTGCATGCTTTTCAGGTGTCAAATTGTCAACGTGTCGATTCATATTACTTGTATTCGAAAAGAAGAAAAAAATTCGATTTTTATATTTTGATTTTGGACGAGATGTTTATTAGTAAATAAATTTTTATATTCATCAAAATAAAATTTTATACTTATAAAATAAAAGAAATATTAATCTATAATAAAGTATAATAAACCAATAAAAAGAGAAAAAAACTATTGTTTCAATCATTAATTACTTTTTTTTATGACAAAAAGACATTAATAATTACTTATTTTTCAGATGCAAATGACAAATATGATCCAATAATGAACAATTTGAATATGAAAAATGAATAATCAGTACTTTTTTCGGTAATTGTCATTTGAAACCAAAAAAATAAATAATTGCTAATAAAAATGGTATATTCATTTTATTTTATTTATTCATATATAGTACTTTGGACTAAATTTGTTAATACTACATAGAAAGAGAGAAATATCGTTCAAAACGAATGTTTGATAACATAACTGTTAAAATTTTGAAAGTTAGTCGGTTTGGGTTTTAGTAAATTTAAAGATTATTTTTGCTTAATCTCTAAAATAGAAAGATTAAAATATTAAAAAATTTTAAACTTTTCTCTACTTTATTCATATTAAAATACAATTGAAAACTAAAAAAAATATATATATTTATAAATGTGATGTATCGAATATTAATATATTTGTTTTTACTTTTCAATGGATATATATATAGAGTCGGGTTCAAACGAGAATGATACATATTTAAAAGATTAAGAGAATAATTTTTGGTCAATCATTTTATTAAATAATACCTTAAATAAAACTTTCTTAAAAAGCGCCTAAAAGGACATATGTGTCATTTGTTGTATACATATTATATATGGAAACTTATTTATTTTTATATAGATTATGTAACAAATTTAATTAAGATATTTATTGATGATTTTTTTTATAAGTTTTTACAACATTAAAATAAATGTGATTTGGTTTTTTATTTTAAATATTTATTTTTATTGAATTAGTTTATTTAAAAAATTACAAATTTTCTAAAAAATCACATGTGATATCCTCAATTAATCGATATTTTTTTTCCAAAAGAGACTCGCTAAATTTCTTTTATATATCATTATGAGATCTTATACATTTTAAATGTGTTTTGCTACAGATCACATACGATTTTGTTTTCATTTTTTTTCAATGTTTAATTTTAATCATTTTTTTCAAATTTTAAATCATATATGATTAGGAAAACATTTTTGTAAAAAAAATTAATTTATTATGAATCACATGTGATTTTGATGAAAATTATGAATTATGTTTTGAAATATATATGTGATCTTATACATTAATTTTAATTGTGTTTTGCTACAGATCACATATGATTTTGTTTTCATTATTTTTTTTAATGTTTAATTTCAATCATTGTTTTCCAAATTTTAAATCACATATGATTATAAAAACATTTTGAAAAAAAATTAATTCAATATGAATCACATGTGATCTTATACATTAATTTTAATTGTGTTTTGTTACACATCACATATGATTCTGTTTTCACTATTTTTTCTTTCAATGTTTAGTTTATATTATTGTTTTACAATTTTAAATCACATATGATTAGGAAAAAAATTTGAAAAAAAATATAATTTATCATGAATCACATAGTATTTTTATGAAAATTGTAATTTTTTAAATATTACTTTAAATAAAAAAAAAATTCTTTAGATGAAAATTTAATATATTTATTTTAAATGAATTAAATAAAAAAATTTATTTAATAAAATAATAAATCATACTAAATTTATAAATATGGTAAAAGTAGAATTCTAAATAAATACCTAAAATAACTTTTATATAACTAAATTACTTTTATACCCTTATTTATTTATTTTTATAATTAATTATTTAAGATATTATTTAATAAAATGATTGGCTTAGACTTATTCTCTTATTCTTTTAAATAGTTAGCATTCTCGTTTGATCCTCTCTCTCTCTCTCTCTCTCTCTCTATATATATATATATATATATATATATTATATACACACATAGGGAGGTTTAAGGGAAAACCTTAAAAAATGGAAAACTAAGAAACATCCTGCTAGCCCTTGATCTGGACGGTATGGACTTGTGCATACAAGTAAATTAAGGGCATGTTTGTTTGCAGCTTAATGAGCTTAACGAGACTCACAGCTTATTCAGTCAGCTATATATGAATGTTTGGTAGTGGCTTAATGATATAGAAAGTGGCTTATTCAATAAGATTTCAAGTGGGAGCTTCATGCAGAAAGCCAAGTTTTTTTCAAACCAGTCCCTCTCATTAAAAAACACGTTCCTTCCATCTATGAAAAAACTCTCTCAAATAAAAATCTTCTAAATCTATACAAACATATTAATCCACACAGACAACTTTATCCATTCAGAACTTAATGGAAAGTCAACCAAACAGCCCCTAAGTTGTTTTTAGGTTTGTATGCACGTGTGCATGTTACAAATTACTTGTATGTACAAGTGTATACTGTCCAGATGAAATGCTACCTGAGTGTTCCTCAGTTTTTCGTTTTTTTTTAGGTTTTCTCCTCACCCTATATATATATATATATATATAGAGAGAGAGAGAGAGAGAGGTGGTTTCAATTGGAAACCATATTAGATTGGAAACTTTGGAAACCGTCAATTTCATTGGTTAAATTAATGAAATTGATTAATAAAGTTGTTTAATATGATCAAGTTGTTTCATATAATTCTTTTGTTAATGAAATTGTTTCATATATTTGTGTTTTTTATGTAGTTTAATCTATTTTTCTCATTCTGATGAAATTGTTTCATGTATTTTCGCAGTCTGATGAATTTTTTTTATTTTTACATAAAAAACACAAATATATGCAACAATTTCATCAATAAAAGAATTATATGAACCAATTTCATCAAATTAAACAACTTCATTAATTTAACCAATGAAATCGATGATTTCCACGGTTTTCAAAATTAGAGTGGTTTCCATTTGATCGCTCCCATATATATATATATATATATATATATATATATATATATATATAAGTTGGTTTAATAAGAAGGCTAAAGTAAGAAGCTAAGAAGAGATTGTTAAAAAATGTTCATATGCGAATCATTGAAAAAGTTCTCAAAAAAATGTATTTTGGGGATGCATATATATATATATATATATATGAAATGATGTTCCAAATTATTCATATAAGCTAATAGATGCATCTTTGAATTGATTTTTTTTAAAATACACATATGAACCTTCCTTTCACTTTCTCACGATATTGAATCTTCTTATTTGAACCGGCCTATATATATATATATATAGGCCGATAATCAAATAAAAACCAAAAATATGTTACAAACCCTTGAGAACCGATATAAAAATATTTTTTACATAATTTTTTTTCATCAAAACCTATGGTTTAAAATATTGTTTCATATATGTTTTTGTTCACCTTGTGAAAAGATTACACGTGAAAAATAAAATTTGAATCACCTAGTGAAATGAAAAATACAGGTAAAAAATATTCATGTGGTGAAACAAATACATGTAAAACTATCATATTATGAAACAAATATATGGGAAGAAATATATTAAATCCAAGCATTTGGTGAAAATATATCATGTGAAAAAATATTTTTATATTGGTTCTCACATGTTTGTAACATATTTGTGGTTTTCATTTGATTTAGCCCCTATATATATATATATATATAGAGAGAGAGAGAGAGAGAGTAACTTTAATGTGTGTCTTCTTCTAATTGATTGATCCATGCATCATAGTATTCATTTCAACCATTGAGCTTGATGTAGACTCTATTTTGACTTACTCCATCTTCCAGTATGCCGAGGGATCAGTAAAGCAAACAAGGTACCAATAAAATCGTGTGTTTGCACTTGCTTAGGCTGATATCTTGTACATGTTCTCATACCAATAAAGGAAATAAGATAGTTGGTGAGCCAAACTTGTTGGCCAAGTTTGTATTTCAAGATTTGGCTTGCCAGTAGTAGTATTTGTCAGACTACTAATTGACTATATCTTGTACTGATCTTCTTTCGACTAGATAACAAACCAATCAACTTTAGTGATGATCTTGACCTCACTTCAACTAGTCTCCGATTTTGTTGAAGGCACCTTTCTCTTGGATCAATACAAATAGTTATAAAACTTTTACAAGTAAAATCCTATCTTTTTCTATATCTGAAATATAACCTATATGTCGGATTTACCAGCTATAGAATGTTATGAACGTGCCACATCGGATAGACCAAAAGTTGGTGAAACACCTTTTAGCCAATAGAAGAATCGATCGGATGAAAGGTTTGATGATATCTAACTGTATGAGGCATTATCCGATGGATTATAAATCCGAAACCTAAAACAACAAGATCGGATGATATCAAATGAGATAAACAAGATCGAATATGTACCTTGTGAAACAAGGTAAACAAGAATAATTCTTTATAAGTGTTTGGACGGATGCTATAAGTATTATATACAAGTTTGATGGTTGAGACCAATAGTATATACCGCTTCGAGTTGAAAGGAGAAGATGAAAGAGATACTTCTTGGTCATGAACCAAAGGCCAAGAGATTAAATGCAAGGGGAAGACCTTTTGAAAAATGCTTGAGCTCTTCAAGCAAATCAAGATCAAAATCTCGTGGTAAAAAGAAGTTCTATAACTTTGTAAAAGGAGCGGTCACATCATTGATGAGTGTTTTAAGCTTCAAGCAAAAAACAAAGCCAAGAACAAGACAATGAATTCCTCCAGGGAAGCCGACATTGTTGATCATGATGAAGGTGGAGCTAGTGAAAGTGAAGTCATGACGATCTCCGATGTTAATCCAAAGGCCACGGAAGAGTGGATTCTAGACTTGGGTTGCACTTTTCTTATATATCCCAACTGTAGTTGGTTTCATACATATGAACAAGTCTTCGAAGGTGTTGTGATGATGGGGAACAATGCTACATGCCCTATTGTTGGTTAATGCAGAATTAGATGTATGTATGATGGCGTCACCCGAACACTTGAAATGTGAAACATGTTCCCGAGCTTCAAAAAAATCTCATCTCTTAGTTCCCTTGATGAAAAGGGTTATGAGTTCTTGGGTAAAGGTGGAGCTATTAAGTTAAGTGTGGACCGCTAGTCACAATTAAAGCTCAAAGAAAGTTCGTTAACATTTACATTTTACAGGGTCAAACCGTTACGGGTGATATTGCGGTAGCTTCCAAGTCAATGTCCAATGATGATCTATCAAAGTTGTGGCATATTCGTCTCGATTGCATGAGCCTTGGTGGCATGATCGAGCTAAGTCAAAGTGGTTTGTTGAATGGCCATTAAGTTACCAATTTGCAATTTTGCGAGTATTGTCTATATGGAAATACAAAGAGGGTCAAGTTCTCAAGTGACATTCACACGACCAAAGGGCCACTTGACTATATTCATTCCGACCTTTGGGGTCCAACTCGTGTTACTTCTCATGGTGGAGCTTCTTACTTGCTCACTATTATTAACGATTTCTCTCATTGAGTGTAGGCTTTCTTCTTAAGACGCGAGAATGATATTTTCGAGATTTTCAAATATCGGAGGACCGTGATCGAAAAGCAATCCAGTAAAGAGATGAAATATCTCCGAATGGATAATAGCTTATAATTTTGCTCCGAGGAGTTCAATGCCTATTGTCGAAAGGAAGGCATCATAAGGCATTGTACCATTGCCCATACTCCTCAACAAAATGGTGTAGCTAAAAGGATGAACCACACTATTTTAAGAAATTTTGATGCATGCTTTCAAATTCTAAGATGCCTAAGTCTTTTTGGTCGAAAGCGTCTTTTACCGCTTATTATATTATTAATCGGTCCCCTTCAGTTGCTACGGAGAAGAAGATTAGATCGTCGACCGATTACACAAATTTAAAAATAATTGGATGTCCGACTTATGTACGTATTGATAATGGGGATTTGCAAATGAGAGCAATGAAATGCAAATTCATTGGATACAAAGATGGGGTGAAAGGCTTTAGGCTATGGTGCCCGGGAACATAGAAAATTATCATAAGCCGAGATGTCACTTTTGACGAATCTTCCATGTTGCATGATTCACCGTCTCCTACATCTGAGACCATTTATGAAGCTCCTAAGGAGAAACCTCCGGTAAAGGTAGAGCTACCTGTAGCTCAAACATCGAGCCCTCATGTTACTAATGATACTAATGCTTCTTTTTCTTACACTACAAGTGTTCAAGTGGTAGGTAATTCTCCATCACAACCTTTACCACAAGAGCCCGAACTGTGCATTGTGTGTGATAGGGGAAGGAGACAAATTGTATGCCCCACACGGTATACTCAAGAAGCCGGTTTAGTAGCATATGTTTTGAGTGTAACGAAAGAAATGGAATGCACCATTGAACCTACTTCTTATAGTGAGGTTGTGAAATTAAAATATGTGAATAAATGGATGATGGAAATGAACGTGGAGATGGAATCCTTGCAAAAGAACAGAACTTGGAAGCATGTGTCGGATCCTAAAGGCAAAAATCCGGTTAGATACAAGTGGGTTTATACAGGGTCGTTCCAATCTTTTTAGAGGCCCTGTTACACTTACGTCAAAGCTATTGATCTATAATTAGACAAATAAAAAAAGAACAAACTATAAAAGTCCATACCATATATTATATTAAAAGTCTTACAAATTAGAACATTTTTTTCTTAAAATGATAAAGTAACATATGAAATTCATTTAAATAAAATGATTCTTCTAACGTTTTTTGAAACAAAATCTTCAATAAGTTCTTCATAATCAACTTTCTCCAAGAAACCATTTTCGATAGCTATCAAGGCTAGTCCATTAAGTCTTTCTTGTGTCATTGTGGAGCGCATATAGTTCTTCAACAACTTCAACTTTAAGAAACTTCTTTCTGTCGATGCAACTGTTACAGGAATGGTCAATAAAACTCTATAAGCAACAATAGCATTAGGAAAACAATCTACATGTTTCAAATACTCTAAAATATCAACAGGTCCCATCTTTTGATTGGGTAAAAAGTCTTTAAGTAACTTCAATTCCACATATAAGTCATTCCCATCAACATCTGATTGATCTTGATTCTTTAGTGCAATTTCAAAATTAATACAATAAGACTTTAAATAATCATTATCCAAAGAACACAGTTTATCAGAAGTAAATAAAAACCCAAACACATTTTCATATTCTTGGTATTGTTCAAATCTTCTTCTTAGTGAAGCAATTGCATGATCAACAACACATAAGAAATAATTAACTCTAAAAGACTCCTCGGTAGATTGTGAAGTAATTTCGGATGTATCACGCGAGTTTTCATAAAAATGTCTTTTCCTACGAATTTCACGTCTTTGACGAAATAATGGATCAATATCTAACTCAGTGGCAATTTTCTTTGCAGATTCTATAGCATCTAAAAATCCTACTTCTCTATATCCCACAAAAAGGGAAATTAACCCTTTAACTTGTTCAATAGCAACATCAATTAACATATCTTTTGATTGTAAATGCTTACTAACCAAATTTACAGCATATAATATTTCATACCAAACCACTGTTGACACTAGAAACTCAAAATCACCAAGCTCATTTTGTGCTAAAGATCTTGCTTCACTTCTTATTTTAGAATCATTATCACTTTCAGCTACTTGAAGTAAAGCTTCTCTTATGTCAAAAACTTGAAATCTTATGGCTTTTACACTATCAATACGACTCTCCCACCGAGTCGTTGACAACGATTTAACCGTCCATCCTTTTACATTATCTTTAAACACTTGCCATCTCTTAGTAGAATTAGTAAAGATCGTATAAATACGTTGAATTATTCCAAAAAAATCTCTAGCTTTACCGCAAGTGTTGGCTATATCACACAAAGTCAAATTAAGGCTATGAGAAGCACAAGATGTATAAAATGCTCTAGGATTTAAATCTAATAGTTTCTTTTGCACTCCTTGATGTTTTCCTTTCATGTTTGAACCATTATCATAACCCTGTCCTCGTACATTATCTATATCAAGACCAAGACACTTTAATTCACCTTGTAAAACATCAAACAAACCTTGGCCAGTGGTATCATCTACCTCTAAAAATCCTAGAAAGTATTCTTCAATCCTAACAGTTTTAGAAGAGACATCTGCATACCTTAATATTAAAGATATTTGTTCTTGATGGCTTATGTCAGGAGTGCAATCAAGAATCACAGAGAAATACTTTGCCTCTTTTACTTTATTAATAATTTCACATTTGATTTTTTTTGCAAGCAAAGTTATTAACTCATTTTGAATTTTATTACCAAGATAATGAACATGTATATCATCATTTGTAATGCGTTGAACATGATCCTGAACAATTGGGTCAAATTCAGCCAACATTTCAATCAAGCCTAAAAAGTTTCCATTGCTATTTTCATACAATCTACCATTAGAACCACGAAATGCAAGATTATGTTTTGCAAGAAATTTCACAATAGAAAAAATTCTTACTAATACTTTTTTCCAATGATTTTTTTCTTTCTCTATTTGACTTTGAGCAACTCTATCAATAGTTTGGTTCTTTTGAAGTCTTAAACGCAAATCATACCAAGTTTTCATATTTATTACATGCTCTGCACTTGTTTCATGCTCTTTAAGTCTAATGCTAAGGTGTGACCAATCTCTAAATCCATCATTTGTTAACTGGCCTTTTGCATGTCTCGTTTTAAAAAATTTACAACAAAAACAAAATATTTTATCAAGCTCTTTAGAATACACAAGTGTAACACCCGAAAATCTAAGGTAAGTATTCTCCTCGTTCCTTGACTTTTGTTAAAATTGAGAATCTCCTTGTGTGCTTAATTGGTGTTTTGTCAACCTCTTTATGTGTACGTTAATCTGCCTAATTAGCTTCGCTTTATCGAACCTTAGAAAAGTCAAGTTTCGGTGTCGAGGGAGTGGTCGCGATTGTGCCATCGCGATAGTGCCTTGGCATAATCGCCTGGCACCATCGTGAGAATTGTACCGAAAGGGGGGAGCGGTCGCGATTGTGACATAGCGATAGTGCCCTTGGCACAATCGCCACTCACTATCGCCTGAGATGTACCGTGGGTCGTTCGAGTGGCGCGATTGTGCCCTCGCGATAGTGCCATGGGCACAATCGCCGGGCACTATCGCGGGCGATGTCTGAGGGTATAAAATCCAACTTTGACCTATTTTGACTTCACTTCTCATCTTAAATCGTTTTGGGGCCGGCTTGGAGCAAATTTGGGCGATTTTCTTCCACTTCTAAACCTACCAAACATTTATTGAAGCCCTAGATTAGTTGGAGGCATTTATTGGTGTTAAAGGGAGCTAGAGAATATTTCAAGGGAGCATTCAAGTCGTCATCTTCTCATCATTCACTCCTAGTTTTCTAGGGTTTTGTGTGAAACCCTAGATAGTGAGTTTCTCACATTATTTTCAAAAGAGATACTTACCTTATGTGTTTACTTGTTAATAATGCATGTATATGTAGAATGTTTGATCACCTGATAAGTTTGACCTAACTGTCACATTTGAGATTTTGGAGCTATGGCCTTGGTTATTATTGTGGGTAATAATGTTATGATTATTAGTGGTATTTGGGCTTAATAATATGTATTTTATGAGCCATGGGTAGTATTGGAATATTTGCATGCTTTAGAGTTTTGTACCTAAATTATGATTGGGATGGTTGGAGTCTTATACATGTATTTTGCGGGTATGGAATAATGTATAGAGACGGACATTGTACGTACGTTGGACGAACCATGAGTAAGTGCTAGGAGGATGTAGTCTTAGGTGCCACTATAATGGTATGCGCCTAGACCTCCGCCATTTGGAGTAATGCCTGGGAGGTAGTCTTCAAGTGTGTCGGGCCTTCGGGATGTTGCTCAAGCGAGTGAACATCAAGGTACATTGACTTGAGGTAAAACTCATTGGTGTAATGGGTCTCCCTCATGATTGACTCCGTTGGAATTTTAGTGGTCGGAGGATTATAATTGATCGTTATGTGCTTTATCTATATGCATGCCATGTTTTCTTATGCAACTCACTAGACCCGTTTGGTCTAACACTTGATTGTTGGTATGTATCTCAGGTTCTAGTGGCGCGAGCGCCAAGGAAACGTAGACGGATGTAGTGGTGATCTTGGGAGCATTTTTGGGATGCCAATACTGAAAACCGTTCATGTGAACTTAGTTGACAACCTTTTTGTAATCTTATGTCTAGCTAGATTTAGATTAGAGAGTTGTCATCTATTGTCGCTCCTTATTACAAACTTGTAATTTAACAGGCATTTGTTGTTCCCCTCTTATGAGCTCATTGCCTTGGCAATTATTATATACCGTATTTCCATTTTCCGAAAATTTTTGTTATTCCCATTTTGGGGTGTTACAAGTTGGTATCAGAGCTCTAGTTTAAGTGAACTAGGTGTTGACTCTAGTATACCTAGACTTAGACTGGTTATGCTTATAGAATCACTGTCCAATTGGGTAGAGCATTCTTAGGTGGGGAGAGTAGTAGGAATTCGGAAATTACATTGATTGAAATTATGATGATGATAACGAGAATTCTTGTGTAAAGTACGTTCACAATTTCACTTGGCCAGTGTTGTTCTGAATATATGATTACGTGAGCATGCTTGAAATTGTTGTTATGATGGTTGATCTTTGTAAGTAGTACGTACTAAACCGGTTATCTTTTAAAGAATTAACCGGTATGATTCTTATCGCGTGTGACAGTTCATTATGGTAAACACGAGGAGTCGAGTCGGGGTGACCGAGGAAGCGAATGAGACAAGTGTAACTGCCCCAGGGACAAATCGACAAGCGGATCCAACAGCAGATCGAGTTATTCCGCCGATACCCCCAATGCTAGAGGGGATAGTAGATGCGACTCCTCAAGGGAACTTGGAAGTTGAGAACCCGGTTATTCAAGAAGCGGAACCTCAGTCAGTCCTACTGGCTAGCATAATGAAGATGATGAACTCTGCGATGGACAAGCGGGACGAAAGACTCATGAAGGTATTGGAAGACCGAGATGCAAGCAACCGGAGACATGAGACGGTGGGGGACAATACAGTGATAGGATCAGGTGATGTCGTTAATGCACCCGGGACGGAGGAGCATGCAACCAGGGCCGATAAGAGGAAGGAGGGGGGGTTGTTCTTTCAAGACCTTCCTATGCAGTCGGGCTCCGGAATTCACTGGAACGACCGACCCATTAGCCTGCATGAAGTGGATTCAAGATGTGGAGATGGCTTTCGAGTCAAGTGAGTGTGCGGACTCTTAGAGAGTCAAGTTTGCCTCTCAACTGCTTAGAGGGGATGCTCTGAGTTGGTGGAACGTCACCCGAAGAGCGCTCACACCGGAAGTTTTGGCCAAGCTCACTTGGCCAACATGCAAGAAGAAAATCATGGAGAAATATTGTAACGAGAGCGCTTGACAAGATAGAGGAGGAGTTCAGAAGTCTGAAGAAGGGTGACCTGTCGGTCGCCGACTACGCCAAACAATTTTTGGACAAGATCAGTTTGGTCAAGCATTTGGCAACGGACGAAGGGTCCAAAATCAAGGCATTTGTGAAGGGGTTACCGGCGGAGATGAAGACGGGCGTGAGGAACGTCCAAAAGGCCACTTTGCAGGAAGTAATTGAGGAATCTCAGTTGGTAGAAGATGATCTCCTACAAGAGAAAGAGAAGAAGAATTTGCAAGGCGAAAAGCGTAAGTGGGAGGGGCCAACCGGGCCCGTACGATCTTCCAAACCCTTTAACGGGGGGGAGGAACACTGACCGGCGACGGGAGGCGAGATGGTGCCCCAAATGTAAGAGTAAGCACTTCGGGCCTTGTAATCCGAGGTCGTTTTCTGGAGCTATGGAATGTTTTAAGTGTGGGCGAAAGGACCACATGAGTCGGGATTGCCCCTCACGGGGAGTTTGTTATGAGTGTCGAGAACCGGGACACATCAAACGCGATTTCCCTAAGTTAGCAAAGGGTAACCAAGGGGCGTCCAGTGGGGTCTTGTCAAGGAAAGAAGCTCCACCGAAGGCGCCAAGTCGGGTCTTTCAGATGACGGCTAATGAAGCAAGAGAAGCGGCGGACGTAGTATCGGGTACGTTTCTAGTGAACTCTCTACCTGCCCGTGTTTTATTCGATTCTGGTGCGAACCGATCTTTTGTGTCTACATCTTTTTGCAAGAACCTCACTAATCCTTGTAGTCTGTTGAATGATGCTCTAGTAGTGGAGGTAGCCAATGGAGAGCATATGGTTGTTCGTAGTTGTTATGTAGGTTGTACGTTAGGATTAGGTGGAGAGTCCTTCGTTATAGATTTGTTACCGACCAATATAGGGGGTTTTGATGTAATAATAGGAATGGATTGGTTAGCTAAGCACGATGTTGGCATCTTTTGTTCTAAGAAGATGATTCGAGTACCCTTGTCTAAGGGTGGGGAAGTGATAGTTTACGGTGAGAAGAATCGAGGAACCGGTAGGATAATATCGTCACTCAAGGCACGCAAGAGTTTGGCCAAAGGATGTGAGTCGTACTTAGCTTATGTGATCGACGCGAAGCTAGAGAAGAAGAAGTTAGAAGATGTAGAGGTGGTGTGCGACTACCCGGATGTCTTTTCGGATGATCTGCCTGGACTTCCACCGGAACGACAAGTGGAGTTCCACATCGACCTTACTCCGGGAGCCGCTCCGATTGCTCGTGCTCCCTACCGTTTAGCCCCGACAGAAGTGCAAGAGATGATGACGCAACTCCAAGAGCTAATCGGAAAGGGGTTTATACGACCGAGCTCGTCTCCTTGGGGAGCGCCAGTACTGTTTGTGAAGAAGAAGGGTGGATCTATGCGGATGTGCATAGACTACCGTGAGCTCAACAAAGTTACCGTAAAGAATAAGTATCCACTTCCGCGGATCGACGATCTATTCGACCAACTTCAAGGAGCGGGGTGTTTCTCTAAAATAGACTTACGGTCCGGTTATCATCAAGTGCGAGTGAAGGAGCGCGATATACTGAAGACGGCGTTCCGGACGAGGTACGGTCACTACGAGTTTCTAGTTATGCCGTTTGGGTTGACCAATGCTCCGACCGTGTTTATGGACTTGATGAACCGAGTATGTCGACCTTTATTAGACAAGTCGGTTATAGTATTCATCGACGATATCCTCATCTATTCTCGTGACGAGTTGGAGCATCGACGACATTTGCGAGAAGTTTTGGAAATCCTCCGCAAGGAGAGGTTGTATGCCAAGTTTTCAAAATGCGAGTTTTGGCTTCAGGAGGTTCAATTCTTAGGCCACGTGGTGTCCAAGGACGGAGTGAAAGTGGATCCGGCCAAGATAAAGGCGATGATGAATTGGGAGCCACCAACGAGTCCAACAGAGATCCGGAGCTTCTTGGGATTGGCCGGTTACTACCGACGGTTTATTCAAGATTTTTCGAAGATCGCCTCACCACTCACATCGTTGACTAGAAAGAACGTTAAGTTCGTATGGACCGAGACGCAAGAGAACGCTTTCCGAACTCTTCAAAAGAAATTATGTGAAGTGCCAATACTATCCTTACCCGAAGGATCCGAAGATTTCATGGTTTATAGTGATGCCTCTAAATTAGGATTGGGATGCGTCTTGATGCAAAGAGGGAAGGTAATCGCATATGCATCGCGGCAACTCAAGGATCACGAGAAGAACTACCCTACGCACGATTTAGAGCTAGCGGCGGTGGTTTTTGCTTTAAAGTTATGGCGGCACTACCTTTATGGGACGAAGTGTACGTTGTTCACCGATCATAAAAGTTTGAAGTACATCTTCGACCAAAAGGAACTCAATATGTGACAAAGAAGGTGGTTGGAACTCTTGAAAGATTATGATTGCGAATTGCTTTACCACCCTGGTAAAGCCAATGTGGTGGCGGACGCCCTAAGCCGGAAGAGTTACGGAGGGGAAAGTAAAGTAGTGTTTTCTAGAATCGAAGTGATGTCCAGTCTTATAGGTGACATCAAGAGGAGCCAAGCCGAAGCACTTCGTGAGGAGAATCTCAAGGTCGAGGTTATGGTGAAACAAAGGGAGTTATTATCAGAGGATAGCCGCGGCCTTAAGTTGTTCCAAGGAAGAATTTGGGTACCGAAGGTCGGGGGAAACCGCGAGTTGCTCTTAGCGGAAGCACACAAGTCCAAATACTCTATACATCCCGGTAGCACCAAGATGTATAGAGACTTAAAATTGCACTATTGGTGGCCGGTGATGAAGCTCGACGTTGCCAATTATGTGGAAAGGTGCGTCACTTGCCTTCAAGTCAAGGCGGAACATCAAAAGCCTTATGGGAGTTTGCAGCCCTTAACCATTCCGGAATGGAAGTGGGAACACATCACGATGGACTTCGTCACTAAACTACCAAGGACCTTGAAAGGCCATGATACTATTTGGGTAGTGGTGGACAGACTTACCAAGAGTGCCCATTTCTTGGCAATGCGAGAGACGTTACCGATGGACAAATTAGCTAAGCTCTATATTGATGAAGTGGTGTCTCGTCATGGTGTTCCGTTATCCATAGTCTCAGATAGGGATAGTCGGTTTACTTCCAAGTTTTGGGATGGATTGCAAAGGGAATTGGGCACGAAGGTTAAGTTGAGTACGACATATCACCCCCAAACTGACGGACAAAGTGAGAGAACGATCCAAACCCTCGAGGACATGTTGCGATCATGCGTCATAGACTTTGGAGGAACTTGGGATTCGCACTTTCCGTTAGTGGAGTTCGCCTACAATAATAGTTACCATTCAAGCATCGGAATGGCTCCATTCGAAGCATTCTATGGGCGGAAGTGTAGGACTCCGGTGTGTTGGCTCGAGGCGGGAGAGAAACAATTTGCGGGTCCAGAAATTGTACAAGGAACGGCGGATAAGGTGAAGGGCATTCGAGAACGATTGAAGGGGGCTCAAGATCGACAAAAGAGCTACGCGGACAAAAAGCGGAGGCCGGTTGATTTCCAAGTGGGGGATCGGGTTATGTTGAAAGTGTCGCCGTGGAAGGGTATCATCCGTTTCCTAGGGCCCTTCACGATATTAGAAAAGATAGGCCTTCAAGCTTATCGTTTGGACTTGCCACCGGATATGGACGGAATCCACCCTACTTTCCATGTTTGTTATCTTCGCAAGTGTCTAGCCGAGGAAGAAAGTGTTATCCCTTTGACGGAAATTCGCGTGGACAACGGGAACCGATGTTTGGAAGAACCGGAAGCCATTCTAGAGTGAAAGACAAAACAGTTGCGGCATAAAGAAGTGACGATGGTGAAAGTCTAATGGAAGCATCACCGGGGTGCTAACGTCACTTGGGAATCGGAAGAGGACATGAAGAAAAGATACCCCCATTTATTTTAGTGAATAAGATTTCGGAGACGAAATCCCTATTTAGGTGGGGAGGATTGTAACACCCGAAAATCTAAGGTAAGTATTCTCCTCGTTCCTTGACTTTTGTTAAAATTGAGAATCTCCTTGTGTGCTTAATTGGTGTTTTGTCAACCTCTTTATGTGTACGTTAATCTGCCTAATTAGCTTCGCTTTGTCGAACCTTAGAAAAGTCAAGTTTCGGTGTCGAGGGGAGTGGTCGCGATTGTGCCATCGCGATAGTGCCTTGGCATAATCGCCTGGCACCATCGCGAGAATTGTACCGAGAGGGGGGGGAGCGGTCGCGATTGTGACATAGCCTGAGATGTATCGTGGGTCGTTCGAGTGGCGCGATTGTGCCCTCGCGATAGTGCCATGGGCACAATCGCCGGGCACTATCGCGGGCGATGTCTGAGGGTATAAAATCCAACTTTGACCTATTTTGACTTCACTTCTCATCTTAAATCGTTTTGGGGCCGGCTTGGAGCAAATTTGGGCGATTTTCTTCCACTTCTAAACCTACCAAACATTTATTGAAGCCCTAGATTAGTTGGAGGCATTTATTGGTGTTAAAGGGAGCTAGAGAATATTTCAAGGGAGCATTCAAGTCGTCATCTTCTCATCATTCACTCCTAGTTTTCTAGGGTTTTGTGTGAAACCCTAGATAGTGAGTTTCTCACATTATTTTCAAAAGAGATACTTACCTTATGTGTTTACTTGTTAATAATGCATGTATATGTAGAATGTTTGATCACCTGATAAGTTTGACCTAACTGTCACATTTGAGATTTTGGAGCTATGGCCTTGGTTATTATTGTGGGTAATAATGTTATGATTATTAGTGGTATTTGGGCTTAATAATATGTATTTTATGAGCCATGGGTAGTATTGGAATATTTGCATGCTTTAGAGTTTTGTACCTAAATTATGATTGGGATGGTTGGAGTCTTATACATGTATTTTGCGGGTATGGAATAATGTATAGAGACGGACATTGTACGTACGTTGGACGAACCATGAGTAAGTGCTAGGAGGATGTAGTCTTAGGTGCCACTATAATGGTATGCGCCTAGACCTCCGCCATTTGGAGTAATGCCTGGGAGGTAGTCTTCAAGTGTGTCGGGCCTTTGGGATGTCGCTCAAGCGAGTGAACATCAAGGTACATTAACTTGAGGTAAAACTCATTGGTGTAATGGGTCTCCCCCATGATTGACCCCGTTGGAATTTTAGTGGTCGGAGGATTATAATTGATCGTTATGTGCTTTATCTATATGCATGTCATGTTTTCTTATGCAACTCACTAGACCCGTTTGGTCTAACACTTGATTGTTGGTATGTATCTCAGGTTCTAGTGGCACGAGCGCCAAGGAAACGTAGACGGATGTAGTGGTGAGCTTGGGAGCATTTTTGGGATGCCAATACTGAAGACCGTTCATGTGAACTTAGTTGACAACCTTTTTGTAATCTTATGTCTAGCTAGATTTAGATTAGAGAGTTGTCATCTATTGTCGCTCCTTATTACAAACTTGTAATTTAACAGGCATTTGTTGTTCCCCTCTTATGAGCTCATTGCCTTGGCAATTATTATATACCGTATTTCCATTTTCCGGAAATTTTTGTTAGTCCCATTTTGGGGTGTTACAACAAGCCAATCTCTATCACACTTCTCTCCATTTGATAAAATTCTAGTATAACATGTTGCAGTAAATCGTTTAGAAAATCTATCTTTAGGGCCTTTTTTAATAGACAAATTTCTTTTAGGACCCTTACCAACTAGCACATCTATCATTTTAGAATCCAAAGCATCCCAATTTCTTGGATCAAATATATCAAAACTAATAAAAGTATCATCGACATCACCAACATTATTTGTAGTTTTATCATTAGTAGCATCATTAACATTAACATTGTTAGCATTTTCATCCAAATTAACAGTTGCATCAACATCAATAGCATCATCATTGGCATTTTCATCTAAACTATCAGTAGCATCAACATCAATGGCATTAACATCGGTAGCATTTTCATCTAAAATAACAGTAGCATCAACATCAACATCAGGTGCATTATCAACAGAAACTTGTGATTCTTTTATGAAAAACTTATCAATAGCTCCTTTTTGGGACTGAATCATCTCTTCGATTCTTTTTTTCTTTTTACGTTTTTGACATCCAGAATCATGTTTTCTAACTTTAGAATACATGATTGAAAAAACTATTAAGATGATAACTTAGTTGAAGATAGCAAATTAGCAATTAGATAATCAAGTCATCAAATAATGGAATAATACACCTGAATTAGTGACTTGATTCTCCAATTCAACAGTTCCTTAAGACCTTGCTCTTAATTTGCTGCTCAATGCCTCAATTTCCAAACTCCAACCTACAAGAGTACAAGACCAGACAACTGGTAAATACTAAAGAACTAAAAAATTAAAAAATTAAAAAATCAAAATTACACAAAGTCACAAACAATTACAATAGGAAATCGAAAACAATTAACTAATTGCTTACTAAAATCAGTTCTCTAGAGCCACTGCCAAGGAAATTAGGAACCAATTGACAATTGTATTGTTTATTGATGAAGACAGAACTCAGAAGAAGAAATCGAATTCGAACATAAATGTAAATCGAATAGAAATTAGGGTTGTTGTTGAGTGTTTGTGTTTGCAGCTTCAAGTTAATTGACAAGAAGAAATCGAACAGTAAGTCAGTAAACCTGAGTTTGATCAAGATTGAAATGAGTGAAATCGAAGGCGAGAGCATCAAATTTAAACCTGGTTTTTTGTGGCCGTTGTTGGTGAAATCGAACATAGAGAAATAACCGTTGTTTGATCAAGTCAATCAACATGATTCGTAGCCAGGAATCGAAGAGTCGTTTTGACGGTGTCGTTTCCATCGGGGAAACAAGAACAATCGATGTAGAGAGGGAGAGAACCGAGGCGAGAAGTAGGGAGATTGATTGATTGAATAGCCGATTACTCGATTAGGGATTTTCTGTTCGATTGTTTCTTCAAGCGCTCCAAGTCCAGATCTGGACTTTTCTTTTTTATTTGGGCAATTGGGCTTAATAATTCATATATACATATAAGAGTATGGAAAAAATTTGGGGCCCTCCAAATTTGGAGGCCCAGTTCGATAGTGCCTGTTTGAACAACCCAAGGCACGGGCATGGGTTTATAAGTTGAAGGTAGGGACCACTGAAAAGCCAAGGTATAAAGCTCGGTTGGTCACGAAAGGTTATAGTCAAATTCCTGGCATTGACTATAAAGAAATTTTCTCACTTGTGGTGGAACATACTTCTATACATTCACTGCTCGAGATGGTCGCGTTCAATAATTTTGAGCTTGAGCAATTGGACGTAACAACCGCTTTTCTGAATGGTGAACTTGAGGAAGAGATTTTTATGCAACAATTGTAAGTTTCGAGACGGGTAAAAAAGGTCACGTGTGCAAGCTTATAAAATCTCTCTATGGCCTCAAACAGTCTCATAGGCAATGTACAAGAGATTCGACTCATTTGTGACCGCACAAGGCTTATATAATTCTTCGAACGATAGTTGCGTTTATTTCAAGAAGTGTGAAGATAAGTCGATGCTATATTTGCTCTTGTATGTGGATGACATGCTCTTAGAAGCTAAAGATATAGGAGAAGTTCATAAAGTGAAAGACCATTAAATTCAGAATTTGATATGAAGGATTTGCGAGACGCAAAGAGAATTCTTGGTATGGAGATTATTCATGACAGAAAGGTGAGAAAATTATACCTTAGTCGAAAAGGGTATGTTAAGAAAGTTCTTCGTCGGTTCTACATGTCTGAAGTAAAGTCTGTCAATACTCCATTTGCACCTTATTTCAAGTTATCATTTGTTTTAAGTCCTTCGACTCAAGTTGGTGTTACCTATATGGCAAGAGTTCCATATTCTAGTGCGATGTGATCTTTGATGTATGCCATGATTTGTACCCATCCTGACTTTGCCTATGTAGTTTCTATGATGAGCAGATATATGGCCAATGCTGGTAAAGAGCATTGGAGAGTCGTCCAATGGATCTTCCGTTACTTGAGGGGTACGCAAGATCTGTGTTTGCATTGTGGAAGAATTCTTTGGGGGTACTTGGCTATGTGGATTATGATCATACCAAGGATCTTGATAAAAGAAGATCCATCACTAGATACGTTTATATTCTTGACGGATGTGCCATTAGTTGGAAAGTACATTTAACCTACCGTCGTTTTGTTTACAAAGGAAGCGGAATATATGGTTGTTAATGAAGTTGTGAAAGAAGTTGTTTGGCTTAAGGGATTTTTTGGTGTCTTGAGTAATCATCTGAAGGTCGAAGAGGTCCTATGTGATAATAAAGGTGCGGTTCTCTTGACCAAAGATCGGATGTTTCATGATAGTACGAAGCATATCAATATTTGTCATCACTATGTCCGTGGGATATTAGCTAAAGGTGATGTTAAATTGGTCAAGATTAGCACTCACGACAACGCAGTGGATATTTTTATTAAGCCGCTTCCGGTAGCCAAGTTCAATTTTCATTTGGACTTGGTTGGTGTTTCAAGACGGGGTTAATGCCCTTAGGCATGAATTGGTAGGCATGAATTGGTGGAGGATCCTTGCTTTTCGAGAACTATGATTACTTTGGTATTGTTTTGTTTATTAGTGATTTTTTTGGCTTGAGATGAAGAATGGTGGAGATTTGTTCTGAATGTGTTTACTTGGTTTGAAGTCAAGGTGGAGATTTGTGATAGTTTTGCCTTCAAACCCTAGGACGAGTGTCCTCACCGTGCGACCATCGTTGCTTAAGCCTAGAAGGGATTCAGGCGACTTTCTCAAGCGGCTTTCTCAAGCGGCTCAAGCTGCCCTAATTGTCGCTTCCAACCTCTTTTTTATCGATCTCTCAAGTAGCTCACGCAGGTACCACCGCGCCTTTACCCACACCAAAAATCTCCCGTGCGACACCTTCTTTTTGGAACGGGGAATTTTCCCTCATGCGGCCTTAAGTGCCCAAATTGTGGCCCGACCCATTATTGGTGCGTGTGAGACACTTTGACTACCAGCTTTTCTATTTCCTTTTTAGAGCTACTTGTTTAACTTATCAAGAATTGCTATGAAACCCTTGTACCCTCTCTCTCTAAAACTTAGTCTCTATGTTTGTTAAGAAGACATTGATTTGTCCATTATTATAAGTTGTAATCTCAAGTGTATCATCATCAAAGTGATAGTGGATCAATTCTCAGCGTCCTCCACCGGTGGTTTTTCCCTTTCCGGGTTTCCACGTAAAAATCTCGGTGTCTCTCTTTCTTATGCATTATTTTGCATTATATTGGGTTGATTATTGTTTATATTACTTAGTGGTTGATTATCTTGCTTGTCAATCGTTATCTTGTTTTGAATCTCGATATAGAACTTTAGTTCACTTGTACTTGGGTTATTTGTGTTTGATCGGAAACCAACTATCGAGCTTATGCTACTTGGGTCTTGGTATTTTCACGACATGTCTGAAATTAAGTAGATGTACTAGGTCATTATTTGATACTCCCTCCGTCCCAAAATAAGTGTCCACAATTGACTTGGCACACAGTTTTAGACATGCATAATTATTACCCCTTTTTGGTATCAAATGACATATTTACCCTTATTTAATATTTCTCTTTCTTCACAACTCTTATGTATTTGTGCATTAATTAAGGGTAAATGTGAGAATTTAACTATCTATTTTTTGAAAGTGGACACTTATTTTGGGACAAACATAAATAGAAATGTAGACACTTATTTTGAGACGGAGGGAGTACTTAGTTTTCCTCTTTTAGCAAGAATGGAGTTGGAGCCATGTTTGTTGCTAATTTCTTGAATCATTGAACTTTTAAGTTGCTTTTAAACCCTGATTCATTTATAAATTCAAACTCTCTCTCTTTCTCCCCCTCTTCCTCTCCCTCTCACTCCAAGGTCATACATTATTAAACAAATAAAGGAATCATGTTAAATACAAGGTTCTAAATGGTGTGAGGCGTGGCGTGCCAGCGAGGCCAAGCGTCAAGCATTAGGAGCCACGGCGAAATCATGACGTTTTCATGTCGTAACTTATGGCGTCAAATTATTAATTCATATATAATATTATATATTAAAACATAATGTTTTGTACTGTTACTCGATAATTAAATTAGGTTTATATATTAAAACTAACAAATAAGACATAAAAAAACATAATGAAAAATCAAATATCGCATTACGAAAAATGTACATTAGTCCTTGGTGTGCCACAAACTTAACATGGCGTGAGACATAAACCTTGTACCATGGTGCACCATGACGATTGTACGACGAGTTTTTTAGAAGAGTGGTTAAATCTCGCTGTATTGTTTTATGAGTCCTTGCTATTATTGTGTATTTGTCTTTGTTCATGCTTTTACATTGATTCTGGATTCTTTAATTTAAACAATCATTGAGCACGTGCTTAACCCACATTTTCGCATTGTTGTATTTTGTTATTGTTCACATTTTGGATTCCATGCTTCATCAATATTTTTCTGTCTTCACAAAAGATTTTAATAGACATGCGGTGGATCTTTTTCTGTCTGGAGAAAAGATTTTTATGCCGTGGATCGCTTAATTAATTATTTGTATTTTATTTTTTCACAATTAATTGTTTGCTCACGTTAAAAGGAAAATACAAATCTTGTGGAGCATGAGTCGACACATCTCAAATAAAGGAAAGGTTATCTTTAAAAAATTGGAACGTTTTCCCATCTGGGATTATTTCTAGAATGATGGATTGTTGGATCTACATTCATACGCCACGAAGACATAAGTGTATATATATATATATATATAGGGTCAGGTTCATGTGAGACTAAATTGTTTCTGTGAGACCGTGTGAGACCAAGCCTTAAAACATGAAACTTCACACCGAAACACTGTGAAGGTAAAAAACATTCGAACCTTCATAATGTAATCACACTATGAAGGTAAAAAACCTAAACCAAGTTAAAAAAAATCAAACCTTCACAGATAAAAGATTGTGAAGGTATATCCGAACCTTCACAGTGAAGACGCTGTGAAGGTAAAAAAAAACGAACATTCACAGCGAAAAACACCGTGAAATTAACATTTACGGTGTTTTCCCTATGAAAAGTTCGATTTTTTTTACATTCACAGTTTTTTTGTGTGAAGTTTCATACTTTAAAGCTTGGTCTCACCGGTCTCATGGAAACTGTTTGGTCTCACGCGAACTTAAGTCTATATATATATATATATATTTATATATATATATATATATATATATATATATATATAGTGGAATGATATTTTGCAACCCTGAAAAAGGTTGCAACCCTTGCAACCCACATCTTAACCGTTGGATTTATGATCAACGGTTATTTTATTTTTATTTCTCTGTTTTTTTAAATTAAAAATATTGGGCCCCATATCTATTGTAACCGCCGATCATGAATCTGACGGTTAAGATGTGGGTTGCAAATAAAACAACCCCCATATATATATATATATATATATATATATATATATATATATATATATATATATTGCAAACCAGTCAGATTGTGCAAACTTTGTGAACCAATCTTAGCCGTTCATCAAGTCTAATGAATATATGATTTTATTATGTTTCCTAATTTAAAATCATGATTATAATGAATAAACTTAACATTTTCCATATATATCACAATCATTATTAATGAATCATAATCATAATCATTATCCATAAATATATCTATTGTTTCTAAAATAGTGGTTTGCATAGTTTGTACAAATTGTTTGGTTTGCAAAATAAACGCACCCTATATATATATATATATATATATATATATATATATATACTAGAAGCGTACTCGCGTAATTCAGCGAGATACATCACGATTTTAATATTTCATTTTATTTTTTTGTCGATTTACAGTACGATTTTGGATGGTTTGAGAAAGTGATAATGTTTTTTTATAAATTTGTTTAATTTAGACTTAATAATATAATGTTTTTTATATAAAAAAATTAAGTATTTTGTTAGAATTCAATGATTATCTTATATATTTTAATGACATCTAGAAAAAATAACCAATTACATATTTAATAATATAATTAAAACAAAATTATAGTAATATAATATATTAATTAATAGTGATACATGGAAAGGTCTGCATAAAAGGAAAACCTTGCACATACCAAATTGGTAGTAATATAATATATTAATTAATAGTGATACATGGAAAAGTATACATAAAAGGAATGTCCCACACATACCAAATTGGTGGGTGTTAGAAGCCTGCAATAGTAATATGTATCTTGTGCTTTGATACTTGTAAATTAAGAGATTTTTAAAATCTTGCATAAAATGATGGTACATTGTGCCTAATAATTTGTATTTAAGAGTTTTTTATCCGTGCTTTATAATATAGTATAGATATAGGGTTAGGTTCTTTTGTTAACCCTTGTTTTGTTGTTAACTTTATGAACTAATCTCAAGCATCCATCTTAACATTGGATGGTTGAGATTAAAACTAATTTTGTAATTAATAAAATAGGTTTTATTTATTAAATGGGCATGTGAACATATGTGGTTAGGGGTAATTTGGGGAATCAAATAATCATTCTTTTAAACCCCCATTTAATGGCTCATTAATTTACCCTTAAACCACAATCGTAACCGATGATTCCTCTACGATTCATTATTTTAAAATTGAAATTGTTAATTAGTTCATCCTTTACTAATGTTCATATATCGCCAATAATTAGGATTCACTTATCAAAGTCTCTTCATCATATGTTTTGCACATCTATAATGATAATATATATGAACATCACGTATACAATGTTCATGCTCATTCATGTGCATCCAAGGTGAATCAAAGTGCACATTTACACTTTTTCGTTACAATGTTCATTCATTTTCACTACATATATTTAAACATTGATGAACATTATAAACAATGAACGTTGTTGAATATTATAAATATGAACATTGAAAAATATTTTTCGTTACACTGTTCATTCATTTTCACTACATATATGGTATATTATAAACAATGAACGTTACTGAACATTGATAAATATTTTTCGTTACATTGTTCATTCATTTTCACTACATAAATTCGGGATATTTCTTCATGTTGCCACATACGATAATCGAAATGTTTTACTAAAAGTTGCAGTCTTTACCAAACGATTCAGAATGACATATATGATCAATGTGCATTATGTGCTTGAATATCTTTCAAATGAGGAAAAAATAATTTAAAAATCGTAGATATTATATACAATGGTCATTAATGTTAAAAATGAAGATGTTTATTCATCGTCAATGTTTAAAAAAATAATATAAAAATCGTAGATATTATAAACAATGTTTGATTATTTGTTAATTTTGTTGTGTTCGTAACGAAAGGACATCAACGTTCATTGGATATCGTTGTTGCAGAAATTTCAGGGATGTTCATGTGTTTTCTGAATTAAGATGACTACCGGAAAATTTTCTTGAAAACGACTATACGATTTTATCAAACATATGAACCATAAGATTTTAGTAATATTGATATGATTTAAAAAATATGATGAAAATGGACAAAATAATACAATCATAACCTACAATATAATTATGGAATCTTCATTTTGTAACTCCCAATAAAATTAATGGAAAATTTGGTTACTTACAAAATGACGTTTCTACCCTTTTACATTAAATATTTACACAATATAAACAACAATCATCCTTACATTTCTATTGGTTGAACAAGGTTTATAAAGTTAACAAGAAATGGATGGTTAACAAATGATCATTACTATATATATATATATAAGGGTTAAATCATGTGAGAACCAAAAAAAAGATTGAGAATCGTGAGAACCGATCTAAGCCATAATTTGGTTTTGATCATATGGTTATAATTAAAAGTTGTTTCACTTCCAATTAATTTCAAAATTGTCATTGCCTTTAATGACCATGGATTAAAATTAATCAATGGTTTAGATTGGTTTTCACGGTTCTCAACCTATTTTTGGTTCTCATTTGAATTTCGTCATATATATACATATATATATCCTTGACCTAATATGGTGGTTATTGTGGCACGTGCCGTATTATTTCTCAGACGAATGGGTAAAAAAATTTAGGTTCGTGAAAGGTGCAACCGTATCATTTTGGAAGGTGCAACAGTATCTCGTAATCAACTAAAAAAAACTCTTGAAATCAACCAAAAAATCGAAAAATCCTCGAAATCGATAAAAAAAAACTTGAAATTCCGTCGAAATCAAGCAAAAAACTATAAATTCTCGAAATGGTGGAATGAGGTTAAAACACATCAGGCAATATTGAAAGTCGGTAAAAAGAGGAAGACACGTCGATAAAAATCGGATTTTTGTAATTATTTTTTGTCTATATTATATGGTGTCACCGTATAAAAAAAAATTTTGGTCAATCCCTGATATGTATGTATGTATGTACGTATGTATTTATGTATATATGTATATGTAAGTTGTGTATTATGTTATATAAATATTTGGGATCGTGGAAGAATAAGAGTTATGACGGGAACATGAGAATAAAATTTTCATCTGCGTGTAACTACATTCATTCTATTTTTATTATTATGACATGAAAGTTTAACAAATTAATGCATGTGAAAGTGATTGTAGGTATGTAAAAGTTTATAAAGATAGAGTGAAAACTAAAATAAAAGTGAAGATTAATTAGATTGATGATGGTAGTTAAAGATAGATACAGTTAGTTGAAAATCTCCAATTTTTTAGCCGTTAGGTCAAAAGATTAACTCATGCAATGATTTAGAAGATTCTCATCTTATTCTGGTTGAAACTAGGGCTGTAAACGAACCGAACGTTCAGCGAACCGTTCGTGAATTGTTCGACGGGAAGTTCGTTTATTTAATAAATGAACGAACATGAACAATGGTCTCGTTCGTTCATTTACGTTCGTGAACGTTCGTTCATTAATGTTCGTTTACGTTCGTTTATATTTGTTTATATATTATGACATTAATTTGTCAAAACATTAATTAAATTAATTTTTTATACCTCCTAAATATATCCGTTTTTTTTTAAATTTTGTTATGTTATTTTTTACGAACGAAATTATAAGTAACGGTGGTTGTTTTTTATTCATTTGTGTTCGTTTATGTTCATTTATGTTCGTTCGTGTACGTTTCTTTATGTTCATTTATGTTCGTCCGTTTACGTTCGTTTAGCTCTTAATGAACGAACATAAACGAACACGAACAAACATATTTTTTTAATGAACGAACATGAACACAAAAAAAATTCGTTCGTTTACCGTTTGTGTTCGTTCATTTGTTCGGTTAAGTTAAACGAACGAACACGAATAAGCCTCTGTTCGTGTTCGTTCGGTTCGTTTAAAACCCTAGTTGAAACCTATATATTTGAATGTTTAAGTAAACGGGTTGACATGGCATGACACGAAAATTAAACGGGTAAGGTCAGAGTCAAAATTTTCAACTCGAAAATGACCAGAATAACCCGTTTATATATATATATATATATATATATATATATATATATATATATATAAGTTTTCCTTTTAATGTTTTGTATTTTTAGTGTCTTAGATTTAATTATAATTTTGAACTATAAATTTTGGATCTCTAATGCTTTCATTTGAATTTTGTATTTGTATTTTTTTGTGAATTTTCGATTATTAATTTTAATTTTATAAATGTTAAACGGGTTAGGCGGGTCGGGTTAGGGTTGGGATTTTCTGACCCGTTTATTAAACGAGTCGGGTTAGGGTTAGACACTTTCAACCCGTTTAACTTTGAACCCGACACGACACGTTTGCCAAGTCTATGTGTAATAATTATGCATGTCTAAAACTATGTGTCAAATCAATTGTGGACACTTGTTTTGGGACGGAGGGAGTAATTTACTAATAAATGGATGGGATCTATCAATTAATTAGAATGTCGCTTAATGTTAAAATGATAAGTTGTCTCTGTTTTAGACATACACACATATAGGGGTGGTTTATTTTGCAACTCAGTAAAAGTTTACAATCCCATGCAACCCTCATGAAAAACTCAAACTTCATAAATTTCGTATGTTACAATTAACACGTGTTTGTATGATTCTTTACCTTTATAGACGAAAGCAAGAAAATGCATGCCACCAACGGTTGTAGACCTGTTCAATCATACACATTGGAAAAGGTCGAATACATGGTCACTAGGGGAGTGTAGAATACCTATAGGTTTGCCTTTAATTACAAATCTATATTTGTTTGTTAGGCAAACGTTAGGATTGTTTAGATTAAAATGTCAGTGTATATATATACATATATATTTGTCTAGTTTAGGTTGTCATTTATTGAACAAATGTTAGGATTGTTTTAGTTTAAATGTCGGTGTATATATATATATATATATATATATATATATAGATATATATAATATATCCATTTTAGTCTGGGTTGCCACTTACTGGGCAAATGTTATGATTGTTTTATTTGGAAACGTCTCATTTACAGCTATTATTCTGTCGAAATTGACTTGTGTTTTAAACTACAGGGTGACTACTACACCAATCTTACCCAAAAGTACGGCGATGATACCGATTCCTATTCTAGAGTAGATACAGATATGTGGCAACATGCGATTGTGTAACACCCCGATTTTCGAAATGTATCATTTCAAGTTAATACAGAAACCGATATATTAAGGAAAAATAAGATATTTGATTTTGGACTTGAATTCTAGATTTTATAGTCTTGATGGATAAATGATTCAATTACGAGTCCAACGGTTCTTTCCGGAGCGAAAACGGAGCTATAACGAAGAAGTTATGACCAAAACAGTGTTTCAGGAAAATATTCGCGGTCTGTAGGGCGCACGGGTCGTGCGTTTTTCTTCACAAAAGGCGCACGGGTCGTGCGCATCATCAGAAGTTTCAGCTCGGGTTAAAACCTGATTTCAGCCTCATTTCACCCAAATCTTCATTTCTTCATATCTTCTTCATCCCAACTCCGATTTAAGTGATTCAAGTTGCCACGGTTTCGTTTTTGAGAGATCTTCAAGGATCTATCAAGAGATTGGAAGTCTATTGGATTATACAAGAGTATTTTGTGGTGGTAAGCTCCTCATCTTTCCCACTTCATCTTCTTCACCAAAGTTTTCTTGGGTTTCATCCACCCTTTGTTCTCCCTTTCATAAATTGGAGGTTTGTAACCATTTTGGTGAACTAGAGGTGTTTTGATTGGTGAATTCAAGTTTGGGTTAAGGTAATCTTCTATTCTCTTCATTTATGAAAGTTAGGGTTTCGGTATCAGTTGTGGTATTCATATATAAGGTTGGGGAACGATTATTTGTGGTTGATTATGTATATTTATGGTTGGAACCTTGTGGATCTAGGTTTTGGAAGATTTGGTTTAAAGAATCAAGTTCTTCAAGGAAAGCTCTAAGTGGGTAAAATCTAGATTTAACCTAAATCTAGCAAGATGAGTTCGAGTTGATTTGTGAAAACGGTGTACATGCCAAAATGTCTATTTTTAAGCATTTATGTGGTTTACATGAAATTATCAACTATCGGATTTTGGTAACTTTTGATTATTGAAATGTTTAGCTTATTAAACTTGTACATCACCCATAGTTGGGATTTTTGGGCATTTCGATAAATGTGTCATAAATTAATGGGTTTTGATGATTTATTGCATAAATGGGTATTTAGTCGAAAATACACTTTTAAGTGTTTGTCGGATTTATGCATCATTCATGAAAGGAGATGTTTTATAAAGTACTACTTGCACATTTTTGTGAGGTATACGAAAGAATGTATATAGTCTCATTTTATGATTTTCATTCTTATCAGCAGTTAAACTTGGAAATGCATTTTGGGATTAAAATGTTTTTGGAACCATATGACTAACTATGGTTGGTCATAATGAAATTGTGACAAGTCTAGACTATTACTAGTGGATCCCTAGGTATTGAGTCGGCGATTATTATTGGGATGTATTTTCCCCTTTTTGTAGCTATGGATGCATTTGACCCTCGGGGGCCTTTGGTACGGTTATGTGAGATCGGTTACTAGCCATGGGTCATAATGTAGTCCTAGTGAACGAGTATGACTTGGTTTCCTCGGGGGGCCTCCCTCACATCTTCGTGCGGACCTTCGTTGATCGTGGCCATGGATTCCAAGTATTTAGCTCATAACTCGGATTGTGGCTTACTCGGTGTTCCGCCACAATCCTTGGTAAAACGGGTATCCCCTATCATCGTAAGATGAATTTTGGACCGAACAGTCCCTATGTGGCAAAGATTTCATTGGTAAACTCAATTCTCTTGCAAAGTTTTCCTTTCATTACCATTATTCTTGTTTTAAGTAAGTGTTGGATTGCATTATTTCATGAAAGAATGTTTGGCGTTGAGGCGTTCATCTATAAAATGCATATTGTTGGTAAATGAGTTGTTCTCTTATTTCAAAGTAAATCATTTTAAAGGATCATGATTATAAGTTACAATGTTTCCATTTTACGCTTTCCTCTATAATCATGATATAAAACTCTTGAACTCACTAGGCGTTAGCCTAACCTCTTTATTTGTCGGCATGTGCATCAGGTTCCATCTCGGGAATTAGTTCTAGCGACACCGTGAAGTGTTGGGTGCTAGTTGTGTGCTCGAAGAAGTGATTAGCTTGGTGAAGTCTTCCGCATTATTATTGGAGATAGCGATTTGGTATTGGGTTATAGTAACACTCGACTTTAGTTAGTCTTTATGTAAGATGTCAGGATCGAAATTCTAAACAAGAATTTAATAAACACTCAGAAACTATGTTAAAGAAGTCGCGGAAAAACACTTTAACAGTAAATCAATCAAACAGTGTATGAACTCAAATCACAAGTTATATTGATTTAACTTAATGATTACAAACAAAACCTCAATCTGTTGAACAAGCTCAACAAGCGTTCAATACTTCTCTATTGAAAGGACTACAAAGAACCTTGAGGTTAATTCTCTCTAAACAAACAATACGTATATGAAAACTGTTTTTTTATCAAAGACTTCTAGACTATATATACATAATTAATTACAAGATAATTACAAAAGAAATATTGATCTTTAGCATCCATTCCATAATTATCTTCATCATTATCTTCAGCTCCTAGTCTTTCGCTTTAAGCATCTTTATCTTCATACTCATCAGAAGCAACATTAATCTTCATAAGCAGTATTAACTTCATCCTCAACAGTACTAACCATACTTGCAGTAGTAATTCTTCAAGCAGTACTAACTACTAGCAGTATTAACTTTCCAAGCAGTACTAACTATTCTTCTAGCAGTATTAACTCTTCAAGCAGTAGTAATTCTACTAGCAGTAGTAATTCTTTCATCTTGCAGTATTAATGTAATCAGCAGTATTAATCTTTAAGTCTAGCAGTAGTATCCATCCTTAGCACATTTCAGACCCAACATAAGACTTTAATTATTTGTTGATGGTTCAACCTAGAAATGTATTTTCAATTATGGATTGGTAGTAAGAGATTTATTATCCTTTAAGGTATTGTTGAAAGTTTTTAATTAGTCGCTCTTTCCAAATTTGAGGGTGTTACAGATTGAGGGAAGCAAGAAAGGTTGACTATTCGATTTTATGAACACTAGTGATCTCAATTTGGTCTTGATCGGGGCACCCACATAGATACCTGAGTGATGCATCGTCTTCTGATGTGCGGGAGGTGAAAGAGATGCGCCGAGCAAAATACGCCTGCAAGAAGTAGTATGAGGACATGATAGAGTTGGTGAACAGGTTTACCCAAAGTCAGGTAGTCACCGTCATAGTTTCCGCCTCCCCCGCTGCTAGAGTTTTGATCTTTGGTTGTTATGAATTATTGTCACACTAAACAATCGTACTTAAATTCCGTTTATCGAACAATTAGAAAAATTTGTATTTATTCCGCCAGAATCATTGTTGATGGCTTTAATTAATGCATGATATTTGATTTCCAGCTTTAGCAGTTTTTTTAACATTTACACGATTTTAAAAATTTTAAATCAATTTTTGAAAATTAATTTTTTTAAATATACAGGTTAATTTATGGCGGAATATCCGCCTATGACTTTCTCCAATTTTCAAAAAAAAACGGCGAAAATATCCATCGGAATTTTTATTCAAACTTTTTATCGATCAAATAAAAAAACTATTTTGTTAAAAAACTTATAAAAATTAAATTAAATTACCGACGGATTATCCGATGAAAATCCGTCAGAAATTTATATCAGATTGATTAAGTAAACTTCATTAGCTCAAAAATTTTAAGAAATCTACTGGAAGAAAAACGACGGACTTCCGACGAAAATATCCACCGAAAATTTTGAATCCACCAGGAAATCTGCTGGAAAATGCATTTTACGGCCAGGGATCTTGCGACAGGCTAATCCGCCGAAAATCTGCCGCTAACAGCTATTTCCGACGAATTTATGACGGATTTTTACGTAGGAAATATATGTTTGTCTTGTAGTGAAATCATAATGAAAAAGAATTAGTTATATACTAAAAAGAAGAGGATCATGGTTAATTAACTGAATCGAACCTAGAGAACAATTGTTTTAGGGGCTGTTTGGTTGGTTTTCCATTAAGTTATGTATGGATAAAGTCATCTGTGTGGATTAATCTGTCTGTATAGATATAAAATGTTTTTATTTGAGAGAAATTTTTTATAAATGGAAGGAACGTGTTTTTTAATGAGAGGGACTGGTTTGGAAAAAAAAACTTGGCTTTCTGCATAAAGCTCCCCCTTGAAATCTTACTGAATAAGCCATTTTCCATATCATTAAGTCACTACCAAACAGTAATATATAGCTGACTGAATAAACTGTGAGTCTCATTAAGCTGCAAACAAACATGTGATGTGTGTCTCTCACAACCTTTAGATTATGAATTGAGGTGTCGCTATTAATCCATATACTAATTTAATTTATTTGAATTGATTATTTTTTAAAACATTACTCCTCCAATTATCACTTTCCGCAGATCTTTTGTTTTTATTCAAATGAAATGGAATGTTGATTTATTTTTATAAATGTCTACTTGTATTTTAGTGCAAGTGAAAAGTGCATAGAATAGAAGTAGGTATTAACTTATCTCTTTCTTTATAATCTTTTTTTTTGTTTTTTGGGAAGGGTATCATGGGTCTTTGGCCTAGACTAATCCCTTGGCCAAGAAACCGACTGTGAAAGCATGCAGCCCTGAGATTAAACCCAGTGGCCACAAAGTTGCGAATGCAGAGAATCGAACCCGGGTTTAACGCTATGAACTTTCCAGGTGATTACTGCTACACCACAAGCATTGTGGTTCTCTTTCTTTATAATCTTTTCTTGTGCCACAATACAAATAAATATCTGAAGGAAAAAAAATTAGCATCTCAAGTTAAATGAATGAAAAAAAATTCATGTATAAAATAATGGTAAATTAGACCCAAAAAAATTTATTTTAACTTTTGGGTTCGAGAAAAACTGGTATAAAAATAAATTGACATATATATGGGTTCAAGTGAATGAAAATAACCAATTGCATATAAGTTACCGTTTTACATTTATACATATATTTTACATCGTCGTCAATGAAATTGTTGATTACAATTTATAGGGGTGCTTACGGGTTGAGTTGGCCGGGTTGAGGGCACTTGAACAACCCAACCCAATGTTTACGGTTTGGAAAACCTCAACCCAACCCAATCCAATCAAAAGTGCAACCCAACCCAACCCAACCCAAACCGTGCGGGTTGGGTTGGGTTGGTCGGTTTGAAACTTTAATACATTATTTTACAATCTAACTAAGTTAATCCGTTTAAAAAAACTAAAATCAAAATGGAAATATAAAAATAAGACTAATAAGAGAAGAGAACAGTAGAAGAAAAATATTTCTCGCATTTTCATTCTATCGATGTTAAAGATTTTTGAAGATTTGAAGGTTAGATTCATACGATTTTATTGGCATGGTCTCGTAGAATGGTCTAAACTACGGCTAAGATAGGAACACTTGAGAATTGATAGAAAGAAGAACCGCTAAAAGTCTAAAATCATTAATAATAATAAAAAAACGTACAAGTTTGGTCGGGTTGACGGGTTGGTCGGGTTACTTTGGGCTCAACCCGTTTCCAACCCAATAGATGCGGTTTGGACAAAATTTGTATCGATTATGTATCGGGTTACCTCGGTTTGAGTTTTTTCGGGTTGGGTTGACCGGGTTGGTCGGAAATTTGAGCACCCCTAACAATTTATGTGTCATTGTTTTATTGTTTTGAGTGGCATACACGTATTTAAAATGAAATGTTTTTCATGCGTCATTTTTATGAAACAAATTAAATGTATATGTAACTAGAATAACAACATTATTATACTTACCAAAAGTACCGAAATATTTAATAATCGTACAAGAGCAAAAAAACAAATTGCATTATTTTGCTAGCACGATAGATCTATGATTAAATGTGAACACTTTTTTTACATAATCAGAACAAACTTTAAGCATTTCAACCTGATATTTTGATTATTGATGACACATAAAATTGAGTCTCAAATTAAGTCTTATTATGAAACCAACATATTTTATCCAATAGTTAGAAATAAAAGTTTAGTACGTGTAATAAATTAAATATATTTTTTGTGGCTTGACAAATTTATAGACTTTTTTTTAAGAAATTTTTTTGGACTTTTCAAATAACTAGAAGTGTACTCGTGCAATGCAGCGAGATACATCACAATTGTAATGTTTCATTTTATTTTTTTGTCGATTTACAGTACGATTTTGGATGGTTTTGAGAAAGTGATAATGTTTTTTTTTATAAATTTGTTTAATTTAGGCTTAATAATATAATGTTTTTTATATCTTATATATTTTAATGACATCTAAAAAAATAACCAATTACATATTTAATAATATAATTAAAACAAAATTATAGTAATATAATATATTAATTAATAGTGATACATGGAAAAGTCTGCATAAAAGGAAGGTCCTGCACATACCAAATTGGTGGGTGTTAGAAGTCTGCAGTAGTAATATGTATTTTGTGCTTTGATACTTGTAAATTAAGAGATTTTTAAAACATTGCATAAAATGATGGTACCTTGTGTTTAATAATTTGTATTTAAGAGTTTTTTATCCGTGCTTTATAATATAGTATAGATAAACATGATTTCAAAAGTATTGAAACATATGTTAAATTATAAAACATATATATCAAAATGAAATCGGAATGTTTAATTATGCATTAAGTTGACTTATGAGCTATTTAAATACATAATCCCAAGAGATCCGGGATATATGGAGACATGAGCAACAAAGTAAGATATAGAAATATAATACAAGGCATATGGATGGCAATATTTCTTTTGAATAAGATATTAGATATGGGTATACTTCTCTTCATATCCCCATTGTTATAAAAGGAGCTTTAGAGTGGCATATCTTTTGCAATAATTAAAACCATCCATTCTAGACTTGATCCATAATTTGAAGTGATGGAAATCGAAATCATTTCCAAAGAGAGCATCAAACCATCTTCTCCAACACCACACCACTTGAAAACATTCGAGCTCTCCCTCTTAGATCAGCTTATTGTTAATCCTTATGTACCAATCGTCTTGTACTACCCTAATCACAATGGCAACAACATTCTCCTAGCCCTAGAAAGATCACTTGCTCTAAAGAAATCTTTATCCAAAACCTTGACTCAGTTTTACCCTCTTGCTGGAACCATCAAGAATGATCTTTCTATTGATTGCAATGATGTTGGTGCTTACTATGCCATAGCATTGGTTCGTCGTGGTCTCAACGAGCTTCTGAGCCATCCTGACCACGAGTTGCTCAATAGGTTGTTGCCGTTTCAACCTGGTTTCGAGGGGTCTGGTGCTGGTGCTCGTGTAACAAATGTTCAAGTGAACATTTTCGAATGTGGTGGGATCGCTATCGGCTTGTGTATTTCACACAGGATCGTTGATGGGGCTGCACTCTACACTTTTCTAAAAGGATGGACCAACATGGCTTGTGGAGCTAAAGAAGTCGTGTATCCAAACTTAATTGTGCCTTCTCTCTTCCCTGCAAAAGACTTGTGGCTCAGAGATTCATCAATGGCCATGTGTGGGTCATGGTTAAAGGAAGGGAAGTGTATCACGAAAATATTTGTATTTGATTCTGATGCTATAGACAGGCTGAAAGCTGAAGCAACTAGAAATGGAGTGAAGAACCCTACACGTGTTGAGGTGGTATCTGCTTTGATATGGAAGTGTGCAATGGAAGCATCCAAACAAACTTGTGGTTTCCAAAAGCCTTCTCGCTTAACACACTTGGTGAACCTTCGTAGAAAACTCGCATCAACCTTATCAAAAGACTCCATCGGTAATGTGATTTGGCCTGCAACCGCAAAGTGCCGAGCGAACTATGAGACTACATTGCATGGATTGGTGAAAAAGGTGCGGGAAAGTATTTCAAAAATCGACAGCGATTTTGTGAACAAAGCACAAGGTGAAAAAGGGTACGTTGCAATGCAGGAGTCTATCAAAGAAATGGGAGAAATTAGATCCAAAGGAACCATGGATAACTACACCTTCACAAGTTGGTGCAAGATGGGTTTCAACCAAATTGATTTCGGTTGGGGAGAACCGAGCTGGGTGACTGGTATCATAGGCCATGGCAGCCCAATGTTCGTCAATCAGGTCACCTTAATGGACACAAAATTTGGTGATGGGATAGAAGCATTCGTCAACTTGGATGAAGAAGAGATGGAGATTCTACATGACAACTCAGAGCTACTTGCATATGCTTATGTGGATCCAAGCCCTCTACCAAAGTAGATAGAATAAATAAAAGCTAGATTGGAATGGATTCAGTCTTTTATATCAATCATGTATCTTTTGATGCTTTATTTCTGTCGAAATTATGTAATAATTTTAACTCATATGAATAAGGTTCTGATTTTATGTAATAAACTCACACTTCTCATATGAATAATGTTCTTTTGATAGAAATTAAAGGAAATTTTGATAGACATATCTAATATCTTCACCATTGCTTGGCAAAGATACATAAAAGTCTCCTTGGAACATGAGCCCACATCCCAAAATAAAGCAATGGTTCATATATCTCTAATCTTTCAGTGTATTGGAACGTGTTCCCATCTGGATTATAGCATCGACAGTTCATACTCACACGGAAATATTATATATATACACACGTTTTTCATATGAAAATAATTTTAAAAAAAATCATTAACATACCATGCAGGCCAAAGAAGTAACTTTGATGTTCTATACAAATTAACAAGAACTTGAACTTTTGATAGCTTAATGGTTTATTAAGAACTTAAATTGAAAATGAATTTATTTTATAATGTCTAACTTTTTCAATAAAAATGCATAAAATAAAGGGAAATTAATTAAAATAGGCGTATTTGACCACCGTATTACCCAAATACCCCAAATCTCGTCGAATTTGCCTAAATACCCATTAATCCATTATGTACGGGATAAGTCGCCGGGAATCCCGGGTTTGGACGTGTTCGGCTGAAATGTGACTCAATCCCGGGGTTAGGGTCGGGATTCCCAGGGTTATGGCCGGGATTCCCGGGGTTGTTTTAGGGTTTGAGAAAAAATTAGGGTTTGAGAAAATTAGGGTTTTGGGAACTATCATTTTATGTGTTTTCATTGTTTTTCACATGTTTGTTGTCTGATTTCAATTGTTTTTTCATCGTTTTTTTCCACTTTTCATACAATAAACATATACTTTGTCATCGAATGTACGATTAACTTTCATCTTTGGCTATAAATTTTATCTATAAGAGTCACTATAATTCAAGGTAAATACGTTCATCATCACATCCATTCCATTGTTCTGTCTTCCTTCATTGTTCATACTATTGAAAAAATGAGTTCACCTGTTGCAAAAGCTAAGCTCTATTTATGTTTCGATGGTCAGTGGGTTCAAAACAACAATGAGTGGGATTATATTGGGTACACAAAGCGTGGTGTACAGATTCCAGTAATCTATACATATAAGAGGTTTCTTCGTTACGCCATGGAAAATGTGGAATCGAAGATTCTGCTATTTGCAAGTTGGTGTTCAAACGTGCAGATCGCTCACTAGTGGAGCTAAACAACGACGAACTGATACTTGGTTTTATGCAAATTGCAGTCGATTCAGAAAGACCTCTAAAAGTCTTTGTGTATGACGCAACATTGATGTGCGACGAAGGTGATGACGAAATCCACGTCGGTGGTAGTCAAAATGAGCCTGATTATCAATTCCAGGCATCATACGACACCACACTTTATGTTGATCATTCATATCGTCCTAACGACTCTTATCCCAATGTTGTTCCGGAGACGCAACTAGAAGAAGAAGAACAAGCAGAAGAAGCTGAAGAAGAAGAAGACGAAGAAAGACGGTTTTCTGGAGTTGCTCGTGACGAAACCCATATTTTCACAACGGGTATATCTGATCTGGACAGATCAAATACCGATACTGATGAGGACGAAGAAGAAGAGACATATACCCCAAGCAATAAATCACTTGGTGAGTTAAACGATTATTTTGATATGCCTCATTCCCTTCCAAACCCGGAGACCAATATACCACCCTACCAACCCGTACCTTACAATCGCGGTACAAGTATACATGAAGGACAGCTATTTGATACGAAGGAGCAAATGTCCATACAGCTCGGAATTAAGTTCTTGGAAGAGGGTTTCGTGTTTAGAACGGAGAAATCCAACAAAAGCAGATATGTGGCTGTCTGTGAGCAAACAAATTGTAAGTGGCGTATGTCGGCGAAGTCCGTGGGCCCTAAAGGAGGGATGTTTGTCGTTAGGAAGTTGAACGATGTACACACTTGTTCGAGGACGCAACTGAATTCCAGACACCGGCAGGCCAACAAAAGGAATTTGGCAAACCTGCGTCCTGTCATCGTAATAGACGCGACCCATTTAAAGGGACCTTACCTAGGTATGATGTTCTTGGCGGTTGCCATGGACGAAAATAACAACATCGCGCCCTTGGCTTTCGGAGTAGGCAAGTTCGAGACGGGAGTGGAGTGGGGTTGGTTTTTGTCCAGGTTGAGAGAATGTATCGGAGTCCAGGAAGGGTTGGTGTTTATGTCGGACAGGTCTCCTTCAATAAGTGCCGCAATTTCTGCGGTGTACCCATCGACCCCTCATGCCCTATGTTGTCGACATTTGGAGATGAACGTGAGAAGTGCGGACAGGCGTATTACTACAAACCGCCCGACCTACTGGAAAGCATGCAAAGCATATACGGTTACGGAGTTTGACCGGTACATGGATGCACTACGATATGAAGTAGATCGTGGAGCACAAGTTATGGACGCTGCTGGTAAGGAGAGGTGGTCAAGGGCCCATTTTTCTGCACATCGTTATAATATAATAACCTCTAATAGTGCCGAGTCGGTGAATGCACTGTCCCGTTTTGCTCGTAGGTTACCGATTGTCGGGTTTATGGAGTACTTCCGAAATTTTCAACAAAAGTGATACCTACTTCGACGACAAAAGGGAGGTTGATAAACTATGAAATCTTGAACTTATATGTTATTTGCTCTTCTTTTGTTATTTATAAATCGTAGCATAGTTAACACACACATGTTTGTAGGTGAAATGCATAATCATCTTACACCAATGGCGGAGGCAAAGATTCTCAAAAGGGCAGGAAAGTCTGCGCAATGGAGGGTTAGAGGGATTGGATATGATAGGTTCGATGTTCGGGATACCCGTGGATACGCCATTGTCGATATGCTTAACCGTGTTTGTGAATGTAAGCAATGGCAATATTCTGGGTTACCATGCGGTCATGTCATCGCAACTGCAAGGTCTATGAATTGTAGATATTGCATCGATCTAGCTCTAGGTTACTTCACGTCCCATTGAGGACGTCGACCTCAAACTGTAAAAACATGTACACTAGGAGGGGGTCCTGTGCAGTATTTGTAAGCTCCAGCCATGGACCAAAAGGTGTTCGTCCAAATATTTGATGTAAATTTTGTACCCGTTCAGGTGGACACGCTGCAAAAATATCTCTAATTTCCTTGGCGAAGCCAAGGCGTGCTTTGAAAGACAGATCGACGTAATGAAAATCCTCCTACATAGTAACGAATAAAAGACAACGACTTATGGTTATAGTTAATATTTATGGTTTTTTGCAAAGTTAAGGAGGCCTAAGTTTTGTTGATTTCGTCTATTGAGAGAGTTTAGAAAAGAAACCACTCAATCTATTGGACTTCCAAGTAGTAGGGGAATCACGTGGATTGCTTAAATCCCTACAAACCTTAGGGTTGTTTACACCCGTTTGACAAAATCCAAATCGATATGTTGTGATTAAAAGGCTTATGATTATAGTTATTATCTGGGTTTTTATGGCAAAAAACCAAAGTTAAGGGGCCTAAGTTGCAAAAAACCAAAGTTAAGGGGCCTAAGTTGTAATAAACCAAAGTTAAGGGGCCTGAGTTGTAATTTATCAACACAATCTCTAAAATTAACGCAATCTCTAAAGTTAACATGTTATTAACGCAATCTCTAAAATTAACTCAATCTCCAAAAAAACATGTCATCTCTAAAATATTTATAAAAAATAACGCAACACTCTCAAAAAACGTAATACTATAACATGTTATTAACGCAATCTCTAAAATTAACCCAATCTCCAAAAAAACATGTCATCTCTAAAATATTTATAAAAAATAACATATTATTACCGCAATCTTGGAAATTAACGCAATATCAAAAAAACACGAAATACTCTAACATGTTATCCAACGTAAACATAACACATAATCTCTAAAATAAACGCATAATCGAACACATAGTCTAATAAACATACAATAAATCTATACTATATTATAAAGATGGCATAAAAAACTTTTAAAAACAAGTCTTAAAGCTTAATGTACCGTTATTTAATACTAATTACTTAAAAAACAACTATAAAAGTTGTATGTACTACATTTAATGCTATTCATTAATTTTCAATCATTATCTCTAACCATTTTAACTCCCCTAAAATCATTTCCTACTTTAACTCCCCTAAAATAACTCTCAGCATATTTTAGATATAAAAAATCTAAAATATAATTAAAAAATTTTACTGAATATTTTATAAAAAAATTATATTATTAAACCAAAATAAATTACATTATATTATTAAGTCTAAATTAAACAAATTTATATAAAAAATCATTATCACTCTCTCACAACCATCCAAAATCGTAATGTAAATCGACAAAAAACAGAAAATAAAATGAAACATTAAAATCGTGATGTATCTAGTTGTATTGCGCGAGTACACTTCTAGTATTTTATAAAATATAAAACTACAACGGGGTTAAGAAAACTTACAGCAGTAAGTAGACGAGACATATCCGAGATTGCTAAAAATTAACAAATGGAGTCGAAATCCGAGCGTGGTATACACGATTGAAATGAGAGAGTTAGAAATGAGGGAGTTATATTATTGTGTGGGGTTTCAAATGGTCCCCCTTCCCTTTTATAATCGAACCAAGGCACATGGAAACCCTAAACCCTAAACCCTTTTAATCCCCACCGACAAAACACTTCGATCGGCAACAAGATTTTCGGTCCCGGCCTCCAACCCCGGGATACCCGGCCATAAACCCGGGATTCCCGGCCACACAACCCAACCCGGGATTCCTGGCCACTATTCCCGGACAAAAGGGGTATTTCGACGATTTGAACGAGATTTGGGGCATTTGGGTAATATGGATTTGAAATACGCCCATTTTAATTAATTTCCCTAAAATAAAAGTAAATATTCATTTATCTTTATTCTATACAATTTTTTCTTGTGTCAAAGTACAAATAAATATGTTTACATATTCATTTTTTCTTACGCATTAAGTTGACTTTTGATGAGATGAGTAAAATACGGAATAAGATACAATTAGGGCATGCAGATGCATAATTTCTCATAATTAATTAACTTAATAAAGTATATAAAATCAGTATACATGTCTTCATATCCTCATTATAAAAAGGGCCTTCAGGGTGGCATATCTTTTGCAACAATCATCTATTCTAGAAGTGACCATAAACCATCTATTTCTACACTTGAAATATCTTTTGTAATCTATTTTGTAGCTTTAGGAAAAACCACGTGCAATGAGTCGGGATTTGTATCTGTTGATACTCCCATCAGAGTTTTTCTTCAAACGATAAACCCATTTACATGAAATATGCGTGCAATTTTCTGCTTTTAGCACCAACTCCCATGTCTGATTTTTGTTTAACGCTTCAATCTCTTCTTGCATAGCTGCTTCCCACTTTTGATGATCCTTAGTTTGCTCACAGCTTGCTGGTTCTTCTTCATTCGATGATCCAACAAAGAAACATGAGGTTATAGTACATTGGTTCAACTGCACCTCATAATCTTTGTGATAATCTGGTTTCTTTTTCTCCCTTAAGTGGGCTTGTGGGGTCACTCCTTGTAATTTCAGATTGATCATTCCTTTCAGCATCTTCTAGACCTGTCGGGGAACTTCCTATGATTTTAGATTGGTCATTTCTTTGTTCAACAAATTCTGGAGTTGACTCAAGGGGATCTTGATCATCATTGAGAATAACTTTTTGGACATCTGAATTTTTAGGAGGGCACCAAGATGACACTTCATTGAAGACAACATCTCTAGATGTCACAAATTTCTTTGTCATAGGATCCATACATCTCCATCCTTTTCTGCATAAATCATAGCCAATAAAAATGCATTTCTTTGCTTTCGGGTTAAGCTTGGTTCGATTTGCTTTTGAAATATGAACATAACAAGTAGAATCAAACACCCGAAAGTAACTTACATTTGGTCTTTGATTATGCAACAATTCAAAAGGAGTTTTTTCTTTACCTGGCCATGAAGGTAGACGATTTGTGACACAGCAAACATATTGAAGTGTTTCTGCCCAAAGCTTCCGAGGAAGATCCTTGTCATGTATCCAAGCAAGGCTTATTGAGCTAAGATGGGCCAACTTTCTTTCTGAAACTCCATTTTGTTGAGTTTTAGGACATGTCATTTTGTCGTTGAATTAATGCAACTCTTGTCGCAGTACTGAGAGAAAGCATTTGACATGAACTCGCCGCCATTGTCACTTCTTAAGCATTTTATTTTCTGCGCAAATTCTTCTGCCACTACATTATTGAAGTCGATGAATTTAGAGAGTTTCACCTTTCTCTTTCATAAAATAAACACATGTGTACCTGGAAAAATCATCCACTAATACCATGGCATATCGACAACCACTATAGCTTGTTGTCCTTGTTGGTTCTATTAAATCTGTATGAATTAATTCGAAAGGAGTTGACCTACGATTTGATGAGCATTTGAAAGAGAGACGATGCAATTTTCCATACTGGCAGCCTTGGCAAATCACATTTGCACGTACATTCTTCAATGTAGGCATGCCATCTAGTAGCTTTTGCGAGGAGATCTGTTGTAGCATTTGATAGCCCACGTGTCCCAACCGAGCATGCCAAACTGTTGCATTATCGCTTTGACTTGCCTTCTTTACATATGCCTCTCCTACTAACATAACAAATAAGGAACCCTTCTTATCACCGGTGAGAACACTATCAGCTTCAACACTTCTCACATTGTCAAGTACCTTCACATCATTTGGACCAAAGAAGACGTATTTTCCATAGTTAGTAATTTAATAGACCGAAACTAAATTTTTCTTCAAACCTGGAACATGATAAACATCGTCCAATATGAGATGTGTATTTTGCCCGCCAATCTTCACAACACATTCTTTTATCACGGGATAAGCGGAGTCATCAGCCGTGACAATGGCAGGTTCTGTTATGTGATCGTAACTCTGAGAGTATTGAATCGTTTCCGGTGACATGATGTGAACATCCTGAATCAATGATCCATTCTTTTTTGTTCTCGTGGGCTACATCTGGTATTGGTTTTGGAACACCTATACTTCGCCATTCGTTGACTTCAAGTCTTCAACTGTAAAGCATTGCTCCCAGCTTGGTTGATAATCTTCTTCTTGGTCACGGAAAACATTGGCTTTGGAAATCTTTGTCCGACAATACCTTCTGCTATGTCCGATCCTGCCGCATCGGTAGCATATGAAAGGTCTGATGCCTTGTACCTTTCACCAACAACCTTCTTAGGGTCTCCTAGATTGCTTTCATTTGATTTTCCTTTTGAGAAAAGAACAACATCATTTTCAACCAGACTAAAATCTTTGACCATTTGCTTTGCCAAAGCTTCTTGATTTGACAGCAAACTCTCGAATTCTTCAACTGATGGTTGAGTTTCCCATCCTTGGATCGAAGTGATAAAAGGTATGTACTCCTTCTTTAATGTAACACCCGTAATTTTTGGTAAGTAAAGGTCACCCGGACGTTTTTTGCAACTTGTAAATGGTGGGATTTATATTGGGAAAGCATTACTTAAAGTCCCTAAGAGTATCGGGAGTGTTGGCGTTGAAAAAGTCGGGTTTCAAGGCTTGGTACGAGCCCGACTACAATGCCCGACGACTATGACAATGTCATAGTCGCACCTGTCATAGTCGCAGACAAGAGTCAGCTCACTGTACATCTTGATTCTTGAGTGATTATGCCATGCGACAATGACATGTCATTGTCGCCTAGAAATGTAGCCAAGTGTACCAGACCTGTTAAAGTCGCGAATTTTGGTGTTTGGCTCATTCTCACTTCTTCCCGTTAGTTTCTTATCCTCTCAAAAACTTCCCAATACATCCATACTTTATATATTACATGTGTGGAGCACTAAAGTATCAAATCCTTGAGCATCTAAAAGGGTAATCATCATCAAACCAAGGTGTGGAAGCTAGGAATCAAAAGCTTCTCATCTTCATCCACTTCTTCAAGACTTTGGCTAGGGTGTTCTAGGTTTTCACCAAAACCTAAGTGGTAAGTTCATCATCTCCATTTACAAACTTCCCGATGAGTTATAAATGATCCATTGATGACTCCCTAGAGTTTATATTTCTCAAATTTTGGTTGGATGATTTTGGGGGAAGTTAAGTCAAATTAGGGTTTTTGGCCAAAATTGAGATTTTGATATAAGATGTTTGGGGAACAATTCTAAGCACTTGGTTATGTGTATTTATGGTTGGAAACTCGTGGATATAGGTTTTTGGAAGTTTTGGCTTTAGGATTCAAGTCTCTCCAAAGGAGCTCAAGTTGGGGGGGGGGGGATCTAGATTTAGCCTAATCTAGCAATGTGGGTTCAAGTTGATTTGTGAAAACTATGTACATGCCAAAATGTGTATTTTGAAGTAAAAATATGTTTCACTTGATAATTGTCAATGTGTTGAGTATTTTGATAAGTTTTAATATTTGGTAAACTTGGGTTGTTTTAAGTTAAGTATTTTGATAAGTTTTCATATTTGGTAAACTTGAGTTGTTTTAACCTCATGAAATGCCCATATTTGGGATTTGGATATTTTGATAAGTAAATAGCATGATTTATGCATAAGTCTATTTTATGATTTATGCATTTTTGGTGTATTTGATTTCATAAACCATTTGGAAAATGCATGTCTTCGTGTTATGAGACATTTTGGAAACATAAGGGTATGAGCCCATTTGGAAAATCTTTTGTCCCAATCCGTGATGCGTTTTGGGTTAATCACATCTTTAAGGTATGTGTCTGCATAAACGCCGTTTAAATGCGTTTTTCTATTTAGTGACCGTTATTTGTTGGTCAAATGGATTTTGACCATTTTAGCTCTGTTTTTTGACTTAAAAGAGTCTTGAGGACATTTGTCCAATTTTAATGGCTCAATGTAGAGCCCCATTTATGATTTGCATCTTAATGCATCTTGTTACATATTAATGATAATTACAGGCTCGAGTCCATTGGTCATTTTTGTGTAGTCATGTAATTTTAGATTATGTTGCATTGGATCCATAGGCACGTAATGATCAGTCTTTATTTGATGGTCAACTGGGTGTTGCGGGATTTGACTCCGGGACCATGTTTTATGACCTTAACCTTTCAAGTATATATTAGGAGGGTTGAGTCCGGGGTGGTGCTACCCTGTGTAGGTAGGCACTAGGACTTCTGTCATTCGGGGTAATGTCATGGTTGTAGTCCTCGAATGTTGTCGGGTCTTTTGGTGATAATCCATGAGGATAGAGACTAAGGTCAACTGACTCTTTGGGTGAAACTTGATGAGAATTTGTAGGGACATTTAGACTTCATGTCGGGACATGTCATGCGATTAACGTTGTATGAGTGGCATATTTTTTTGTTCCTCCACTCTCAATGGATACAGGTCTCCCCCGTTGTTGGCCAGCAGTATTTTGGATATTTAATTGTCCATGCTTTAACATTTGGATGCCATTCCATTTATTCCACGTTTTCGGTGGCATATTATATTTATATGGATTGTTTTTCCATGATTTATGAGTTGGTTATTATGCCCCACATGTGTTTTAGGTGTTTCGAGATATAAAGTTTTATCCACGTTTTTATAAATTGGGAGTCCGTTTCCTATTCATGTTTTGAGTGAGTTTTGGGTTGCATCACTTTATAAAGAATGTTTTGCATTGGGGCATTCGTCCTTAAAGATGCATGTTATTGGAAAACGAGTCGTTTTCATATTTAAATAAAATCATTTTGAAAGATTGTGTTTTAAGTTGCATTTTTTCCTTTTTAACGAAATATTTATTCATGTTGAAAACTCTTGAACTCAATAGGCGTTATGTCTAACTCTTTTTATTTATCGGCATGTGCATCAGGTCCTAGTTGGGGAATGTCACTTGCAGCACCGTGAAGTGTTGAATGTTATTTAGATGCTCGAGAAGGATGTAGTTATTGAGTGATGTCTTTCGCACATTCAAAGATAGCAATCGTTTATGGGTTTAGTAACACCTAACCTTTGTTTAGTCTTTATATAAGATTTGGGTGGTTATTTGTTGAGGTTAAATCTAGAATTATGTTTGAGTTATTCCAAGTATTGATTTATAGAAAATGATTTTTATCCTTCATGTGATGTATTGTTGAAAATTTTAATTAGTTGTTCTTTCAAAATTTGAGGGTGTTACATCTAAACCCCAAATAAGAAACCTTCTTAAACAAGCTTCATTGATCTTCTCATCAACATCTAATTCAGAAATTTCAGCACAAAGATCTTTCACACGTAAGAAATATTCTGAAATTGACATAACTCTTTGAGTAGCCATTGCTAACTCATTTTCCAAGAACTGCAACCTGGCTATATTCTTCTTTGAAAAAAGCCTTTCCAGTGTTTCCCGTACTTGTTTTGGAGAACTGATGTCACGAACATGGTCGATGAACTCTTTATTGATTGATGTTATCAAAGCAAGCAGTGCCTTCAGTGGCGGAGCCATGTTGGAGCTAGGGGGTGGCTGCGCCTGAAATTTTCAAAATAAAATGTTTGATATAGTAATTTACATTGATAAGTATGTAGCAGTACAAAGAAATTTGGTGAGATGTAAAGGCAGAAGAGAATAAGTGATAAATGCTTTGAGAGGAGGGTTTGAGGCGGTGGGTGAAGTGGTGGCACCTTAAAATTCACATTTAATCTCTTTCACTTTGGTTAATTTTTGAAAATAAACCTCAATTTTCTAAACGCAAATATTGGGATTTAATCCAATTTTTATATAATCTAAATGGTTACTTCATCTAAAAATTTTATTATAAAAAAATTAGATATTTATTCCAATAACCTTAGGAGTCCAATAGCTTATTAATTTAGGCTTTTAGCTAGCTTGGATTATATGTTTTAGTTTATATAATATACTAGAGTCACATTTAATTACTATTGAATGCTGATTTTAGAGCAAAAATATCAGAAAGAGAAATTCTAGCCACCTAATGTTTATGATAAAAATTGAAAGATTTGTAGTATTGATTCCATTATATGTTTAAGTTCTTTAGTGACTTCAATCCATAATTTTAAACCATTCAGTTTTAGCACTGTCCTTTTATAATTTTATATATTATTGATATTGTTAAATGTTGGTTTTAGTTTGTTTTATATCAGCTAGTTTAACATTTAACGATGGTTAAATGTCTAAGAAAGAGGAAAACAACCGGCGATTCATCATATATGTAAGATAAAAATAATTTTGATAGTTGTAAACACAAGTCGTATGGATATCAAATCACCAATGAATCTGTAAAGATCAATATTTCATCATTGTAATATAATTGTTTTTGCCTTCAAAAAGTTAATAATTATTTTTATGTATTCATTTGGTGCTCCCCCTCTTACCGATTCTAGGCTCCGCCACGGAGTGCCTTCCCACACTTAATCTTCCATTTCCTTCGCATCTCTTATGTATTCAGGAGTTTCAGTTGGTATCTTATCAGTACCAACTACCAGTTCCCACAAGTCCTGACCTTGAAGATAAGCCTCCATACACATTCTCCAGTACTTGTACTTGTAGTTTGTTGCTCCAAGTTTTTCCACACCAGTTTGTCAGTTGGAACTACTTCCCCCGCCGATTTGCTCCATACCTACTAATAAGATTCTGATCAAAGGAACAATTGATATATGTTAAAGAACCTGGGGCCCTGATACCATAAAACAAAAAACAACCAAAAGCTTATTGACATAAATGAGAGCAATAGACTAGTATTAGGAGAATAAACTGAGAATCTCATAAAACTTAGGTACAAAATACAACAGAAACAAAGCCTATAAATACCCAAAATGATAACAAAAAGTTCCTAAAAACTTGCCTACACGATGAGTACCAAAACTGAGAAAAGTACTCTGTAATGTCTAAATCAAACCTCAAAAGTAGGAACAGATTATTGACCATCAAACGGCTAAAAGACAATTGGGTAAAAGAAAGATGTACTAATTTTCAACATATCGATGGTTTTCCGACGAAAAACGACTATCGGGAAAAACTGGGTCGGTAATAGTTAGAGACGGTTTATCAACGACATTTATCGAAGGCTTTCCGACGGTTCCAATTACCGACGACTTTTCGACTGTTCACAAACGATGGTTTTCCGATGGATAATACTACCGACTGATTTCCGACGGGCAACCGTCGGTAAGCCGTCGACTTTTGGATTTTTGTTTGAAAAAACATTTTAAAAAATCCCTTTTTGCTGCATTTTAATCTATATATATATATATATATATATATATATATATTATAATATTGCATATAAAATCCATACATGTTGCAGAAATTCAACCCAAAATTTACCTAAATATCGGTACATATATCCATGCAAATCCATAAATATATCAATACAAATCCATACATATATCAAATCTATGCCATTATCAAATCCTACAGGAAGAGGGGGAATCACGAGAAGTGGGGTTATCGGAAGGCGGTGGTGGATATTGCCGTGCTCACATCGCCTCGATAGCTTTTAGTCTGTTTGTCATTCGTATATTTTCCTCCTCATGTCGAGTGTTCTCTCTCTCAACTACTCGCTCCTCTTCTATTTTCTGAAGTTTTTCTTTTAATTCTTGCGGCTAAAGAAATAAAATGCATAGTGAGTAAATTGACATGTTTTAATTAAATAAGAAAATAAAAAGGAACAAAAACTTAACCTCGCTTGAACTAGAATCGGCATACGATCAACCGATACTCAACCGCTTGACGAACCTGTTACCACATAGCTCGGGTCCCCACACGTACCAACGCCGAACATCCGACTCCTTTTCCTTCCTCCCGTACAACGCTCCCAAACATCCATATCTCCAAGTGGATGGGTGCTCGTGTCAGATCCGTACTTCTTAATCATTTCACGTTGATAGTCATCCTACGATAAATCATTACCAATTAAAATTTGGTTAGCATTCTTTTAAAAATTCGGCAGCATAACAACTATAAATTGAACATTTTCATCCATGCACAATTTGTCTTAAACATTTGACATAATAAATGAACTTCATAACTCTATCCAATAAATTAATTTATATGTCATATAAGACGTGTTAACCCAAAACTATACGAGTATTCGAAATGACGTATTCATCTTCGAAACTAATGAAAGAGTAATTACTAACCACAAAATTTTCATCCCTTGAGGTAATAGACTATCCGGTGCCCGACCCTGACGACTTCCCTGATCCTTTGGTCTTATCACTTATGGGCATCTCAAACATCTCTATAGCAGTTGGTTTGCAACCCTCAATTGTACATACAAAGTTCAATAGATTTATTAATTTAGTCACTAATAAAAAAATAAGTTCTAAAACATGATTAAAATTGTGTTAACTTACAAAACGCCATATACGTTGTGACATAGAAATGGAAACCCTAGCATGCTTGGACGCCACTCTCTCATGCATTGTGTTCCGATTCTGTTTTGCAACCCGTGCCTTTTTCTTCCATTTGTTTGTATTCCATTTTTTATAAAACAAAATTAATTAGAAAAAACACAATAAAAATGTGTAGATATAATGTAGTTCATAAACATTACATGCCTTTGTGATCATCTCACGTCAATAGTCCTGATGAACCCATGACGGCCTAAATGGGATCAAAGCCTCATAATTAGACCCGTTAAATACTACATTTGCATCAAGGCCTTCTCAACCGCATCTTCCCTGGCATTGTTCAAAATATCTGGACAACGCCTCTTTAGCACGTCATCTCATGTTGTGCGAACGAGTCCATCAATATTGTCATCCCATGTGTAGTTACTCTACACATACATCACATGTTCAATTAACTAAAGATATCAATGAATAGTTTATAAATTTAAATATCGCAAGTACAAACCTTAAAACATTCAAACAAAATAGTGTGTGACTCGTTGTCACATCTCTCCAGGATGTCCAAGGACCCATAAACATTTCCTTCAATAGTTTGATAACTTTACGGCCAACTGGGTGGTCAGCAAAACTGTTACAATTAACATCAGTATTAGTCACAAAATTAACTAATATACGTACTCAAGACCCGATATCTCAATCATCGGCCTCTGTGAAGGTCTATCGGGTACTCGGGTGCCGGCATTGGTCCTGTTGGATGTGAAATGACTATGCAACAACATCCTCGCTAATGACATCTAGACCATCTGACTCGTGGGTCTCTAGGGTCAACATGCTCGGCAAAACTGTTGGAACCTGCATCGCCAACATATGAAAAAACATAGATACCTCTAGCTCGTCCTTGACTAGAACCAGTATCTCGACCTCCACTACAACCATTACGTCTGCTAGTAGACGTCAAACTACAACCCATATAAAATTGTCTGTTACAAAATAATGATGAGTTAACTACAAACATACTTTTAAAATAACACATACATAAAATAAAGACACGCCGATTTGAACAAACTATCTCATGACCCACATTTTTCCTCTCAACACATCCACCTACTACGCTAGAAAAGGCAAAGTCCAAAAAACAATTAAGGTTGTGGCAATATTCTTCACTAAGATAGCCCAACTATCATTCCTTGTATACATCCATCCATCCTTTATCCGGACGTTCGACATGCTTCAATAAGACAAAAATAAAAAAAGACTCAATTTACTTGTCCAAGGCTCCATTTCAAATACACATATAGTTAAAAACATAAATATGCATCTATTTTCCAAGACATGATTTTTGGAAGTAAAGTAAACATTTTGTTTTTTATTTAAGTTATGTATATTAGTATAATTTCCATATTGAGTTTATCATGATCAACATCATATAGTGTTGCATCTTACTATAAAAAGAAGTGTTGCATTTTTACGATAATACCGATCATATAGTGTTTGTATTTTGGGAATCTTCCTAACATTAGCAAGAAGGAGAAATCAAAGAAATGCATATATAGTCTAATCACAAAAAAAGGTTGTGCATATATACAATCTAAACACAAAGAAACAGAATTAAAAGGAATGATTAATTTGAGTTATGTGAATTAGCATAATGCATTAGAAGTTGAGAACTACCTTGAGTGATTAATTAGAGAGGTTGAGGTTGATGCAATGGAGTGATGGTGGATGATGATTTGGGACGATCACTAGTATTTTTTTTTTTTTTGGGATGATCTTGGCCTAATGGCCTGTTAAGCAGAAATCAAAGGTTTTAGCTGTCAATTTCTAGTTAAACTTGGAGTAGACTAACGGTGTGGCTCCAGATAAACCCTTTGGATATTGTTGTCTTTTCTCGTTTGAAGCAATCTTTAAACGATATAAAATAATTAAAATTTCCTACAAAACGATAAATGGATCAACCTTAAAGGAAATCTATAAAGCAAGGTCCATACACCATATAACTAAACAATATAAATAAGGAAAATATCACACAAAAAAAGTATTTGCTAAAAATGTAGTTCACTCGTTCAAGATGAAACTGTCTGTAAAAAAAAATAGTTTCTAAGAACGTACAAAGTTTCTAAGAACGTACAACAGATGGATCCGCTCTTGTGGATTTTGTGGATGCATATGAGCAAGGCTCGCACATTGGAACTTGTCTGGCGGTGCTTACACAAGGCTCACACAAGACTCAAACATTGTAACACTACGTAGCGTTACAATGGTGGCATGGTAAAACCTCATATTTAAAGTCTAATATTTCATTCTTCGATTTTTATATTAACATAAAGTTAAGAAGGAAAATGACCAAAATAGCTGACTCATCTAAACACTTTTTAGCCCAAGTTTTTTCGATTGGGTCAAAGTAGCCAAGATTTTACAAATGTCCATTTTGTAACTTATGAAAGGTACTTTTTTCGGAATCAAATATGATTCTGACAGAGTTGACTTACGAAATGTGTTTGGTGGCTTGCGAGGGTTGCGAAATGGCCGATCAATAATCATATGTGTATATAAAAGGTATATTTACAAGTTGTGAAAGAGATACTTACGAGATCTTATTTGTATTAAGATAAGTTGGAGAAAAACGGATAAAATTTATATAAGAGGGAATCATTTATGGGGAATCCCGAATTGTAAGTCGGGGATGGGGATACCTCTAGTCCCTGACCCCAACCCTTATTATTATTATTATTATTATTATTATTATTATTATTATTATTATTAATTTATGCATATATAATAAAAATAGAAATTAGAAACCCAGGAAGTAGATGTAATATATAAATTTAACAAATATAATTAGATTTTGATTATATAAACTTGTGAAAGGAATTACATTATTGGTTTGATTGTTCATGAGAGAACTTTTGATGATTAACAATGTTATATAAAATTTTAGTTATTACGTATTGTAATTGATATATTTGTGTTTAAACTAGTTTTATTTTATGTTACTCTTATACAAATACAATAATTCTAACTTGGTTTATTAAAAGTTCAGTATCTCATATCATTTAAACATGAAATTGATGTTTATATATATAATATACATAAAAATATTACATTAAAAATTAAATTGTGTAGACAGAGGAAAATCCTCGATTCCCCGATAGGGATCCTCGTTTCCTGATGGGAATAGGGACAAGGATGGGGATAGCATCGTATTCTCCGACAAGGATGGGGACAGGGATAGGGAATGAAGATCGAGGATGGGAACAGAGTTTGGGGTCCGATATTCCCCGATCCCGTTGCCATCTCTAATACCCTAGTTGGACATTTTATGGGGTTAGGGGTTAGTTTTGGGTTTGGATCTGTGTGTGGGGTCTGGACACCCTTTATGATAGGGTTTCTTCCATTTTTTATTATTGATTTTGTTTTATTATAATTTAGAGTAAACTATTATTTTTGTCCCAGTGGTTTGTAGTTTATAACTATTTTCGTCCCTGATCTTTAAAATTTGTTTTTTTGGTCATTATGGTTTGCAACTCTTTCACTTTTAGTCCCTGAAAATATTAGTTTCGGGGACGAAAATGGAAAGGAATTGCAAACCATAATGACAAAAAAAAAACTTTTAAAGTTAGGGACCAAAATGATTATAAACAACAAACCACAAGGACGAAAATCGTAGTTTACTCTATAATTTATTTAATGGTTAACTTTTCAGTGTAGTGTAAATGAGTTGAACCGAGTAGTACGTTATTTTATCATTTTCAATGATAATCCGATTTAGAGGACTTTTACCAAGTGCTTACCGGGCCCCATGCTACTCGGGTCAGAGCGTAAGCTAGTGATGCTTTCGGCTACTGGACTTTCGCCATCTAGGGTGCAACATTCTACTGCTTCGCCTAGCAGCACGACACTTGTATTTCTCTCCCGGGTAATGTCGTTAAGAATCATTACCCTCCCTTACCTTATCAGATAACGTATCCGCTATAAAAATGGATTGTTGGTAAGCGTCTTTCACCGGTAAGTGTTTACTGGGTAAGAGTCTTCTCTCTCACTTACCGGGTAAGATTCTCGGTCCTTGTTGTACCTCTTACCGAGTAAAATTATAGGTCCTTGCCATGCTCATCTTGAAAATAAATGACACTAGGTAAGCGTTTACCCAATAAGTGTTTGGTAAACGATCCTACACTAATTATAAAGTCAAGTGGTCTACTTCCTTTTATAGGGTTATTGTAAATGAACTCCATGGGTTGTTTTTCTGTTTTTCCATTAAACCATATATAGATTAAGTTATCTTTATAAATTACATTATCTGTATAAATTAAGTTGTATGCACGGGCGGATGCAATATATACAAGGTGGGAACATGGGCCACCATCAAAAAGAAAAGAAAACATTTTTTTCCTAGCTTAAAAATAAAAACAAAATTAACTTCCTATTATAGTTCCTCCCGGTATTTTTCTGTCTGGGACCACCGACCAAAAAACCAAAGAAAGTACTTCAAAATCAACCAAAAAACCAAAAAAGTCTTTCGAAATCAACCAAAAAACTTTAAAAATATCTCGAAACCGTGGAATTAGGCTAAAAACACATCGGACGACTTTACGGGCTTTTAATCTACCTTAAATGTGCCCCCTCTTGGCAAAAATTCTAGATCCGCCACCAGTTGTATGCATGATTAAACTAAATTATTGTTTATTTATTGTGGTGAATAACAGTTTAAACGGAAAATATGACTATTTCACCTCACAGTCTAAATTAAACAATAAATAAAATAATCTAATGAGGTGTTTTGTTCGCAAAATTGAATTTGATGGAATTGGAATCCATCAAGAAATTTGACTTTGCAGGAATTTGAATGAAATTTGATGTAATTTTACCACAGTTGGATGGAATTGGAATGAAATTGTTTAAGGAATTAGAATATTTGGTATATCCCATGGGATGGTGAAATTATGGATGGTGATTTACCCCAACCCGGTGGGGAACCCGGTTGACTCGACCCGGACAAGGTCGGGGATTCTCCGCCAAAACGGGTCCTGGGGTCGGGGATCCCCGGTAGGCTTAAACCAAGGTTGGGTAACGTATCCTCTGGCTCGCCTCGTACCCGGTATTTTTATTGTATTAAATTTAATTATTATTTATATTATATAATTCATTTAATTGATTATTTCCCCATTAGGTCTCTCTTTCCCCGCTTCCTGTATTTCCCAAATTCTCAAATTCACCATCGTTGCCTCCTTCATCCATATTCGATCATCGTCGGTTCGAGTTTGGACCAGATCTAAACCGGGTCGGGGGGACCGAGTATGAACCGGGGACGGGGAACAGGGGAGTGGACCGGGGATTGACCGAATTAAAAACTGGGGTCGGGATAAGGATCCACGTACCCACCGAGGACCGGACCAGGGATTGTGAAACCCGCCCCAAAGTCTCCCCGTTGCCATGCCTAGAATCTAAGGGGGCGTTTGGTTCGCAGATTCTGATGGAATCTGATGGAATTGGAATGTTGAATTCCGTTGATCAGATTCCATTACATCGTTTGGTTCATTCTTTTTAAGGAATTGGAATGTTGAATTCCAATGAATTCCACAAATGAAGGAATTCAACATTCCTTGGGGGGGGGGGGAGGTGGTATTTCATTGGAATGAAATGTCATATTTTTTTTGGACAAAATTGCCCCTCATCCTAATATGCACCACCACCTCCGAACACCACCTCCGGCCATCGCCACCGGCCACCATTGACCACCACCTCCGGCCACCACCACCACCTTCGGCCACCATTGACCACCACCGACCACCACCAGCCACCACCACCTCCGGCTACCAACACCGCCCACCACCACCTTCGGCCATCGCCATCAGCCACTACCACCTCCGGCCACCATCGCCACCAGCAACCACCACCGGCTCTCTCTCTCTCCCTCTCTCTCCTCTCTCTCTCCTTTCTCTCTCAATCTATCCTCTTCCCCTATCTCCTCTCTCCATCTCTCTCCTCTCTCTCTCCTCTCTCTCTCCTCTCTCTACTCTCTTTCTTTCTCCTCTCCTCTCTCACTCCTCTCTCACTCCCTCCCTCTCTCCTCTCTCTCTCTCCTCTCTCTCTCTCTCCTCTTATCTCTCTTTCCCCTCTCTCTCCTCTATCTCCCCCCTCTCTCTCATCATCATTCGTGTGTTAAAATAATCAAAGCAATTTTAGTTAAAAATTAAACTATTTAATGACTATTTCATTAAAGTAATTTTTGTTGAAAAAAATTAAAATAAACAAAAGGGGTATTTTGGTCATTTACCAAAATTTCATTCCAATTCTAAAGCTACAATCTGTTAACCAAACAGAAAAATTACAATTCATTTAACAGATTTCATTCCAATTCTGTCAACCAAACAGGTGGTCAAACCTGACAACATTTCATTCCAATTTCTTCAAAGTCAAATTCCTTTAACAGATTCCATTTCATTCAAAAACATTCTGCGAACCAAACGCCCCCTAAGAAATTCAATGGAATTCAAAGGATTCCTATATTCCATTATGTGAACCAAATATCAGATTTGAAATTGGTCAAAAGAATTATCCATTCCAATTCTTTCAAAATACATATACCAAACACCCCATAGAAGTATACACATTTTCAAATGCATGATTTGACTGACACCAGATCTATTTTGAAATGTTGTGAAAATTTGATGGGCTAAAATGTAATTTTACCATTTAATACTCCCTCCGTCCCAAAATAAGTGTCCACAATTGACTTGACACACAGTTTTAGACATGCATAATTATTACCCCTTTTTGGTATCAAATGACACCTTTACCCTTATTTAATGTTTTTTTTTTCTTCACAACTCTTATGTATTTGTGCATTAATTAAGGGTAAATGTAAGAATTTAGCTATCTACTTTTTGAAAGTGGACACTTATTTTGGGACAAACATAAATAGAAATGTAGACATTTATTTTGGGACTGAGGGAGTATAAAAAAAAAAAAAGTAGAAGAGAGAGAGTCAGAGAGAGACAAAGGCGCGTCGTAGGAAATCCCACCCGATAAGTCACTCTGTCTGTTTTTTCTCTCTCTAAGATGTCGCCATCTTGTTCTTCAACTCCATTGTTGAATTCATTGCTCCTCAATCATCATAAAACAATTTGAAAGATCTTCAACAAAAAGTTCACAAAAATCGATTTAGGAACCCGGAAGTTGTCCGCTACTCTGTCTGTGATTTGATTGATAGTCGCGATTGAAACTTTCGAAATTGAGATCGGAATGACAAGATTGGAGTGTTGTTTTTGCTGATTAAGATGGAGTTTAACACGTATCGGATTCGTCGATTCATCTCTTTATCGTTTCTGTTGTTGTTGTCTTGTTTGTTTAGCATTTGTTGTAGCAGTGACGATGATTCCTCACAACAACTGCCTCCTATCACGCCTATCAATCGCGATCTCTACCACACTAGGTAAATTAAATGGTCTTTGAACAATGTTGGAATTGATTTTGTGAGAAAGGAACTGACGTATGCTTCTAGATTTGATTTGGATTGCTTTTTAATGTGTACTGGAATCTTGCCATTTGCTTTATCTGTGTTGTAATGTGTTTAATTTGATTTAGTTTAGTTCTTGATTGGTTGTTGATTTTGTTTTAAGTTTGCATAGTTGAACATTTTACTTAACTTACCGTTTTGACTTGGCTGATCTCATCTATGTGACTTTTAATATTTTGGGAGAACTTCTTTTGACAATTGGAGTGCTTATATTGCACATTATACAAGTACGACAATTGGAAAGTGTTGGTGTAAAGTTTACACATCCATATCAAATTTGCACTTGGAATGGTGAGGTGTGCAGTGTGCACTCTAAGTCAAAGTGTATCTCTTATTTTTCAAATGGGGGAACATTTTTCCTTGGTGCATTTTCTGTCATTTTGTGTAGTTTGACTCCAATTAAATAGTGTTGAAATCAGTCTAATTTGGGTGTTAGAAATATTTGTTTGTGGACTTGCTATAGATCTCTTCTTTTCGGTATACATGGTCACGAAATATTCATGTCTTTTAGCTGGTTTTTGCTTGAGCTAGTGCTGAAGGTTTGGAATTAAAACTGATGCTCACAAAGTTCAAATCTAAAACTGATTTTGTTTTGATCTGGGTTCTAGACCAGGGACTCTATGACCCCATGACAAAGCATAAGGAATTGGAGAAAGCTTGATACCAATATTTGTTTACTTTTGCCTGTAGTTTTCCAGTAGGCTCTTTTCAGGAAGAAGTCCAACTTTTATTTATGCTCTAACAGATAGCGCTTGGCCTTTTATTTTTTTCATTGTTTCCTTATCATAGGGGTAGGGATGTGGTTCTGAGTTCCAGCATGTTGATATTAAATATTTTCAGTCATATCTTGGTCACTCTAGACTCTGTCATCTTTACATTTACAAATGTGGTTATGTGTGCTCAATATGGCCTAGGGAACATTTAAAAATACTGGCAGAAGTGAAACTAATACATCACTATGTACTATAACTACCTAGCCATAGTAGTTACCTTTAAAGGTAAGCAAAACGAATCTGAAGCAACTTCATCCCAAACTATAAACTTAAGATAAATTTGGTAGGAAGGAATACACCAGTCTCAAAACCCAAAAGCTGAATAACCATAGACTTCTACGAAGTTGTTTGCTTCTAGAATTATGAGAACTAGAGAACGTAAAGCAAAGATTCTTCTTTCTGATCTACTTTTTTGGGTTTTGTCTAATACATTTTATATAGGGATCTTACGAGATGAGAGACGTGTATTACATGTGGGTGAAAAGCTAGACAGAATATGTTATATTATGTTCAATAGCTACATCCCCCTATCATCCAGAGGTTTATTTGCCTTAAATAAGGAAAAGGAAAGAAGAAACCTACGATGACCATCTTTGAAACCTTGTAGATAATCTTACTTTAGAACTTTTGTCCAGGCTTTTTGTTCATTTCTGTTTTGCTCAAAAATATATCAACTTCTTATAAAATCTTTCATTTTTGTTTCTTCTTTTTTAGTGACGCTTTGATGGAAGAGATAGAAGCACTGGTTAACCGACACCAAGATAGACTCCATGTGGGTGTTCTCTTGCTCTTTCTTTGCTTCTTACTTTGTCCTGATATTCCAAATTTATCTATTTGCTCATTTGATTCTGTAATTTTTCAACAGATGGAGACATTTCGAAGTACAAATAAGGGCTACCATGCTGAGCTAAATGTAGTTACATATTGTCGGAATAGGACAGCTATTGAAGACAAATCGAAGTTCCGAATACTTCTTGTAAGTCCTCTTTTAGTCTTGTAATTGCATCACATGGAAGGCATATTGAATCGTTGCCATTTTAGCCTTCTTGTTTCCTGTAAACAAAGCAAAAGATCTGAAGAAAGTAACTTCTTTATTGTTTTTGACATGTATTGTCTCATATTGTGATTGCTGGTCTTTTTGACAGATGATTACTTGTCTTCCAGAGTTTTGGGCAGCATTCACGGGAGCTTATTACCTCCGAGCTTGCATTAAGGATCCTCTCCATCTTAAGTGAGGAGCAATTTTTACCTAAAATGGATCCCCTGTTGCTGAACAAGGCCCTTGAGAAGATTGTTATAAAGGTCACCCCTTTGATATTGCAGTGGTTCTTAAAATTATTTCTTCATCACAAGCTGAAAAAAAACAAAGATCTACAAAAAGTGTGTATAAAGGAGTGTGCATTGTCCCGTATAGTAAACGTCACAATGTTAAATTCTATTCATTTAATTTAGAAAAGGAAATGAAAGATTTCACCCTTTTGTCATGAAAAGTTTGACTTAGATCCCAAAGTAAACACAGTTGCAGAAGCTTCTGCCTGTTCTCTTTATCAAATGTTGAACTAATTATTAGTCTTTCTTTAAATACGGATTTGCTTCCTATTATAGAGTTATAATATTGATTTCCCAAGTTGCAGAATAATGATAAGTTGAGCACTCTTTTTTTTTATTTCTATACTCCCCTCTGATGGATTGTAGCTATCAGAATCTATGATTAAATTACCTTCATGGTATTAACTCATAGTGATCTCTCAGGTGGTACCAGTGGAAAATCTGAATGGACGCAAAAAGGTCGAAGCTGGAGACCTTTGTGAGAGAAGAAATGGTATTGCTGTTAATCTTAGTCACTTCTGTATATCATCTTTAAACTCAGAGTTAATATTACCCAATTTCATTTTGTTTCTGCTTATTCTTTGCAGGCAGAGGAGTTGATCTTAATCGAAATTGGAGTGTAGATTGGGGCAAAAAAGAGAAGGTTAGCCTTTAGAAAAATCAGACTCCATAGCAATCTTGACCATACCTTTTTCTGAGAGAAATGTTACTGCTTGAGTAGAGTTTTCTGTTTGTTTTGTTCTCCATCTCTACATTGTGTTTAGTTGATAATTCATTGGTCAATTTCTAGCTATGTTCTGTTACAAACAGTTTCTAGTTATTTATATTTCAGGACTTCGATCCATATGAAGAGAATCCTGGAACTGGCCCTTTTAGTGAGCCTGAGGCTCAGCTAATGCGGAAGCTCTCAACGTCGTTTGAACCACACATTTGGGTCAACGTGCATTCTGGAATGGAGGTGAGCAATACCTCCTCCTCCTTACGACTGGATGGACTTCTTAAATCTTGATGGATGACTAGTGGTTCATCCTCAAAAGTTTTTTTCTCATAGCATCAGTATAGAAGTTGATTGTTATATTGCTTGGTGGGAATTCTAATTCAGGATGAAGTATCATGCATTAATATGCTATTCGTGCCCATCAAATCTGATCCATTGTTTCTTTACATAATAAATAACAGTTCTTTTACATCATTAATTTTTGCTCTCTTTTCCTAGGCTCTATTTATGCCATACGATCACAAAAATACAACGCCACCTGGACTGCAATCGCAGAAAATGAGGATGATGCTTGAAACATTAAACCACCTTCATTGTGGAGACCGTTGTGTGGTTGGATCAGGAGGCGGATCTGTTGGGTCAGTATTATTATATATACTAACATGGAAATTTAAATAGTGGAACGTTTTGTTTATATCCTCCGGAATGACCATAAAACTTAGGATCATCTGATCACCCTCTTGAAATTGTTATTGAAGCACAGCATCCTATTAAGGTTGTTATTGATGCTTTGGATGTAAAGTTATAATTATGATCAAGGTTAGATCATTATTAGCAGCATAAACTAACAAGAGTTAGTGAGAATTTAGAAATATTATTTGATTGGATTATTTTCCATGTGGAAAGCTCAAATGAGAAAAAGAAATATTTTGATCCCAACTATCTCATGATGAATAACTCTAAATATTTATGAATATTATTCATCATGAATATCATGCATTTTCATTACTCATTACATTATGCATTTTCATTATGGATAATTTTCGTGATGAATATCTATCACGATATTCATCATGAATTATACATGAATGGTTGGTTCCCGGGTTCTAAAAATATATACGGTTCTCATTTGAACATGCCCCAACTTTCCATGCTAGCAAAACGATACATAAATGAGATCAAATACAGTTTCCTTTTTCGTTATGTTTATAATGACCATCACTTGCCTTTTCATTTAATTACACTGCATAGGTAGATCCTGTGGTACTACAATAGTCGTGGCTCTGCTGCGTTGTATATTTTATTTTAATAACTTGTCTGAAACAGGTATCTGGCACATGGTACCACAACAGATTACATGTTTGATGTGGCTAGGGTCCCCATGGCTTTCACCTTCGAGGTTTGTATATACACACCACTATTTTGCAGATCCCATGGCTATTTCCAACTCAATTTCTTGAAACTCATCTACTTGCCAGATTTATGGAGACGAAAAGGCGTCCTCAAGAGACTGCTTCAAAATGTTCAACCCTGTGGATCATTCCACTTTCAACGTAAGTGAAATAGATATCTATTATGATTGACACTTCATCTCTTCTTTTTGATGGATCAAGTTCTATCCGGCAAAATGTGTCCTTATGACATCAAATACATTTAGGGGGTGTTTGGTTTGATGGAATGGTTTTGAGGGATTTGGATTTCATGGAAGGATTTGGAATTGGAGGGATTTGGATTTGGATTTGGATTTGGAAGGGTTTTGAATCTTTGGTGTGTTTGGTTTGTAAGATTTGGAATGGAATTGAATTCCTTTCTGTATAAATAATTTATAAAATCAAATTATAAATAATAATAATAAAAATAATTAAATCACCTTTTTATTAATTGATTATTACAAAACAAATGTTTTTAAAATATTTTAAAACATTACTACACACAAATCATAGAAATCCCATGAAATATAAACCATCCCCGTAGGATTATAAAATCCTATGTATGTGGGATTTCAATTAAATCCCAAGATTTTAGATCCAGGAAATTTCGGATTGGAATGGAATTCAATTCCAAATCCCTACAAATCCAATCCGATCCTCCAAACCAAACGTGACCTTACTTCCTTCATCCCATAAAAGAGGTATACTTTGATGTATGCCAAACTCGTTGGGTAAAGCTATAAGTGAACCCAGAAGTTATAAGGCAATGAAACTCAATAGAAAGCTAATTTATAATTTTCTACAAGTTCTTAATTGGGGCAAGAGATAATGTAACGCCCTAAAAATAGGGGTAAATTTAAAACTTAAAATTTCTGCAATATGACGTCTATAATAGATGGAAACCACCCCAAAAAGGGGAAATATAAAATAGCGGTTACAATTCATGTAAATGGATATTAAAATTGACAACAAACTAATCTAAATTATCAATCTAGATTATGGTGGTTGTCAACCCAATTCTCCCAAAAGTGTCTACTCTTTTCTGTACGCCAAAATCCCAAAAGTATATCTCCAAAAGATGCCGCTATAGGCCAACACTCGTCCCTCAAACCTTGGGAACCCCGCCGCTAATGAAACCTGTTATACATGTCATTTAAGAAAATAAGTGTTAGGCTTTACGCCTAGTGCGAACAAACAATTTATATAAATCCTATAAACGTACGATTAAAATAAAATATTTGCCATTATTGTAGACAATTTTACTTTCCCAAAATATCACATGTGAACTATATGGTCCAAATACATCTTGTGATGACGGGGGAGACCCGATTTTCAAGGATTGTAGCGGAACACAAAAGTAGGCTACTTTCCAAGTTACGAGCTCAATACTAGGATCAAGGCCACGAATTCATCGATCCGTACTCAGATATGGGGGAGGGCACCCAATGATTCTAATCATACTCATTCACTAGGATTACATTTACGACCTATGGCTAGTATCTGGTCCCACATAACCGTATCAAATTGCCTTCTGAGGGTCCAATGTCTCAACTAGTTACAATTGGGAGTTATCCCAAAGTTAAGCCGACTATATACCTATGGATCCACTAGTATTAGTCTAGACTTGTCACAATTACATTTGTGACCAATTATAATCACACATATAGTTCCCATTTATCAACATTTCCATACAATGATTTTCTTGCACAAATAACACCTTGTGAAGGTAAATCCAAAAAAGGTTCATTTCGGATCAATCTATATTGATTGACTGCCTCCATTATGTTGTTGCTAGCAAATACCACTATTTTTGGTTATGGACCAATCTTCCGTACCGCCTCCTGACTCTCTCCCAATAAAAAAAAGCCTCAAGATTTTAGCTTGTGTACGTACATTGACTTCAAGTTGTTCAACCAAGGAGGCCAGTCAGCTACTTCTGAACTTTCTAGCAACAAGCCCCCTCAGGGGCGGTAGTCTCCCCTCCTAAGGTCGGTCCCCTCATGAGGAATTGCCAAACCAATTGCCAAACCATTTGACTCTTCAACCATTCCAATAAATCTTTAATTTTTTAAGGCCCTTACTTATCTAAGTAGTTTTGATCCCGTCTCCGGTTAAATGGAACCAAGAAGGATTTATATAAACCAATTATCCAATCATTCCCTTGACTTCAGTTCCTGTCGTTCGCCCAAATTTTTTTTTTTTAATAACGGCTAGGCACCACTCTCTTTCTGAGTTATTCCAGCTTCTTCATGATTTCGATTGAACTACGAGATTGATCTCTTATTTACCAAGATATGAAAGCTCAAATTTTAGGCCAGCTTGACAAGCTACCCTTCCTCTTGATCTGAGGTGCGAAGATCAAGATATCTTTTTATCCAAACAAGGTTCTAGCAAATGACCATTCCCATTTTCAACATAATAAGTTCACAAAAAGCATTTATAAGATCTTGAGATGACAAAAGTCCATCCAAACAAACATCCATTCTTTTTTTATCAAAAACCCACTTTCACCAAATAAGTTTCCCAATATCATAAAAGTCATAAACATGACCAAAATGGATTATTCAAGTGTTCAACCATAAAAATGCTTATAAAACCCCATTTTACTTCACATATAACAAAACCTTTCATTTTGGTTGAAAATGATAGAAACCCTAAAATCTCCAAAATACAAAAGTTAGGTCAAAACCCTTCAAATATGAAGATGAATACAAGGAGATAATAAGAGATTCAAAATGCTTAGTTTTGGCATGTATAAGGTTTAAAAATTGAGAATGAATTCACCTTGCTAGGTTTTATAGGAAACCCCAAACCCTAGATGAAGAACACTTGAGTTTTCTTGAGACTAGATTATTCCTCAATGTTTATAACCACCTAGGAAGGATCATAAATGCATATAAGTATGGTTGCTAAGAGAGTTAATGAAAAGAGATGATTGAGGGATGGATCTTACCAAAAACTTGCAGAGAAAATGACTAAGCATATTTGGTGAAAGTGGCTCAGAAAACGAGTTGTCCAATTTATACCCCTGATCACTGCCAGCGACCTTGACTCGGCGATAGTGACATTGTCACTATCGCAGGGCATAATCGGCCGAGTGGTACCGTAGGTGTCCTCCTTGGCGCGAGAGTGACAGGGCGACAGTGCCCTTGTCACAATCGCCCCACATGTACCGAGGGGCCTCGCCTCGGCGATAGTCACCCTGGCAAGGTCGTCGGGCACTATCGCCCTGGGCACCTTGGCTTCCAAATTTGACATTTTACTCCCCCCCCCCCCCCCCCCCAATACCTCCGATTCGAAAATTAACGAAGTGCAAGGTGTTCCAAGGGTATAATCCAATTACGTAAAACCAAAAGGGGTATATAAATACTTACTACAAAATTTCGGGTGTTACAGATAGGTATCATGTAGTGATATATAAACTAAAATTGTAAAAAAATTATAAATTAAATAAGAAGATTTAAAATTATTAATTTTAACACTTGTGGCTAGCATAGATGAGACTTGAGAGGAAGGGAGTCGGAGAGGTAGAGGGAGGGGTAGGGGTAGGGGTAGGGGTAAAGAGCCGGCAGGCCGCACGCAGGTAGGTTACCATAGTCCTAAGATAGACCGGGATTATGTAGTTTTTCTTACCTTCAGTTTTTTCTCTGATGTTACTTGCTTTAACTAGTGTCAGGGGCAGTTTACTAAGCGCTTACCAATATCACTTTTCTTACCGATTGAGCATGACATGGACCAAAAGTATTACCCTGTAAGAGGTGTAACAAGGACCGAGAGTCTTACCCCGTAAGTGAGGAAAAAGACTCTTACCAGGGAAGCGCTTATCGGGATGCTTACCGATAAATGCTTACCAACAATCCATTTTGATGGCCGAGAATGTTACATGATAAAGTAAGTGAGGGTAGTTTATCTTGCCGGTAAGCGCTTACCCGGTAAGCATTTGTTAAACGGCCCCTTAGTTCTTCATTACAAATTTCGACATTTCTTCCTTTCTTGTCTCTAATTTACCACTTTTGTGTTCTTGGCTTTTTTCAAACACTTCAAACTCTATGGGCAAGCTTTCTTTGTCTCACACACTTTTCACAAGCGGGGGATCTTGACCACCCCATGTCCGGCTGGGGCCTCGTTTGATTTGGTTTGGTTTTTCTATCTTCCTATAGACCTTGAGATCATATTGACTTTTCAAATTCAACATTTACATAGGATCTATGACAAATATCCACCACCATATTTCTATTGGTAAGGTTATAAAGCTTAGGGGCCGTTTACCAAACGCTTTACTGGATAAGCGCTTACAGGCAAGAGTCACCACCCTCACTTACCTTATCGGGTAACAAGTTGTATCTTGCTCAGACCAATAAATAGAGTTGAGGTAGACGGCCTCTTTACCATTCTGTATAAATAGGCTATTCTATTTGATTCTCGACCATCGAAATGGATTATGTCTAAGCGTCTCTTACCCAGTAAACGTTAATCGAGTAAAGTCTTGTCCCTCGCTTATCGTGTATGATTTTCAGTCCTTGTTATTTATGCCTTTTATCGGGTAAGATTTTTGGTCCTTATCATGTTCAAAGACACACTATCATCCTCTTAGATATCAGGACACATCTTAAATTATAAAAATTAAAAATTAATATCATCTTAATAGTTGTAACTCATTTATTTACCTTCAAAATTTAAAATTAATATCATCTTAACCATATATTTCGAGGTTCTAAATTTGTCCTCTTGATTCCAGAGGGTCCTCAATGAATGGTCTGCCACATTCTTTGCAATGTTCAACATGGAAGCACACGAGATGAATGATCTGCAAGAATCAACCCCATTTAACATGGAGCACTTGGTTTCCATAGATGATTATTTAAACGGATACTTAATCGAGCGGAAAAATAGATACGGCCAAAAGAAGGAATTTATCGACCTCGGTTTGCAGGAAATCCGAACATATTTCCGACTCTTCTTGCTATCTTCGGTGATGTTAATGTTCATGTTCTGTTCTAGAATCGCAAAGAGTAATAGATCACACTTGCCTTCCATTTCTCTCTGAAATCCTCCTCCTTTTTCCAGGAAAACCGAGAGAAAGGTGTGTATTACTACTTATTTTTACGAGGTTTTCTCATTGTATTATGCCCAAACAATCGTCATTCGGTTTCAGGTTCGTTAGCATTTTTTTTAAAACAGGAAGTTTCAGATTAGTATATGATTCTAATTTGTACAACGTTATTGACATGTCACGAAAGATGATTTCGTTGTCGTTTATTTGTGCACTAATAGAAATATGAAGGTTTTCGACATGTCCCTTGGCACTCTATGGTTTCGTGTTGGTGTTATTGGATGTTTGATTAATGCAAATCAGGTTCACGGGTGGTATACTTGTATAAACAAACTAGTGTTTGACAACCGCGGTGTGGGAGTAATAATTCCTTTCGAGAATGGGCTCCTTGTGGGCACTAGGCTCTTAAGTCAGCCACCTAGCGGGATGATGTGTACCTGATTTGCCTCTCATATGATGCTTTTGGTAGTGTGGGAGTGGCAATTCCTTTGGGGATTAGGCTATTTGTGGGCCCTAGGCTATTAAGTCAGCCACCTAGCAGGTTGAGGTTGATGTGTACTTGATTTGTCTCTCATATTATGCTCTTGGCAGTGTGGGTGTAGCAATTCCTTTAGGGATTGGGCTCCTTGTGAGCACTAGGTTGTACCTGATTTGCTTTTCATACGATGCTCTTGGCAGTGTGGGTGTGGCAATTCCTTTGGGGATTGGGCTCCTTGTGGACACTAGGCTATTAAGTAAACCACCTAGCAGGTTGATGTGTATCTAGTTTGCCTCGTATATGATGTATTGGCAGTGTGGGAGTGGCAATTCCTTTGGGAATTGGGCTCCTTGTGGATATTAGGCTCTTAAGTCGGCTACCTAGTCGGCTGATGTGTATTTGATTTGTCTCTCACATGATGCTCTTGGGTGGGATGGTGTGGAGTGACTCGGAGGTTGTCGGTTAAAAGTTAAAACCCTTGTTGCACAAAATTTTTATATACTCGGCTTACGGGGTAAGTTCCCTTTTGAGATTCTCTTGTTTTAAAGTTTTGGCATCCATGGGGGTTTTCACATGTGATAAAGCCTCAGGTATTTGAGGTAACGTTGATATAATCATTGTATCATATCATCTTGTTGTCATGTAGCAAAAAACCATTTAAATTATGTTTAATGATAGGCCCGTCACATTCTATTGCCCTATGTAGGTGTAAGACAAAGTACGACAAATTTAATTTGTTTGTAGTACCATGCTAGCAAGACATTATCGTGTAACAAAAGATGTTTTATACGGGGATCTTCACGGAAACAGACGTTCTACTTTCCGGAGTAAAGGACATGTATGTGTATATCTCATCCTCAGACCCCACGTCTCGGTGATAAATTATTGACTCCTTTAGTATATAGTTTTATGACTTTTTAAATTTTTAGATTTTCAACCAATTAAAACAAAACAAGTATCGAAATCATATTTTATTCGAGTTAAAATGAGGTTTATTCAAAGCGTGCTACTATGCTTCAACATGTGTTATCTTGGGGCCACCAAAAAAACACGTTAACACATTTATTTAACATTTTAGTACCTTAACACATTGATTGAAGATGGCTTCTTGTTATATTATGACACTTTAACTCTTTAGCATATCAGTTGAAGATGACTTGTTGTTATATTATGACACTTTAACACATTAGTTGAGAAACACCTTAAAATTTAATCATAGCATGATGTCACTTGCAACATGAATGGAATTACAAAAATTTATTGGGTCATCTTTTTTATTCTAACTCTTTATTCAACACAGTCGTATAATTTAACATGTAGTTTCATAAAAATGTTTAGTTATTCATCAAAATATTTAAAAAAAAAAAGATTTTATCAAAATATTTTTTAAACAAAACTCAAATTTTAACAAACACATAATTCATGTATTCAAAATTTGTTTTGTGATGTGAATGGTCGTAACAAATATAACCAATTCATCAAAAAGGAATATTTGTAAACTTTAATTATTTCAATATATATAAATGGTATAAAACTTAGATTATTTTTTAACGGTTCAGATTTAGTATTATCAAAATCTAACAATCCTAAGATGTATCCAATTGAGTATGTATTTTGGGGTTGTTTAGTTGGTTTCTATTAAGACTTGTATGGATAAAGTTGATCACTTGATTGTATAGATTAATATTTAATAGGTCTATATAAATTGGGAAAGGTTTTTTTTAGGGTTTTTTCATAGAAGAAAAAAAATGTGTTTTTATTGGTGAGGGCAAGTTTGAAAAAATGTTGACTTTCTGCATAAAGTTTTTCTAGAAGCACGGCGCATTTACTATACTAGAGATAACTGAACTGAACAAAGATCATTGTTCCACGTTTGGGGGACTTTTATGTAGAAAGGAAAAGAGTGGATCAAAGTAGAACAGATGTGTTCCACCCCCACTCTATGGAACAAAGTGAAACAGACTTATATTTTACCAATATAACTTCAAAATAAAACATAATTCTCTTCAAAAAATCAGATACGCATCTCCTTTTACATTTTATTCATTTTTTAAATTTTAAATTTACCTTCTTCAAAATATTATTTTTACGGTTTCTATATTTTGGTTAATGTATGTAGTTTATTAAATATTAATAATAAAAAGGTATAAAATAAAAATTAGAAATTACATAAACTTTTTTTGTTTTGGTTTCATTTTAAATGTTTTGACGAAAACTTATAATAATATATTTTATTATAAAAAAATATTTATATTATTATAACTTAATATATCACATAAATTAATCAAAATATATAAACAACTTATAAAAGTAAATTAATCATTTTATTTGTTCTATTCTTTCGTATCGTTTCCGGATGCACCTACAAAAGAAACTTTTTATTTCAAGGCATTGTTTGGCAAAAATAAGCTAACTTATAAACTAGCTTATTTTCTGGATACATGTTTGGATGGACATAAGTTAGTTTTTTGATAAGCTACCTGGACTAACTTATGAGAAGTTTTTTATAATTATTTCAAGTATGCCCTCATTAATATTCATTATTATTAACTATTAGTTATAAATAGTTATTAATTATTAAAATTCATTATTATTAATTAATAAATAATAATTAATATTATCTAAAAATTATCACATAAATTTTAATTATACATTGATATTAATTTTTAATTATTTAGAATTATTGATAATTATATCAATTTTTTTTAATCTTGATTAATATATTTTAGTTATCAATTATTATTATTTTTGTAATTATTTTTTTCATATTATATGTAACGGTTATTCAAAATCATAAGTTAATGTATATTTTTTTAAAATTTTGGTTTAAAATTCAAAATTTATAATATATATAATAATAAATTTCAAATTTATTTTAATTAACATACTATATTATTTACTATCTTATTTGTATTAATTAATATATTATATTATAAACTTGTTTTAATTATATTATTAAATATTGTAATTGATTTTTTTTCCAGACGTACTTTCTAATAATTTTACATGTTTATAAGTTAATTTTTGTCAAATCTAACTTTTTAATTGACTAGTTTATCAGTCACGTTAACTTATCTAACTATTTTGTCAATCATAGCGCAAATCACTCCCAAGTCCCAAATAGCTGAACGAATAAACATAGATCCATTATCTTTCAATTATAACCCCTGTATTTCCCGCGAAATCTTCTCGTTCCTCTCCTTCACAGTTTCATCAAACCCTAGTGCTTCCAATCTCAAATCCCATATTCCCATTTGTATAATCTCAAAATTGAAACCCTAAAATTGTTTGCTTCATCACTTCCAGCTTCAAGGCGTAGTTCTTCCTTCAAGGTAACGTTTAATCTAGAGAATTACTATTTGATTTTGATGATTTTTTTATTCTTTTTTATGTTTGATTACTTTTTTTTGGTATCCAGATTGCTTGTGATTCCGGTAGGATGTTGTTGAAGCAAACAGCAGTGCTGTATCACTATCCATGTCCTGATGGTGCCTTTGCTGCTTTGGCAGCTCATATTTACTTCTCTGCCTCCTCCGTTCCAGCTCTCTTCTTTCCCAACACTGTTTATTCCCCTATCAAGTAATCTCTCAAATACTGTTTATTGATTTAGTTAGCGAAAAGGAATTATATCTGTAGGTTCAGGGGAAAATCTAAAAAAAATGGAAAACTGACGAACACCTGTGGTAGACCTTTTTCTTGATGATATGCACTTGTGCATATAAGTAATTTGTAACATGCATATGTGCATAATGCACACGTCCATAAAAACAAAAAAACAACTTAATTAATTTACTCCACAAGTGCATACCATTCGGATGAAAGACTACTAGGGTGTTCCTTAGTTTTCCATTTTTTTTAGGTTTCCCCCGAATATCCATCTATATATATATATATATATATAGACATCCAAGCAGGGGCGGAGCCAGAAATTTTTTCTAGGGGGTGCCTAGAAAAAATGTAAGAAAATTCATGATTTCAAGGTTGAGAAATCTTTTTAGTATATATGTTTTTAATAAATAGTTGTTATAAAAATAGTTGTAATCAATAGTTGAAAAACATGAGTGACCTAAACAACATAACTATATCTATATTTTTTTTTAACGACAAAGAAAATTTTATTACCCAATAAAAAAGTTACAAAGGAAAGAAAAAACACCACACGACCACAACCATCAACAACACAAGGAATAGAAAAGAGACCAACACAGTCAACCAAAACCACGAGAAAAAAAAACACAGTCGAGGAGTCGTTTGCGAGGGACAAACGCCACCCCGGGGGCTGCCGGAAACCCGACACTACAGCTCCCACACCATGTCGTCGTCTACGTCGAACCCGGACTGGACAACCAAGTACTCAAATCTATGTATAGCTCTTGGTCTCTACATTTAATCCACTCAAACACTTTTAATTGCGCCGTGAAGAATCGATCCGTGATCTTTCCTTACTCCTTCTCAAACACCATTTTATTGCGATGTGTCCAAATAAGGTAGATAATACACCATATCGTTGCGGTCCAAATAAGGTAGATAACTAAATCTATATTTATATTTATAAAAACAAATAGAGCGGACATTTGTTTTGTTCTATTTTTGTGAAAATGTCGATACTCGGAGACATGGAAAAAAAACATATACATAAAAACTGGGAATATTATTAGGGGGAGAAGGGGCCAAGTGCATTACATTTTAAAATTTTGACCTTAATACTAATTCATAAAAAAATAAAAATAAAGGGTGAGGGGGAGCCACTGCACCTTCTAGTGCTAAGGTGGCTCCGCCCCTGCATCCAAGGCACAGTTTGTTATGTAAATATCATGTGAAACAAAGCGGATTCTAACATAATTGATTTGTGCACATAATGTGGTGTGACTAGTAATCACTACATTGTAGTTATAGTGTTATTCATTCTTGTGTTTTCTATATATATAAATATATATGCACTTACGATGTACCATGAGAGAGAGAGAGAGAGAAAGGAAGGAAGGAAAGTTAAACATTTCGTGAGAAGTCGAGAAGTTTTAATATCATTTGTGATTACACTCTGTTGGGTGTGTTTAATAAGATATGATTAAGCGTTTATGTATTTGTCAATGCAAATATGTGTTTAATCATATATGATTAAGCTTGTGTATCATCGTGTAATCATATTGAAACTTCTTGCCTTCTCGTTTGAACATGACCCTATATGTCATACATATATATGGGCTTAATAATTTGAGAACTCCAAAATTTGTGAAATCTGTGAGGAATTTTACCTTGAGGTATTGTTTGATATGATTTTGATTTTTTCCCATCTGAGGCTAGCATTTAATGTATTGATGGACATATATTTCTTTCACCACGTGTCATTTGCTTCATATGTATTCGGTTCACAATGTAAAACTTTTTAACGTGTAACGTGTGTTTCATAAACAGGCTAAAAAGGTTCACATACATGTGAACCAAACACATTATGAAATAAATATATGTGAACCAATATTCTAAATGTTAGTCTTAGATGGAAAAAAAAAATCATATGAAATAGCACATGATGCACTAGTTCTCAAGGTTATCACAATTTCATGGGTTCTCAAAAGTAGACCCCCTATATATATATATATATATATATATAGAGAGAGAGAGAGAGAGAGACTCGGGTTAAGGGGAAAACCACCAGAAAAAATTTAAAAGTGGACCACCCTAATAACCATCCATTTGTCTGACATGCACATGTGCATAAAAGTAATTGGAAATATTTCCTGGTTTCTATGCACACACACACATTTTTCCGGCATGCACATGTGCATAAAAGTAATTGTTGTCTGACTACAGTGATCATCATGTATTTCAGAGCTGAAGAGCTTCCCCTTGATCAAATTGGTGATGCTTATCTACTCGATTTTGTTGGACCCCCAGGTTTTGTTCAGCAGCTCTCGCCCAAAGTTGATCGGTTTGTTCTTTTCCTATCTTCATTCCCCGCATGCCATTGTTTCAATTTAAAATCCACAACCTACTGATGCCGTTGGTCATTTCAGTTTGCTTACATAAACTTCCCTCCCCTTGTAACATAGATATTGTCCGTTTTATCCACACCTGAACTCATGTGACGTCTGATAGAGGAGGTATTATGTCCCTTATAAGGCAAGCTTATGTGGGATCTCACAATCCACCCCCCTCAAGGAGTCCAGCATCCTCGTTGGCGCACCAATCCACTTCCCGGCTCTAATACCATTGTAACATTTCGGCCAATCGTATTATATATTGTCCACTTTATACACACCTAGACTCACGTTTTAAAACGCGCATGATAGAGGAGGTATCCAACCCCTTATAAAGAAACTTTTATTCCCCTTCCTGACCGATGTGGGATCTCAACACACCTCGCAAAGCTGAGGAGCCATTATGTAGTTGGTGGGGAGATGCCCTTTTATGACGATAGACCTACTAGCCTAAAGACGAGCGTGTGCTTGCATAGTTCATTTGTTTTGGTTTTGATCTTTATGCAGTGTGATAATATTGGATCATCATAAAACCGCACTCAAGATGCTCGTTGACGATGAGTTTGCCGGTGAGAATGTGACGAAGGTGATAGATATGGGAAGGAGTGGGGCTACGATTGCCTACGATTTTTTCAAGGAAAAGATTCTAGCTCTTGAAAATCGAAGCAATTTGAGTGGTCGTGAACCGGGTATTCATGAGTTTGAACGGTCTCGGAGGCTGTTTGAATATATCGAGGATGCAGATCTGTGGAGGTGGCGTCTTCACAACAGCAAAGCTTTCAGCAGCGGTTTAAAAGATATGAACATTGAATTCAACGTAAAGTTGAACCCCTCGTTATTTCAGCAGGTAAATCTTTTTTGGTCTTATGATTTATGATTTGAAAAAAAGAAACAAAACGAATTTAACCTTATATTCCCTAAAAACGATGTGGGTTCTTTTTTGAGATCGGCCTATACAGATGATGAAGTATCTCTGTTTCCATGTAATAATGTTCTAGTGCCCATTTTCTTTTTCTAATGTCTGGTGAGCAAACAAAACCAACCCACTATACCTCACCAAAAGGCAAAGGCGGATATAGGAACTTTTTCAGGTGGTCGCACCATTTGACTATAAGAAACGAAGATATGGATATTTTTCACAAAATCATCATTGATCTGTTGGTTGGTTCGTTGCTTTTCGTATGTGAGGTTATGCGTTTGAGCCTTTTATCGCAATTTTTTCCATAAACATAATAAATCTGAAATTAAAAGCTAAAAACTAAGAAAATGACATGCACCTGGGATGGGAGAAAAGCTATGCAATCCAACTCTACCAATGGAAACTTGTGAATCATTGTAGTTTCAAAATATATATGGTTGCACACAACAAAATGTTACGGTAGCACCTTTCACAACCCTATTTTTTACACTACGACGGAGGAATAAAGCGATGGCCCGTGCCACTATATGCACTAGTGTGGGTCCGCCCCTGCCCAGAGTTGGGTCAGGGGAGGGTATGATGTATGTGGAGCTGGCTATCAACTTTTCTTGCTCATGGGTCTTCAGAAGTTCTAATTCAATGATAATTTTCTTGAGCTGGTAAAATTTAATGTATATTGCAGCAGATAGACTCTGATCCATGACAATAGCTGAATAATGTTTAGTTTCTCTTGGGGCCTGTTTGTTAGTAGCGTAATGAGATTAATGGGACTCACAACTTATTCGGTCAGCTATACGTGACTGTTTGGTAGTGGCTTAATGATATAGAAAGTAGCTTATTTGTAAGCTTATAAGGTGGAGCTTTATGCAGAAAGCCAAGTTTTTTCCTAATGTGCCCCTCCCAATTACGTTTTTCCATCTATGAAAAAACCCTCCCAAACAAAAGCATTCCCAATCTATACAAACAAATTAATCTACACAGACAGTTTTATTCATACATGACTTAATGGAGAACCAACCAAATAGCACCTTAGATTACAATTTACAAGATGTCGATTAACTGCTCCTTACTCTTGCTAAAGATGTAATCTGTTAACAATTCTCCGCAGTTACTATCTTTGGATCTGGAACATGTAATTAATCAAGGGATGCTTAGCTTATCTCAGAAGCAAGATTTGATCAATGAGGTCCTTGACCAGTCGTATGAGATCGTGCTTGATGGTGGAGTATCTGGACATTGCCTGGTAAGCTTTCACCTCCGTATTTCAAGGTTACCGCTTGTTGTAGAGTTGATCATCTCATTTTGTAACTAGATCATCTGGGAGGGAAGAAAGACATTCCACTATTTCTGGAATTATCTGCAATTACAACACTAAGGGCATGTTTGTTAGCAGCTTAATGAGTTTAATGGGACTCACAGCTTATTCAATCAGTTATACATGACTGTTTGGTAGTGGCTTATTCGGTAAGGTTCTATAGGGGAACTTTATGCAGCCCAGTTTTTTTTTTTCCAAACCTCCCCTCTCAATTAAAAAACAAGCTCCTTCTATCTTATGAAAAAACCCTCCTGAACAGAAACCTTCCCGATCTATACGGGCAAATTAATCCACACAGACAACTTTATCTATACTGGACTTAATGGAAAACCAACCAAACAGCCCAGCCCAGGTCCGGCTCGAAAAAACCCGGTCCGGGCTAGGCCTCAAAGCACGATTTTTGATCTAGTGGTTGCATCTTTTTTTTTAATTGCTTAATACTCTTTTATTTCTTGTATCATACCTGAAGGGATAGAATGCTATTCTAATGTTGTTCCGATCCTGTCAGGCCGTTAACGCTGATTCTGTGTCTGATCTGAGGAGTGAGCTTGGCCACCAATTAGCTGAAAAAAGCCGGAATCATAACTTGAGGTTTGTCTTACCGTCAACTATTGACCGAGGCATCTTTAATTCCAAAACTACTTCTTTGTTCAACTTTTTTACTTGGTTTTATCCTACATGGAGGCATCTTTCTACAACTAATGATATATATATATATATATATATATAGAGAGAGAGAGAGAGAGAGAGAGAGAAGGGGAGGATCAAACAAGAACAGTATCAAAATAAGAGAACAAGAAAATGGCCAAATCACATGTGATTTTACACGTGATTACGGAACAAGGTCAACGCAAGTGTGAGATGGCTACCTGGCCAAAGTCCCATGAATCACGTGATTCGACCGTTTTCGTGTTCTCTTATTTGGTTATTGCTCTCGTATCAACCCGACTCTACATATATATATATATATATATATATATAACCAAACAAACCTGGTATATCCCACATTTCCACCCGGAGGTGGGATCCGGGGGAGATGGGACGTATGCACACTTGACCTCTCCCTCGAGGAGTAGAGCGGAACTAATGATATATATCGTATCACATACTAAAAATCGACCTGCATGGATAATAAGATCATGTGGTAGTTATGTATCACAATATCAGATGAAAGTTGTTGCCATTTTACGTACTTAGATAATTAGATCTAGTTAAGTAGTTTACGTCTCCCTTGTTTTGTGCAATTGTGCTTAAGAAAACAGCTGCTCTACCCTTTAGGAGTAGAAAGGTCAGGTTTGTGTACATCTTAAATTCCCCCCACCCTCCCGGGGGTCGCGGGACCCATCTTCAGATGGGATATATTGTCGTTTGGTTTGGTTTGGTTTATAACATGCAGTATTTTTAAATACGAATTTTCAATTGTTATAGACTTTCGGGATTGAAGTTCTATCTACTCCCTCCATCCTCATATAGTCATATAAAACTGACTTTGGTACACTAATTACTAATGATATTTTGATTAAGTAACGGTTTATCGTCCATGAACAATTATATCAAGCTTCTACAAACCCAAGAGTAAGAAAGGACACAAACCGAACGAAATAGAGATTTGATTTACCTTACTATCCAAGAAAAATCCATGATGTCGTTGATCTAAATCCTCTTTGATTCGATCCAATAACAAGTTGGAGATTAGGATGTCCTTAGACCTTGCCTTTACCCCAAGGGGTAGAGAAGCTGTTTCCGTGAATACCCCTGGCTTGCAAATCACAAATGCTTATCTGGTAAGCGCTTACGGATGTTACTTACCTTACTCGGTAAGAGCATAGCAATGACCGAAGATCTTACCCGGTAAGTGAGGGAAAAGACTCTTACCCGACAAGCGTTTATCAGGTAAAACACACTTACCAACAACCCATTTTGATGGCCGAGAATGTCACCCGATAAGGTAAGTGAGGGTGGTACTTTGCCGGTAAGCGTTTGGTAAACGGCCTTAAAAGAAAACAAACAAGGCTACTGGTGAAGGTGTGTGCAAAGAAGCAACGAATACTATAAAGACCTTCACATACATCTTGTTTATGTTTTTCTATATTTACCAATTTGACTTGCTGTGAAATTTACATGAATTTCTTTTAATGATTTTATTTATTTCGTATAGAGGCATAGGCGCGGTAGTCTACAGGGTACCCGAGCTTGAAAACGACCAAATCCTAAAAATAAGCCTCAGAAGTATAGGCAACGAAGACACAACGTCTATATCACAGGTTCTGTGCTTTCGTTCTTTCACACCATTCTTGTGAACCTCGTGTTACTTCGAAACCGGTCATGACCCTTTTTCAACCGTTACAGAAACACGGAGGTGGTGGCCATCGAAATGCAAGTTCATTTATGTTAAACTGTCGGGAATTCGAGCAATGGAAGGTAGGTTGCACCAACGGCTCTCAGAAAACGGTGGTCGTAGAGCAGAAACAGTAGCTAGCAAATTTGGATTCTTCGTGGCCGTATGTTTTCACTTTGCCGGTATGGGAGATGGATGTTGTATTATGCATGGGCGGATCCGCTAATTGATATTGTCTGTTGTAATGTAAAAAAAATTACGACCCTTGACGGTGTTGGCACTTAGATTCGTTTTGTGCTATTGTTGTGCAATGTCGTCAGAAAAATAGAGGCTACATTGGCATATTTAAGTTTGAGTTTTGATGGTTAATAATGGTGGAACCCGAAAACCCTGACTGTAAATCGTTGAGATTGGAACTGATTTCTTAGTGTTTTGTATTGTATTTGGTAACTATAATTAAATTTTAATTCTTCTATGCTAAGAGCATCTTGCTCCCGTGCTTGTTAGGGTCATTTGGCTATCGAGGAACACGTTTATCGAGGTTAAGGCGTTTGAACGGGGTGTCAATCGCACCAATCTCACAAAGATCTATAGTTGAACGATCAATTTTAACCACTTATACGTAACAGTATCTTACGGTGTTGTAAAATGTGATTATATATAAGATACAAACATCAGTACTATAAGCATGTATACAATCACATGTGACTTTGTATTTAATCCTTGCCATGAGCATATACACAATCACATGTGATTGTGTATGTAATCCTTGTCATGTACTTGTACATATGAGGTATGAGAAACTAAACGGGTTTGTTTGTTAGCAGTTTCATTAGTTTAATGGGATACACAACTTATTCGATTAGCTATACATGACTGTTGGTAGTGTCTTAATTATATGGAAATTGGCTTATTCAATAATCTTCTAGGGGGAAGCTTTATGCAGAAAGACAAGTCTTTTCCATACCTATCTCTCCCCATTTAAAAAACATGCTGAAAAAACCCTCACGAACAAAAAAATTCCCAATCTATATAAAAAGATTAATCCACATACAATTTTACCTGTACAGGACTTAATGAAAAATCAACCAAACAACCTCCAAGTCTATAAGTAATGTAGCTTAGGGGTCGTTTGGCAGTTGCTAAATGGTTTAGTGCAGAATGATTAAGTGGTCTGAATGATTAAGAGGTTTTTATGATATAGTGTAAAATGAAATATGATTGTTTGTTAATTGTTCATAATGAAATCAGGGCTCTTAATGGTTAAGGGAGGGTTATGATACAAAATCATTAAAAGGATTTTTGGAACCATTAAGAGGCAACACTTTTTTTTGCCAAACAAGATTTACCTCTTAGCGATTCAGAAGTTGTCTCTTAATGGAACCATTAAGAGGTAAACAAACAACCCCTTAGTTAGTTTCATTGACATTTTAAAAAACATACCTCAAGATGTATGTTTAATAGTCTATAGTTTGGAAAAAAAAATTAAGATTTTGATATGCCTTTGAAAAATAGGTTTCTAAAATAAACAATTTCAAACTATAAACTATTAAATAGATATTTTCAAATGGTATATTGCATGAAAATATAATGTATCTCGAAAAAAATACTATAATAGTTTTTATCGGTTGCTATCATCTCTATCCTCATCGTTTTAGGACCACCTCAAACCATCATCAAAATAGAACTACAACACCAAAATCTAGATCTAGCTTCACTTAACGAACAAGATCTAGACGGCGTCAGTGAAAGCGACTAATTTTATAACAAAATACATCAATCAGGGACAAATTTGTAATAAATAAAAAAGTGAATTGTGGAATTGGTCCTGTGTTTTGATATTTCTTTTGACTAGAGTCTTCATGGTATGTTTATTGTGGATTTGATCCTTGTGGTATTCAATTTGTTTTTGTCATGGTCCCTCTGACTAGCGCCTTCATTAACTCCGTTAAATCATAGACCATTTTAGCTTTTTTATCTATTCTTTTGTCTTTTTTCCTATAAAAAAGTAATGGATGAGAAATGGATGCCCATTAGGATGATATACACTAAGATAAGATGCATCGAGATGAACATGATCAATTTTGTTCTAAGCCGCAATTCATGGGAGAACATTTGATTAAAATTGATCAACGGTTCAGATCCACTTCTCACGCTTTTCACGTGAACCTCAACTTCTCACCAAAACCCAACCCTATATATGGGCAGTAAACGAACCGAACGTTCAACGAACTGTTCGTGAACCATTCGGCGAAAAGTTTGTTTATGTTCATTTATTTAATAAATGAACGAACATGAACAAGTTTTTTTTGTTCGTTTAGTTAAATAAACGAATATGAACAATGGTCTCGTTCGTTCATTTATGTTCATTAGTGTTCGTTTGTTTATGCTCGTTCATTTATGTTCGTTTACGTTCATTTGCGTATATATATATATATATATATATATATATAAACATATTTATATAATATGAAATTAATATGTAAAATCATCAAGTAAATTGATCTTTTATAATTCATTTTTTTTACCTCCTGGCTCCTAAGCAAACTCGGTTTTTCATTTTGTTAAAGTATTTTTTTTACAAGCGAAATGATTAGTACGATGGTTGTTTTATATTCATTTGTGTTCGTTCGTTTATGTTCATTTAAGTCCGTTCATTTATGTTTGTTTATGTTCATTTAAGTTTGTTCGTTTATGTTCATTTAAGTTCGTTTAGCTCTTAATGAATAAACACAAACAAACAAATTTCTTAACGAACGAACATGAACATAAAATTTTTTGTTCGTTTATCGCTCGTGTTTGTTCGGTTAAGTTAAACGAACGAACATGAACAAGTCTCCGTTCGTATTCGTTCGGTTCATTTACAGCCCTAACCCTATATAATTATATCATAATAAATAAAATAAGATTTTAATTTTATGATTTTATTTATTTATTTAAATTAAAAAAATAATTTATATTAAATACTATATTTAACTTTATTGTTTCAATATTTTTACTTGTTTGGACTTTGGATATGAAAACCTGAAGTTTATATAGAAGTTGGGTCAGGCCCACTAACCCAAACCCGATAACCCGTTAATACTTTATCGGCCCAATCCTCGATTACCTAATTTTTCTCACAAAGCAAACCATTGTATTTCATACTCTAAAATCCCTGTTAGGGTTTATTGCTCCTCAACGTGTTCCTCAGGTCGAGCATCAATGGCGGGTGGTTCTCGAGCTCAAGTGAACAAGTCGCATAAGACTCGTTTTGCTTCAAAATCATCTCGTAACATCCACAAAACATCTGTTAAAGGTTCGATTTTTGTTATTTTCTCAGTTTACGTGTCCTTTTTTTTTGGTTTCTTAATACAATAACTAAGCTAGAATTGTAGCAGTAAGTTAATGCATTCTGCATTTATTTGAAAAAACAAGTATTTACTCTCTTCGTTGAAAAACAACAGAGCTACACACTTGATTTAGGAGCTTGGATTGTTGCTTCAACTTCAATTTTTTTTTTATATGGGGTTTTTAAGTTTTAAATTCTTATGAATTTTTATGCTGTAACAACTAACAAGTATAACAAATGGAACATTGGTGTTGTTATTGAAGTTGGAGTAACAAATTTAATTTGTAGTGTACTAAGATTGATAGCCATAAATCATGGTCTAGCTCCTTTATAGGTTAGAGGAGGTGTAGAGGTGATTAGTCTACTTGTTCCAAAATAAGAGTTGTTCTTTGACGTTGGATGTAACTTAGAGCTACTTTCACAAATTGATAATGATTTTAATTCTGTTGGATAAATCTGACAAGCTAAAGTAAAAGTTATATAAAGTATAACACATCGAAGCTGTTGTGACACCTCGAGCCACATTAACAAACTCTCCCGCCTAAAATTAACAATTTTTTGTCCACACATGGACTCATAACCATAATCTCATTTATAACATATGCACAGATTCAACCTGTTATGCTTTGAGGGGCATTCGCTCAAATACCATTGCAGACTTTAACATCACCACAGGTTTCATGATTTTTTTCATGAGAGCTGAGGTGCTTCACATTCAAGTAAAGTGCATCCCTGTAATCTCAATCTAGCCCGCTATCTTGGACTGCCTGTTCGTAAAGGCCTAATTCTGGGATTTATGCTTCTACTAGAATCAATAATGTTTAGTTAGAATACATTATACCTTTTCATCTTACTAGTCTTATCCATAGTGAGTACTATGGACTCAATCATGATTAATAACGACAATATTTTGTTATAACATGAAAAATCCAAAAAAATATAAACTTTCAAAATCCATATCAAAATTTTTAAGTTGTGATATAACAAATTTTAAAGTGTATATCTTATTATGCATGCAGAAGCCACAATCCAAACTCCATAATCAATAATGCAGCTCTTTTGTTTTTCAATGAAAGGGAGTAAATTTCTTCTTCTTTTCAAAGAAAGACATAATCCATGAACTTCTTGCTACAGTTTTAGCTTAGATATTGAATTAAGTAAACAAAACAAGACATATCCTATCAATATTGTTAGACTGGATCCTACACATGTTAAATATGTATTCATATCAACATTGTATCTAGAAACTACTACATTTGACTATTAAGAATAAAAGTGCAGTGCTGCTCTTTTGGAGCAGAGGCAATATAATTACGATTCAAGGATTTTATTATATTAACCACCTTCAATTTTATTTACCATGTGTATTTGATTATTTTACTGGAACTTAGATAAGAGCAAGATCAGCAAACCTGACCGCAATGCAGGGAAGGGGGCTCGTGCTGCTCGACTGCAACGTAACAAAATGGTAATTTGTATTATTCATGTTTCATACTTGCCATTGGTGATGATGAACCATAGTTCAGATTGAAACTTGATAAAAGTAAAATTACGGTATTTGAGCCTGCTAATTATTATACAGGTAGTGCAATATATAATTTTAACTAATTATCATGTGAAATTACCCATAACCACATGTTAGTTTGGAACATGTTTCTCGATTTCACATAACAACAAGAAGTCTTTGAAAGTAGATATTGAAACAAGATAGTCTTGTAGCTGGTTCTCATTTTATTGTATTTGAATGATGTAGATGAGAGAGCAGAAGAGAGCAGCTCTTTTGAAAGAAAAAAGGGCTTTTAGCGGAACATCTAGTGCTCCTCGTGTTATTGTGAGTATTCTTCATGTGGAATTTAATCTATTCATCATATGAATCTTCATTTACTCCCTCCCTCCCAAAATAAACACCCACAATGAAAAAGGCACCCAGTTTTAGAAATGTGTAATTATAACACTCTTTAACTCAATAAATGACAAATATACCCTTAATAATAGATGGATAATTTTTCTTCATCTCATATTAAGGGTAGATTTTGAAACTACGCACTTATTTTTTAAAAGTGGACAGTTATTTTGGGACAAACGAGAATAGAAATAGAGACACTTGTTTTGGGACAGAGGAAGTATTTTGCCATACAAAATTAAAATCTGTTTCCATACAGGTTTTATTTGGTCTATCTGCTTCGACAAACGTAAGTTCACTAGCGGGGGATCTTTTGGCATTACTGTCAAATGAGATGAATGGGACTCTATTTCCAGCTGTTGCATCATCCGAATACAGGCTTAGAGCAACGGTAGATTGCTGCATTATGTTACTTTTTTAAACCCTTCGTAATATACTGTGCAATACTTCACCTTTAAGCTGCTGACTATGTTATTGTTCATTAAGTTATAATAAACTTTGTTTTTTTGCTGGAAATTCTGGCAATGTGTCATGCATGGAATTGATGGCAAAATGTCGACTAACTTTCGATATTAGATTCTTAAATTTGTTTGTTTATCTGGTACATAAACATCGGAATGGAAAATTTACATTATAAAGCCTTCACGTTTTTATGTTACTTGCTTGAAGGCTACAATTGAGCTTAAATGCGAAAGTTTGATCAATCTTACTTTTACTTGTTTCTATAGGTCCTAGAAGCACCTCATGGTGATTTTATGGCATGCATGGAAATGGCCAAGGTACTTGCATTTCATGCTTTGAGTATATATATATACACACATGTATATGTATATATCATTTTTTGGTTGGTGCAAATTGATTCCCATGTGCATTTTCATTCATAGATTGCAGATTTGATCGCTTTTGTGGCTTCTGCTAACTGTTCAAGTGAGCAAGGTAGTTCCAATTATTACATCGATGAATTTGGCTCTCGGTGTCTTTCTGTATTTAGGTCTCTTGGTTTACCAAGTTCTGCTGTTTTTCTTCGAGTAAGTACTTACCAAAATCCTCTGCTCTTATATGTAAAAAAATGTCTAGCCTATCTTGACGGTATTATCTTTTGTTTATCTGCCTTCACTGTAGGATTTACCTCCTGATTTAAAAAGGAGAAACGATTTAAAGAAAACATGCATTTCTAGTCTTGCTTCTGAATTCCCCGAAGATTGCAAGTTTTTCCCAGCAGACACAAAAGATGACTTGCACAAGGTATTTCTACCAGATTCTTATAAAAAAAACTTGAGATGCTTTGAGTAAGGCGTCATATGTGAATATCTACCACATAATGTCCTTTTCATGCGGTATAACTCTTGATTTGCTATGGATTTTATGTAGTTCATGTCGCTTTATAAGGAGCAAAGGCCTACGATACCTCATTGGCGTACCCAACGACCTTACCTCATGGCTCAGAAGGTAAAGTGTGTGTTTTAATGGGAATAAAAGTCATGTGAGATTTTTATGTTTATAGTGGTAAATATGAGCAAATTATTCATGATATCATTAAAATGGAATAACCATTCTTCTATTTGTATGTTTTTTTTTTCTCTTACATTGTCTAATTCTTTACGGTGCATATGTGGTTAAGTTCTTGATTGATCTAGTGTAGAGTATATGTGAATGGATTGAATCCATGTGGAATTGATATTGAGAATGTAATGCTTTGACCAAGTCAAAAATAAAGTTTGGTGATGTGTTCTAAAAGATTCATTTTAAGTGCAAGAAATCTAAATAAGGGAAATAATTTAAGCAAGACATTTAGGATGAAAGGAAAAGATCACAGAAACCAATTCACTCAAGGTTTGATACTCTTCCTTATGTTTTTTATTATCATGGCAGCAAACAGCACATGTTTAGTCACACTCTCTATCTTCAGTTCTTCACTACACAAATCTGATCTACTTGCAAAGAATGAGTAGTATATGAGTTGATTTGTATATAAAAATGTTCAACCTGCTGAAGTGAACTATTAAATGAGATCTATAAACACATTCTGTTCAATCACTAACTACATCTGCTATCAGAATCAAATGATCAACCATAGAACATTGATGGAAGTTCTAAATACAACCTATAAGTTCTCTTCATTCTGATAGCATCAAAAGAACTAGCAATCTGATAAGCCAGAGAGGCTTTGCTCTTGCACACGTACCCAACTTAAGCTTTGAACCAGCAATTAATAATTGAAGTCATTTTTGAGGCCAAGAGATCTTCAAGTAATGGACACTAACCTTTTAGTTATATATGGAACTCCTATAAGGAATACTAATTGAATAAGGTATAAAATCTTCAAGCAGAACTCTGATATTTGGAAAATAGTTGCTGCCCCAGTCGTATGAGAACTTTAAATTCAGCCAAATGGTCATATCCCTGTTTACTACTAGGGTCATAAGGTGAACCGGCCAGGAAAGCAGTTGTACAATGGTTGTTCAGTCTGTTTGTTCTATTCCACTCTATCCATGTGGCTGTATGGCTTGTGCGAAAATTACCTTAGCTCTATGATTCTGTTGCCAACTATGACCTTTGAATTTTTCATGATTGCATTAGGACCCTTGAGTTTAACCAAATTAAGGTTTACGGATTAATCCAGATATTTTTTTAAAAAACGAAGTCACCAAAACTGCAACATACTCGTGTAATTTTCAAACTGATAAAGTGATAATAAAGCACAAGTATATGACTTGATCAATATATTTGGTGAATGGTGAGGGGGAAAATACCTGATTTTATTCATTCATATTCTTGCTTTAAAAGGTGCGTCATTGTTGACATGCTTGTCTAACATCATGCAGGTTGACATAGTGGCTGATGGGTCTGGAAAATGTACTCTTCTCGTCACTGGTTATCTTCGTGCTCGCAACCTTTCAGTGAATCAGCTGGTATTTGTTTATTTCAGTCTTTACCTGCATCTGTTGGCTTTCTTTTTTGATTGAGTGCCTAATCTACTTGCATCAGGTTCATGTATCAGGTGCCGGGGATTTTCAGATGTCCAAGATTGAACTTCTCAAGGATCCTTGTTTGTTAAATATGAAAAAAGAAGGGGACTTCATGGATGCAGATGAAGTAAATGATTCACAGGTACATAGTCTTTTTCTCCAATGAATTTTCAAATGAATTTTTGATTTTCTTGGTTTTTGGTTATAGATTCCTTTCTTCATGTGTGTGGGTCTTTTTTGCTTTTTGTTCTCTCGATGTGTACAAATTTGTTTAGCAATGGATTAATTTTTTTAAGTATATGCAAATTTCCCAACGATATTGTTTAGTCATGTACTTCCTATTGCAATATTTACAGGTCATCAGAACTTTACTCCCAGATCCTTTGAAGCAAGAGCCTTTGCTTGTTGAAAATGTACCCAATCCCCTCGAAGGGGAACAGGTAACTTCTATGGACTACTTCATTACTTTTCTAATTTTTGTTAATAATGTTTCAAGAAACACTTTCTTTAAACTTCTATCTTATTGTATTTCTTTTCTCTTATTGTCCTCTTTATGGAGTGGTCTTTTGCCCATCACTTGTTTCTTTAATAACTTGGTACTTGAAATTGCCTTTTCAAGGTAGTTATTTACAGATTCCAGCATTTTCAATTCATCCTATCGAAATAATTCTATGTAACTTGATATTTTGTTTCATCCCTAGAATTTCCCCCTTAATAACACTTGCTACAAAATGTAGGATTTGCTTTTGTTTAAGTTGGTATTCTTGGATTGTGATGTTTTCTTTAAACTATAATTATTTTATATGTGGCTCGATGAAAACACTGTTTTTGTTCTGATTTTGGCGTTCACATTTTGTTTGTTTTACATAGACTTGGCCAACAGAGGCAGAGATGGCAGAAGCGGATAGAGAACAGAGGGAAAAGAAACAAAAAAAGAGGTCTCTCCCTCGGGGTACTTCTGAATACCAGGTAGGTATTTATTCTGAGAAGTGTCCATTTATTGTTTGTGGTTTGATGTTATCATGATACATATATATGTGTATATATGATTTTAATTTTGCAGGCTGCTTGGATCCTGGATGATTCTGATGTATCTGGTACAGACAGTGATGATGGTTCAGATAATGGTATGGTAGTTGATGAAGGAGAATATGATGTTGCTGGCCAAGATGATGTTGGGAAATTTGACCTTGAGGATGATCAGGCTTCACTCAGGCTTAGGGATTCTGACGATGAAACTGAAGCTGATTCTGTTATGATGGTATCTTATAAATTCTTTTGCCATATCATGCTCTTATTACTTGCATGGTGATTAGCGATTATATGTGGTTTTCATAGTATAAAGTTGGTTTTATCTGCACATCGATGAAATGTTTGTATATGGACACAAATCATAAAGGCTATTCACAAAAATAGCCCCTTTCAGTGATGGCTACACACAAAATGGTATACTTTTTTATAAATAGCACAAAATGTCCCCCTTTTTTTGCAAAGTGCACTTCTCAGATTTCTAGTACTTCTGTGATTCCACTTTGCAAAAAAAAAAAAATTGGCGAAAAGTTGGGCACCAATATAAAAGGTAAAGATTTTTTGTTTCAAAACCACATTTTGCGAACTGTACTTTTTTTCTCACCGATTTTACAAAATGGGCCCACAAAACAGAGAAAAAAACCAAGGAAAAGTACACTGCAAAATAAAGTGGCCTTGCGATTGGGATTTGCGGGAAGTGTGTCTATCGTAAAAATGTGGAAAAAATGGGCCATTTTGTGAGATGGAATCTCCCTAAATGGCTATTTTTGCGAATGTCCCAAATTATAATGGTCAGCTAACTAGTTAACTCTTAAAGGACAGGCTCAGCAACTGTGGATATATAGATCCCTAACTTCAAATCAAACAAGTTATATAACAGCTTATCATACCAGTCTCTGTTCATCAGATCTTTTATGTACACATCACTGTTAATATATTATAAGCAAACACATTTACTATTATGAAACATGAAATGATAGTGTAGTGTTTTAAAAATCTGTACTATAATTGGTTCCTGGGTTGGATCCTAAAAGAAATCATCTTTCTGGATTTGCAGGATAACGAGAACTTGACGAAGGAGCAGATAGAGGAAGATATTCGGAAGATAAAAGAGGCACATGCTGAAGATGAGGGTATGGACTGATTTCTTTATTAAAGAAAAATATGTTCTGAATTTATGATAATATCTTTGCAAACAGTATACATATTATCCTTTTCAAAGCTTTCATCTACATGAAAATGTATGCATGTGCTCGATTCTTACAAATGCAAAGAAAACATTTCATAGAAAAACATATATTCCCTCCATCCCAGAATAAGTGCCTACATTTATATTTAGGTTGTCCTAAATTAAGTGTCTACTTTCCAATTATACCCTTAATTATGAGATTGAGAAATTCATTACTCCCTTTATTGTTAAGGGTGAAATATTCATTTAGTTAATTAAAAAGTGTAATAATTACACATTTCTCACTGTGGACATCTTTTTAGGGACGGAGGGAGTAGTTCGGTTTCTTTAGCATATCCAAGTCTTTCAGAGTACCCAAGTAGTGCACCATATGATGGAAATTATTCGTTCTTATTTGTTCTTGATCTCATCAGTTGTTGATCGGGTTGTTTCATTTCAGAGTACCCAGATGAAGTCGATGTTCCAGTAGATGTCCCTGCCAGAAAGCGATTTGCTAAATACAGAGGCCTAAAGTCATTTCGAACTTCTTCATGGGATCCTAAGGTAAGCCTTATATAATTAAACACTATCATTCTCTTTGCTTTTAGCTTTTGCTTAAACCTTATTTTGAGTTTCAGGAATCTCTACCTCCAGAGTATGCACGGATTTTCGCATTCGATAATTTCACTAGAACACAGAAGCATGTTCTTTCTAAAGCTCTCGACATGGAACAAGGAAGTGAAGATGAATGTGTACCTGCAAATTCTTATGCAAAACTTCACATTACAGACGTCCCAATTCATATTGCTTCAAAACTATGCGTTTTGGTAAAGACGATGCCAATCATTGCATGTGGTCTCTTGCAACATGAATCAAAGATTTCTGTTCTTCACTTCAGGTATGTTGTTATTTTTTACCTTCCTGTTTTTGTTTTTTTCTTCTTTTATTTAATTTAAGGCAAAATGCAACGAAATTTGTCTTGGTTCTTATTTAGTGTAACAAAGATTTATTTTTCTCAATCAATGTAACTAAGTTAGAAAATTTTACTATTTAATGTAACATTTGGTGACTCTTTCGTGAACATTTCACGAACTTTTCGTAAACGGGATCTACGTTATCCGGCAAAATGGGTACAAAATAGGAAATTTTGAAACTTTGTTACATCAACTGAGAAAAATTGTTCGGTACACTAAACAGGAACAAAACCAAACTTTGTTGCATTTCGATGCATTTTACCTTTTAGTTTATGAACAGACATGGATGTCATGATATACACATTACAATGTGGATAAGGGTTAAAACATACTCTGGATTGTAGCTTATTAGGACAACTTTGTTCTATTATATGTTTCATCAATTTATTGGTTATTTTCTCTCTTTATATTCTTTTCAAAGCAGGTTTTATTTCCACCCTATTGTAGTTACTTTGAGATAATGACTCTTTCAAAGTGAGTGATTTCAGAAATGAGACGATACCGACCAACTAGAGATGTTTACACTAGCTGGGGAGGTGGAATTCTACAGAATGACATTCTAAAAAGTGGTTCCAAAATAAATGTCTACATTTCTATTTAAGTTTGTCCCAAAATAAGGGTCCACTTTAGAAGGCAAGTGTCTACTTTCCAATTCTACCCTCAATTGTGAGATGGAGAAATTCATTACTTCATCTATTATTAAGGGTAAAACTGTCATTTAGTTAGTAAGAAGTGTAAATGTGTAATAATTACACATTTTTAAAACTGCATGTTTTTTTCATTGTGGACATATATTTTGGGACAGAGGGAGTACAACCAACTAGAAATAGAGAACAAAGTATCAAAAGGAAGGGGATGCAGTTTAACAAAATAAAAAAGAAAATTCAGCAATTATGCATATATGATGTCGTATTTATATATCTCACTCTTTACTTGGTTTCTGTTTCGTTCCAACTAATCTTTTTTTCACTTTTATAGCATATTAAACAGTATTTTGTGGTTTTCTTGGAATTTGCAGCTTTATCCAGTATATCCATATTGACTATTCTTTATACTGTACCATGTGGTTATTCACTCATTTAGAGTTTTGAATTTGTTTCTGCAGGGTAAAGAAGCATGAAACATACAGTGAACCCATAAAAGCCAAAGAGGAACTAATATTTCATGTTGGCTTCAGACAGTTTGTCACAAGGTAGCATTTATCTCCTCTATATGATTGTATCAACTAGAGATGCACAGGCCCGGGCTTTTCCAGCCAGGTTAGGCTTTCTAAAAAAACATTGCCTGATCGGGCTTTTAGGTCTATGCCTGTGCTTGGGCTTGGTGCTTCGGGTTTTTTATGCATCTCTAGTATCAACTACCCTACATATCTTGATGGACCTGATTTTAAAATTTTTGCAGGCCAACTTTTGCATCTGACAATTTTAATTCAGACAAACACAAGATGGAAAGATTTCTTCATGCAGGACGTTTTTCTATCGCTTCAGTATATGCTCCAATTTCTTTTCCTCCTCTTCCTCTGATCGTTTTGAAGAGTAGAGGTGATTCTTCCCCACCTGCCCTCGCTGCTGTTGGCTCATTAAAAAGTATCGACCCTGATAAGATTATTCTTAAGAAAATCATTTTAACTGGGTAAGAAACTCCTTACGTTTCCATTAACTTCAATATATCTGCTTAAGCAAAATGCATCAAAATATAACAAAGATTGGTTTAAATCCTATTTAGTGTAACAGAATTTTTCTCAATCGATGTAACTAAGTTTCAAAATTTATTATTTTGTAACCCATTTTGATAAGCGACCTGTTGATCTTGTAACATTTGATGATGTGGATACCGTTTACGAAGGGCGGAAGGGGTTAAGGTGAAGTGGATGATAAACATGACATCCACGTCATCAAATGTTACAAGATCAACAGGTTACCAGTCAATAGGTAAAAGGAGTAGGAAACTTTTTTACGTTAAAAAAGAAAATTTGAAACTCCGTAGAAATTATTTGTTACACTAACTAGGAACTAAGGCAAACTTTGTTGCATTTATCCTATTTCTTTCCACCTTCTATAGTTGATGAACCTTGCCTTTTTTACTGTTTGATCATGTATAATGCAGTTACCCTCAACGTGTTTCAAAATCTAAAGCTGCAGTAAGATATATGTTTCATAATCCTGAGGATGTAAAGTGGTTCAAGGTACATTCTCTTTTGTGGTTGCGATTCCGTCTCTAAAGTTTGTTGATGATATATTGATATGATACACTGTCGATTTAATTTGGCTAACAAAATGATAACTTTTTGTTGATGTGTTGTATGCAGCCTGTGGAAGTTTGGACAAAATTGGGTCGCCGTGGTCGCATTAAAGAGCCCCTTGGAACTCATGGTATGGTGTTGTTAAGACTATTGCTTATTTGAAATCCTGTTATTTGGGGGTGTTGATATTTGTTTATAGAGTAATTGTGTGAGTTCTCGAAACCCTTTTTTACAAAGGAAAGGGAAGGAGGGGAAGGGGACGAAAACAAAAACCTGTGTTCTCGAAATTTTATAGGACAGAGGAAAGGAATGGGAAGGAAAATAAGTGATAAGTTTCCTCTCAAAAGTTTCCTCGCAAATGTGGGAAGAAACGGAAGGAAAGAAAAGAAAGATGATCCTTAAAAAGATTAGTAAATTTACACAACAACCCATCAAACCGATGGACAAAACAAAAGGGTATATTTGTAAAAGTGACGTCGTTCCTTTCCTTTCTTTCTTGTTCAAGAAAACAATTGTTTTCTTTCCTTCCCTTCCCTTCCCTTTCAGGAACAAAAATAAAAAAATTCATTTCTTTTTCTTTCCTTCTCTTTTCTTCCCAAATTCGAGAACACAACGTTAATACAAGGCTGCATAGCACCAGAATGAGACGTGACCTGCAACCCTAGAATGTAAGTTATTGTTTAAAGGTCAAAGTAACATACGCTTAATATAAGGTTATTAAGGAGCATTCAAGGTCGTCTAACAACACAAATTGGGTACACCGTAACTTGGGAAGAGGGCGGTCTGGATAAGCGTGGACTTAAAATGGTTGTTTACCAAGTGTTCTTTTAGTAAGTGCTTACCGATGAAAACTATTTTGGTGAGCACAAATTAACTCAGTAAGTGACATTAGTGGAATAGTGGCCGACTCAGTCAGCACCTCGGTAAGTCAGTAAAAGTAAACAACCCCTGGGTTAAAGCTTAGGTTCCTCGGTTACATCATTGTCTTCCATTCTTCAGTCTTTATTTTATGAGCCCCATCTTCATTACTTTGTGTCTTCTAAAAATCAAGATCACATAATGCGTTTTGATAGATCCATGCCTGTTGTATGATTCTATATTTATCTCTTTGAAACATATATATCAGTTTATTGTTTCAAGATAACCAAATTAGAGTTGCGATGATCATTTACTAGAACATACTACATTATCGTAAACTGTTCGTACTTTATGCATGTTTGTAGATTTAAAATATCACATAGCACAAAACAACCGATATTACCCATGTCGGGCTTTTGAACAAAAATAGGATTAATTGGGCTTTTAGGCCTGGGCTTTGGGCCTTTTGTGCATCTCTTAACTTAAGGAAATCTATTGATTCTGAATTCTTACTTTAACTATTTTACCAGGTGCAATGAAGTGCATATTGAACGGTGTCCTCCAGCAGAACGACACCGTCTGCATGAGTCTATTTAAGCGATCATATCCCAAGTGGCCCGAACATTGGTTCCCGATGTCCGGCGTTTGAGTCCCTTCAACCGCACAACGGTTCCTCCTCGTGAGCGGAAAAGCTCGTTAAAGAGGACAGGTGTTCGACACTGATGGAATGAAGCTTTGGTTCAGATTGGTTGCATTGCGTTTTTCGCTGTGATCGAAAAGTTTTGCTTGTATATTCTCTTCATTGTATGCCTTTCCAAAAATTTATCAAATTTTAGACGGTTTTTACCCGTTCAGATTTTTTCGAGCCTAGTTGGTCTGGTGATTTGCCGAATGTCGAATTGCTTGTAATTGAATGAGTTATAGTGTTTTACTTAATTGGTTGCTCTTTCAGCTGCAATTGTTTCCGATGGTATGTAGAGATGTACTTTAACCGGTTGGTCCTACACGGGTCCGTGTTTTTGTCCGATCGTAGGAAGAAAATATTTAACCGGTCCCAAGTTAGTCCCAACAGGTTAGCTTAACCGGGACTGGTAAAAGGTTGTGAAGGGACTAGTTAGAGCATCTCCAATAGCTTTAAAATGGAGAAGTAAAAAGTCAAAATCTTTATAAAAAATTACCCCATCTCCAACAGATTCTCCATTTCAGAGAGATTATACAATTAATTATATTATTTGAAGTATTCAATAAAACTTATAAAATATTATTTTTCTCATAAACATTTAATGTAAAACAATTTCATTGGTAGAAGTAATAAAAAAACTATTTTAATCTCATCTCCAACAGCATTGCTAAAATAAAAAAATTTGGCTTTTTCTTTGCTATTCCTCTCCAACAACTTTGCTATATGGTTTGCTAAAAAACAGAAAGATCAAAAAATCTCTAAATATAGAGAATTCTCTATAATCTCTAAATTGAAGAGAGAAAATATTATTTTATTAAATCCAACTAATAAGATTCAATTTTTAACATTTTATTTTTAAGTTTTTTTTAAAAGTGTATTGAGATGATAAATTATGGAATATTATAATAATATAAATAATGATTGATTCTCTAAAATAGAAAAGGTGTTGGAGTTAGAAGAAAATGTTTTTAGAGATTTTGACTTTCTATTATCTATTTTAGAAAAAAATTAGCAATGTTGTTGGAGATGCACTAAGTAATCATTTTTGGAAATATCTCTAAATGTGGAGATTTTCATCATCTCTTTCATACTTTCTCCATTTTGGAGAAGGTTTTGGGGAATCTGTTGGAGCAAAAAATCCTCAAAATCGCCATTTTGAAGAAGCTGTTGGAAATACTCTTATAATTGCACGATGAGTTGTTGCCTAACCGTTTAACTCAGATTTACTTATAAATCAGTTATAGAGTGGCTATGTTTTTAAATTTCAGTTAACGTTGAAGTGATTATATATATATACACACACACGGAGACATTTCGGTACAACTATGGTGTCAAAATGTTCAAATTCCGGTTCGCCCACGTTGAAGTCGAGGTAGATCTCTTTCTAAATTCATTTCTACACAAGTGAAAGGTTGTATGAAACCAATAAACATTAAGTGGCATTTGGTTCATAGAAAGGAACCCGTTAAAATTGGAATTTGTCAAAGGAATTAAGAAATTGGGATTGAATTTCATTAGCTTTGATCATGTGTTTGGTTAATGGAATGAAATCTTCATTGACGGTAGAATTTGTTTATTTGATTTGTTGAACATAACTTCGGAATTGTAATAAAATAATAATAATTAATAAATTATAAAACTACCCCTTTTATAACATTTTCATAATTGTATATACTATAGAATGATAAGCTTGATAATAATATTAAGTGGTGGTGGCGGCGGCGACCGCGGCGGCAATATTAAATGGTGGTGGTGATAACAACAATGATTGTGGCAGCGGTGACGACGGTGGCAGCGGTGACGACGGTGGTAGCGGTGATGACGGTGGCAATAGTGGCAATGACAACCATCATGGTAGGATTGAAGAAATTAATCTTTCTTAAAAAATAGAATGAAAATAAAATAGAATTCCATATTATAGAACTTATAGGTTTGATGGAATGGTTTTGAAAGATTTGGATTTCGTGGAAGGATTTGAAACGATTTGGAATCTTTGGTGTGTTTGGTTTGTAGAATTTGTAATGAAATTAAATTCAATTATTTATAAAAAATCATTAAAATAATTATAAAAATAATTAAAATACCTTTTATCTAACTAATTATTAATAACAAATATGTTAATGTTGAAGGATTATGTGTCATCATCAAAAGGAAGTGATTGACAGAATATTTTCTTATTACCATAATGAATGTTTCATTTTCTTTGTAAACTCCTCCCTGTTTAAAGGGGTTATGATTAATGAGAATTACAGACTTCTTCTCTCTGTGTTATTGTTATTCTCTCCATATTGTTGTTCCATTTGTTTTTCCCTTTAAAGAGATTGACTAACATTTTTTTTTAATTTATCCAATCAAAATACTTAGACGATGTACTGTCATTTTCTTGTTAGTACAAGATTAATAGTCATTAAAGCACTATATTAATGAAAACTTTGTTAAGATATTCATATAAACTAGAAATCATATTATAAGAATGAAATTGAGTATATGTACATCAACTCTAATGATATGAAAGGAACATATATTAGAGAAATTAATGTGTCAAATTAGTAGATTATCTAGGTCACTAAATCATATTTTGTCACTAATAAAGAAGTTTTGGACGATGACACATATATGTTTCACATGGGATACCATGGTCATGACATAGTGATCCGTGTTTGCAAAATACACCTAAACACATTCTCTTTCGAGTGAAAGGTAAAAATGAGGCAAATTGCAAATGTTGACTTCTGCAGCATAAGAAGCAACGCCATTATCATAATATGCCCTCTCGAATACCTAAAACTTTTGTAAATCCTGATCCTTAGCCAAGACAGGAATGAGACCATCCTAAAGCCAAGGACATAATACCAAAATATTTCATTCTTACAACGAATACAAAATGATATTTATGGACATAAACATCCAGAATGCAGGTCATTAAAGCACTTTATGGTTCTGGTTTCGACATGATGAATGTATGTCGTATTATTGTCCACATGAAATGTTGCACTTCTAGCACTAGTTATACGTTTAAGGGCTCACCACCCTGATTATCTCATCAAGTCTAGATGACTTGGAATGCTAGAGAATTTACATCATAAGAATTTGATGATTATTGCATTTGTATTGGGATCAATATAGAGTTTCCTATACCCCATATGTATATCTAAAATGGTCTCGTAGATGTTGTCATCAAAAGAATATAGATGGTAGCCAAAACATTAGTTATGCGCACTGATTTACTTACATGTGTTTAGGGTTATGCAATACTATATGCATCTTTACTTCTTCATTTTGAGACCTATTACTAGCTAACCAGTCTCATGTGTACCAGTTGGTAACTGGATATAAGCCTGATATTTTACATTTACACATGTTTGGTTATGCAGTATATGTGCCAATTGCGCCCCCACAACGCACCAAAATGGGTCTTTAAAATGATTAAGTATATTTGTTGGATATGAATCTCCAAATATTATCCGCTAATTAGAATCCTTGACGGATGATCTTTTTACCACTAGATTTGCGGATTGTCACTTTGATGAGACAGTCTTCCCATCGTTAGGGGGAGATAGGAAAAAGAATTTTCCGTGGGAACGACAGGAAGTGTCATTGAATATTCTCACTCTGTCTCATTTTGATCCCGAAACTTCATAATGTAAAGTTGAAGTCAAACGAATCAGACTCGATACCTGATACGTTTAATGTTATTCCATAAGTGACAAGATCACATATACGAGCTGCAAATATACTCGCAAGGTTAAAGTCCCCAAACAAGGGCACAACGTCGCTGGAAAGTGCGTTGCAATCACACATGGTGGAGGTGTGGTTGAGGTCGTAGCTCCCAAACGGAAATGGGAGAAGCTACTTGGTTCGATAGATACTCATCTAAAGGAAGAGAAGAGTAAGGCACAACTATTTGTCATCAATACATAAACCTCTCATGAGATTGTCTCTGATTAAACTATGTCTATGAATCATTACTGGAGGACGCTCCGAAGTTAATATTGATTCCAAAGATCAAAGAAATCTCAAATGAAATATGAGTGTACATACAAGTCGATGAACAGATCATACATACTCATTGATGATATATTTCACATATATTGTTGCTTATGAGGTGATAGAGCACATTGACATCGAACCATGCTCAGTTGAAAAATATCAACAAAGAGCAAATTGGCCTAAATAAGCAATCCAGGAGAATCATATTATTTGACAAATGAACAGGTATTTGGTTTGGTAGTGCTAACCTACCAAGTGTAAAGCCTGCAAGACATAGATAAATCATTTGTCGTAAAGCGTAATGAGAATAATTAAGTCATAATGTATAAGACTCTCCTTTGGCGCAAGGTTTCTGACAACGCCCTGGATTGACCGCGAGAAGACTTACTCTCCCATGATGGACGTTATAACGTTCTACTAATTAATTATCCTAGTAGTTTCCGAAGGACTGGAAATGCAGCTCATGGATATGGTTAATACATATCTCTACGGGGATCTAGATTCAGAGATATAAAAGTGCTTGATGGCATTACATTACCAAAATCAAGTAACTCTAAACCACGAAGTGCGTTTGCAATAAAATTGAAACGCTCACTTTATAGATTAAAACAATCTATGCAGATGTGGTATAACCCCCTAAGTGAACACTTGATTGGGAAAGGATATATAAGAACTATGAATTGTGCCCTTGCGTATTTATGTAGAAAAACAAGTTATAGATTTTCAAAGTAGCTTTATATGTCGATGTTAGGAACATAATAGGCACTCTTGATGAAATAAGAGAAACCACAAGCAACTTGAAACCTAAATTTGAGATAAAAATCTTGGGAAAACTTGGGTTTGTCTAGTTATTTGAGCCAGGACACCGAGTTTGTGAAATATTAATTCACCGATCGCATATGTCTAGAAAATAATCAGGCAATTTAATATGGACAAAGCGCATCCGGTTAGCACTCCCATGATTGGTCAAAGTGTTGGATATAAGGAATTGTCTATTTCGTCTAAAGGATGGTGACGAAAAAGTGTTGGGAGCTGGAATTCCCTATCTAAGTACAATATGCGCATTATCGTACTTAACACAATACACTTGACCGTATATTGTATTTCTCAGTGAACTTGTTAGCTAGATTTAGCTCAGCGCCAACGCAACGTCATTTGGAATGATATCAAGTAAATCTTTTAGAACCATTAACATGGGCTTATACTTTCCCTGTAGAAATAAAAATGAGATTGATAATGAAAATGAAAATTCAATACCTACTTAGAATGTAAGCAGCAAAAGTACTAGCTCTTATAAAAAACACACCAAACAACCTCTTGGTATGTCTTTGCTGATATTAGGTATATGTCTGACTTATACAAAGGTTGTTCTCAAATTGGATAAGGAATTACCACTGGAAATACCCCGATTGCATGGAAGTAAGATAAGCAAACCCTTGTAACTACCTCCTTGAACTGATCCAATAATATTACTCTCAATGAGATAATGTATATGATTAAGGACTATCATTACATATATTAGAGGAGTTAGTAATTTTAGGTTCAACCAGTATCCTATTTGCATATATGGAAATAATGTATCATGTATCGAAGAAATGAACATAAGATACATCAAGGGTGATAACACAAAGCATATTCTGCTCAAGTCTTATACAATCAACTATAAGAAAACTCTCTTCGAGATTCAATTGAATCAAGTAAGATGCCAGGAGAACATGACATATTTTACCAAATCATTGCCTAAATCCATATATTGGGAAACATGTAGAAAGTAAACGTAAATGTTTTCCAAACTCCCTGGATTAATGCGCGAATCAGGGGGAGTCTACTATATTTTTGATATTGGTATGCTGTGCTCTTTCCTTAACCAAGGTTTTATTTTTCCCATTGGGTTTTGTTCTTTGCTGGAAGGTTTTAGTGAGGCGACTGTTTATATACCATCATGTTTTCCTAACTCTCTCGATTAATGTACGAATCTAAGAGAAAACTAGACTGAAGGAAAAGTTTATGTATTACAAAGAAGCTAGTGCGTTGTACTCTTTCCTTCGTCAGACTTTTATTTTTTCCCACTGGGTTTTTATTTTGGCGTAAGGTTTTAACGAGACAACAATTGTGCACCATCACTCATTTGACTCGACACAAGGGGGATTGTTGAAGGATTATGTGTCATCATCAAAAGGAAGTGATTGACAAAATATTTTCTTATTACCATAATGAATGTTTCCTTTTCTTTGTAAACTCATCCTTATTTAAAGGGGCTATGATTAATGAGAATTACAGACTTCTTCTCTCTGTGTTATTGTTATTCTCTCCATATTGTTGTTCCCTTTGTTTTTCCCTTTAACAGTTAAACATTATTAAATACAAATCCTACAAAATCCCTTGAAATCCTAGTCACCCCCTTGTGATTTCAAAATCCTATGTTTGAGGGATTTTAAAGAAATCATAGGATTTCAAATCCGAACAATCCTCTAAACCAAACACAAGAATGGAATGGATTTGAAATCTAAATCCCTCCAAATCTATTTCATTCCTGCAAACCAAATGGACCCTTAAGATAAGTTTGGTTTGTGGATTAAATTGATTGGATTCTGTCAAATTTTGCGATAGAAGGATTTGTTTACTCCTTCACATAAGTGTTGGAATTGGATTCAATTCTTTGCGAATGTAACATATTTTGTAATTTGATTTAAAAAGAAAAAAATAGCATTTGCATCTAATTTAAACAACACTACCAACCCCGCCGCCCTCATCCCTCCCCCACCTCTCTTGCCGCCAAATCGCTATTGCCACCATCGACAATTAATATTATCATTCCACTACCACCCCCACCCACCTTAACCAACCATCACCACCCTACAACCATTGTCGTCACAACCCCCACTCACCCCACCGTCACCATTGTCACCACCACCACCACCATGCGTCCATGCCACTATTGTCGTCGTCTCACCCGCCACCCACCCTCAACCACTCTCAGCTACAAACCGTTCTAGATGAAACATCTCCTAAGTTGAGATAAAAGACGTTTGTCAACAATTGCATTACTAAAATAAGAAAATGCATTGACTTTTATTTTCTGGTCAATAGTAGATTGGTTGTTTTAGGTTTATCCACATAACAAGTAGTCTCTTTTAGTTCATATTTAGTGTAGCGATAACTTTTTTACCTCAATTGGTGTTAAAAAAACGATATCAACTTATGCAAAACATAATCTTCTGCAAAAAAGGTCTGAAGTAAACTAAAAAAAAGTATGAAGTAAACTCATAGAACGTTTCCATCGTTTATCTCAATGACAGGTAGATGGTGTCTGGAGTCGAACACTGATCATTACAAAACGTAATCTTGTATCAACAATTAATCAAATATTTGCATTTTTTTATGGTCGAAGCTAGGGACTTTACAGAAATACTCACTCTACTTCAAAAGTAGTGGTGAGGTTTTACTTTTATCACATCCTTACAAAACCCAAGGCAAACTGAGGACTTCAGAGAAACAATCGTTCTACTCTTTAGGATTGAGGTCAAGTCTGAGTACATCTCATCCCTCCAAGACCTACCATCCAATGGGATATATTGAACTCGTTTGGTTTGACAAACACATTCGATAACGATCTGATCATACCAAACCCAATGACCCGTCTAACCGCTAGTTTTTCCGAATCAATGAATAACCCGGGCTCTCAGACATCGATTTTACGACACGTATTTCCAAACAAACGGTTGAACGAAAAATAGGACCAAAACTCTTGAAAGACTTGCAACACCCGAAGGGCAATGAAATCCGAAAAGAAATGACTAAGAATCAATTCCCTTTTAAGGTTCGCGGCATGAAAATAAAAATGTACAAGAATGCATTAAATACGATTACAACCGAAGGAGCGCGTGCAAAATCAACGGTGTGAAAACCAACCAAATCGATGACTCTTCACTCCTCTTTCTTACGGGCCGAAGAACTTTCCGGTGTTTCATTTGGTACCAAATGTTTAACACTCGCCTCAGCTTCCGACACAAACTTGGGATCGGGCTCGTGTTTCTCTGAAGGCTCTCTCATAGCAAGATATATGTAGAATGCAATTACGATATTGACGGATACAACCGCAAGAAACCCGCTCAAAAGTGTCAAGGAATATGGAGACATATCAGCAATACCTGTTCAAAAAAGCCAAAAGGCATGATAAAAAATTGAAATTATGAACCATTGTACTTGTCTTTTTGTTGCAAGTTTGATGTAAGGATGCATTTGGTACGTAGACAGGACTCGACAAGGGAGAGTGAGGTAGGCGGATGAAAGAATTGTGTAAAGGGTTTTAATTTGATATGGGTCGTTTAGTAATTTACCAATCTTGTCTCATCTCCTTGATCTTTTGTTCCGCCTATTTTGGTGGGCCAAAAAATGAATTTTTGCCCGCGCCAAACGTGAGACAAGTATTTGTATTGTCCTGTCTTGCGTACCAAACACACCCACACAAAAACAACCTCTTTACCCCTTGGGGTAGAGGTAATAAACAAACCTCCGGTAGATAATTAGCATTGAACTTGCAAGCAAAAAACGTCAACCGATTTCATTACAAAAATCATCTCAAACTTTTCTAGAAAAAGAGGCCAAAAGAAATACGAATTCAAGACCTATGCAGATGAATATTGAGAAGTTCATATGAAGCTTACCGGGAAATAAATTGTTGTTGAAGGCGTACAATATTGCAATTGGGACCGCCCACATCAACATAGATGTTATAAAGAATTTCTCTATAACTCTTGCCATTCTTAGCTTCAAACTGCAAAAATTCAAAAATCATACAGTTACCGAATTATTTGTGTTCATCAAATGATTTTTTCTCAATATGGAGGTAAATGGTAATGTCTCTGATCCCTTTGAGTAATTATATCAATGTAAACAATCAATATAGTATCAAATTTTTAATTATCATATGTTTTACATAACCTAAGTAACCATATCTTATATATTACTAAGGGGCGTTTACCAAACGCTTACGGGGTAAGTGCTTACCAGCAAGAGCACCACCTTCACTTACCTTATCAGGTAACATTCTCAGCCATCAAAATGGATTGTTGGTAAGCGATTTTTACCCGATAAGTGCTTACTTACTGGTAAGATTGTCAGTCCTTGTTATGCCACTTACCGGGTAAGATTCTAATTGCCATGCTCACACGGAAGGAAAGCGACACCCGGTAAGCGTATAGTAAACGGCCCCTAAATAAATAGCTTAAGTGTGCTTAATCACCGTTAAGTTAAAGAAAATTGTTCAACTGCTTAGCTCAGTTTGACTTAATTGGGGAACCATTTATAAGTCGCACACTTTACTAGCTATTTACAAAAGAAATGAGGATGTAACTTTGATGAGAATAAGAAAGTAAGTGGTTCTTCTTGAGCTTTTGAGTTGTTCAACCGAACTGGTAACACAAGATTTAAAAAAAACATGATTTTGCAAGACACATTCGGTTCCAAAAGATATATACAAGTTTAAGCAAGATAGGCTAAAGACGAAGTAGTTGCTGACTCTCTAACAACCCCCCCCCCCTACGTATGAGTCCATAGCCTATCTACCCAAATAAGTACATCGATGCCTACCTTTCGACTCTCTAACCCATCCCCAACCCGCAACCACCTCTCCACCCCCTTCCTCTACGCCAAAAAATCAAAAGTTCTTACACATAATCTGCTACCCTAGTCATACGTTTCCACAAACTCTTATCTCAGGTCATGCCTACCGAAATGCCCACATCCTCCTCGGCCTTCCCTCATGCTCACACCCTCGACCATGACGCTCTCCTCCTCCCTCATCAGATTCAGTGCCTACAGTTGTCTCCTACAAATGTATCCAAATCACCATAGTCTTCATCCTCTCATTGTATTTGTGACCGGCACTACTCCCAACTCAGTATGAAAGACCTGATTTGGTATTTTGTCTCACATGGTCCATCCATAGGTCCATTTGAGCATCCTCATTCCAGCGACCTCCATTTTCCTCTCGTGCGCCTTCTTTGTTTCCCAACATTTTGAACCATACAACATGGTTGGTCAGACGGTTACCCTATAATATTTGACCTTTAGCTTTAGGTGTTACCTTATTGTCACACAACACTCCCGTGGCCGCCCTCCATTTTAACCAACCTTCTTTTATGCTCCTCGATCTCACCCTCATTTTGAATCATAGAGTCTAGATACTCAAAGTTGTCTCTTTGAGCTACCCACTTCTCTCTTATGTTGACTTCTACTCCCTCTTCATCACACTTCCTACTGAAGTTGCACCAAAGGTATTTGGTCCTAGAACGAGTAATGTGCAAGCCACCAACCTAGAGTTCACCTCTCTCTTCGTTTCCACTACTAGAACAATGTCTTCGGCAAACAACATACATACACCATGGGACACACCCTTGAATACCTCGTGAAATCTCTTCCAAAACCACGGCAAAGAAGAATGGGCTTAGTGTTGATACCTAGATTAACCCTATCTCACCCTATCTCCACGTGGAAATACTCCGCCTCAACCATATCTTGTATATGGCCCTTCCATACCTCCACGGTACCCTCTCTCCTCCAGACTTCTTCATATCACATTCCAGGGTACATTATCATAGGCCTTCTCCCCAGGTCTATAAACACCATGTACACATATGCTTACGACATTCTCTATACCTCCATAAGGTGCCTAATTAGGTGGATTGCCTCCGTCGCCGACCTCCCTAGCGATACGCCAAATTGGTTCTCTTACACCCTCTCCCTCTCTAGCCTCGTTAAAACCCCATCTCTCCTTTATTGCTTTGTCCCCAACTAAAACATGTGCACTCTATCAAAAAAAAAGACGACCTTCAGATTTAAACCATCAGCATCCAATTTACGCATAAGCAAAATAACCTCACAGTTAAGATAAAGATGCATGCTATCAAAAAAAAAACAGAATGTTGTGAGTATAATGCTCTAAACTAATAGAGCAAATGGACAACTCGCCAACAACCCTATTTAACATTGAACAATGTCATTCCAGTTTCAAAATACCTACAGTGTTGTGATTATGAATAGGAACTCACCAACAACCCTATTTAACATTTGTAGCAAAAGTCAGTAGACGTTGGACCTCCCATTCCAAGGTTTGAGAGCGAAAATATTAAACCCTCCACCTAAATCAAGATTATAAAATCACAAGTGTAAGTATGGCATGAATCTGAAGACCTTAAATACCTAACTATGTGAAAAGAAAAGGTTTTACTCTCAATATGTCAATGCTTGAAGCAATAGAGAGACGCTTACCTTTAATTTGTATAAAGTACATAAGGAAGGTATCGAACTATGGAAGCCATGTTTTAACATGTTTTTAGAATTAAACAATCTCATTTCAACATATAAGGTGCATATCAATGATCTATACATAGCAACTCATCGGAAATGCATCTCATGTCTAGTAATTCGGCTTTACAGGTAAGGCATAAATAGTTTACCACTTACTAGATGACTTGGGATCACGTGAGACCAGGCTGTTTTCGTGAGACCAGGCTGTTATTTTGTGGTTTTGTTATGATGTTTCAGTGTTATTTTGTGGACTCACGAAAACAAAAACAGGCCGGTCTCACGTGAACCCAACCCCTTACCGGTTACCTAACATATGATAAAACGACATATCTAGTTTACCACTGGCAGCAATTGAACAGATGGCTATCTAACAAGCTGGCCAACAGATCTATTTCAATTGAATCAGGATTCAGGGTCTCAGGGACATCTATCTAACATATGGCTGAAATCATATATCTAACAGGAATATTATACTACCACAACAAGATATTATATACTTAAAAAAACAAGATATTGACTCAAATTCTCCTATATTTGTAGTATCCCACGGCCTAAATCGTTGATATGTGTATCTAAAATTAACAGAAAAAACAGGAATTTTAGACAAAAAAAAATGGAGTATATGTTCCTTTGTTTTAGTCAAAGAGCTTTACTAAATACTATGTTAATGAGTTTATCTCTTTGTTTCAATGATTATCTAATGATTCTTCATGTGTAAAAAAAAAGGCATCATAGTTCATACCATACTCTTTCTCAATCAATCCCTGTTCTTTGTAATCACTAGGTTACGAGTGCATAGATGCTCGGTTAGTTTACCTAGTTTTTTGAACGATTGACGATTGAAGTCTTGATCGATTGCACAGTTGCAACTTGCTCGATTGACGCTAGAAGCCTCGAATTGTTGACTGATTGAACAATTAGATTCGTGTAGTCGCTACTGGATCTTGATTGCAGGATGAGTCTATCGAGGTTGGGGGTAACAGGGGACAGCGGATTACACATAAGACGGTTATCGGGTCGGGCTTATCTGGGTCGGACCAACTTCAGCCCAACAACTTCGGTTTTAATTTGTTTGTATAGATCGGAGTGGGGTTGCTAATGGGTTAGGATGATCGGTTGAAAATATTTGAACAATCTAACTTAATGTTAGCGGTTTAAAAAATCTTAAATCAATTAATCCAAAACCAAAGTGCAACTCAACCCACACCATACGAGTTTGTCGGGTTGATACTTTGATACATCAAAATATTCTCCTAACATTGAATATGTTGTATTCTCTACTCATAATTCATTTTCCATCATCAACCATTTGGTATAACTTATCCTAGGGATGAGATCGGAAACAGACCGGTACCGAACCAGTTGATACTGAATTTTTTTGGGACTAAAAAGTAGGATTTAAAACAACTCAAAAGCTAAAATTGACATAGGGGTCGGAGTTGGAAAGAGGTCAAACTCAAATAACAAAATTACAAGAATAACTTGGGATAAGACCATCTCCAAGACTCCAACCTTAACACCAAAAACACCTAATTTGGTGGACCCATCAACACCAAAAAAAAAAAACTCAACTCCAACCACACTCTAAAAAAACACCAAATTTATGGATCTCACATTAAAATAACATATTTTATTTATTATTAATTATTTTTAATAACAATAATTAAAATTTATTAATACATATTATAATAATAAAAACCAAGTATATAAACCGAGGGATCTCAAAACGTGGCAGGAAACTTTAGTCACTATATGGCTAGCGGAAACCAATGGACGTTTTAACTTATGTCTTAATTTATAGATTTTTCGGTATGAAATTATGTTTATCCAGTATTATGTATGTTTAATTTTGTTATGAATTTGTATTTTATTAGTTTTTTTTGTTAATGTGTTCCTTGTCTTATTATATATATATATATATATATATATATATAATTATAAAAAATACATTTTAAAAAACTTAAATATTTTTTAAATAATTAAATTTTAAAATATAAATAATTAAAACATAATTATTAAACATAATATATTTAAAGTAAATATTAAATAAGTAATAAAATTAAAAAAAATGTGGGCCCAAAATATTTGGTGTTGCTACAGTTCCACACCAAATTTGGAGATCACATGGAGGTTTCTCATTTCAATCACCAATTTTTTTAGAGTTTTGTAGTATGGTTGGAATTAGAATTTGATGTTTTTAGTGATTTTGGAGGTCCAATGGAGATGCTCTAAGAGAGTGATACCACGTTTTCTATATATAGTATTATTGTTTATTGTCATTGCTCTATAGTCTGACTATACACACTATTTTTCTAGTAAAATTTCTTATAATTCATCCTCTCCATTTTCTTTTCAATATTATTCAAAGTCGAAGGAGAAAATTGACAAATCATTTGTTTTTCTTGTGTATATCCAAAAAAAAATTCACAAACCAAAAGTTAACGAAATCAATATCTTTACCCTTAGAGTAGAGGAAATGTCTGCATTTATCATAAGGGATAGGCTAAGGGGTTGTTTGTTTTTTTAAAAAAACCTCTTAATGGCTCTTAAGTCTGAATCGTTCAGACATTTTTACACACCACCTCTTATTAATCATAACTAAAATAAGAATTCAGACTTTAGACATCTTAAAAAACAAACGACGCCTAAATGTACATCTACCCACTAAGGGGTTGTTTTTTTTTTTTTAAACCTCTTAATAGCTCTTAAGTCTGAATTATTCAGACTTTTTTACACACCACATCTTATTAATCATAACTAAAATAAGACTTCAGACTTTAGACCTCTTAAAAAACAAACGAAACCTAATTGTTTTTTACATTTTCGATATATAATTTAACCTCATTTTAACATAAATAAGGATGCATATAGCAACACCCTTGTCATAATCTCCAACCACGCAACCCTACTTTCAAGATATACCGAAAATCGGAAATACGTATGGGTTAAATATGTGAAAGGACTGAAATGAAATATATGTAAAAGTTAAGGGTTAAATATGTATAGTAGACATGGATGACATGTGTAAATGCATACACAACGCCGTCAATTGGCGTTCTTCCGAACGAGAGCAATACTGGTTAGGGTTTTACTCTGATCCGAGCTTTGAGAAATTGGCGGGCATCTGGTTAGGGTTTTTAGAAGATTCATTGGCGTGAATACGATGAAATCAGTGGTTGGAATGGTGGTGTCGAACAAAATGCAGAAATCGGTGGTGGTCGCCGTCGACAGGCTATTCCATAACAAACTCTACAATCGCTACGTCAAGCGCACCTCCAAATTCATGGCACATGACGAACAAAATCAGTGCAATATTGGCGATCGAGTACGTTTTCTTGTTATCTGTTATGAATAAATCGTGTTCTACAAATAGCCACTTCTAAAATTCCAAGTCCTCTTTGTTACTGAAACTGTATTCAGAAAAGAAAGAAGAAAAAAAACACTTAAAAGGTGATATTTTAAGTTAATCGTTGCAAATTTTGAATAAATGTGCTCTAATCCTGATAACTTTCAACCTCAGAGTTGGTACAATTATTTTTGTGTTGGAAATTGTATAAAATGTATAGTGTAGCAACATACAACAAGCATACTATTTTGAAGTCTACATTTTGAAACCTAGATTTTGAAGCAAGAGAAGTGCTTGGTTTCAACTTTGATTACAAAGTCCACATTCTTTCCCCAAACAGAGACTATTTGTTATCTTGGTGTGATCCAATGGCCATGTACATTGTTGTTGTTGGACTAGTTGGTGCTTCAACTTTACTAGGGGCTAAGAAAGGCTTCCGTAAAGAGGATGCAATAGGGACATAGGGTGTACGCAGCAGTAGACAGGAGGCAAGAAAAACCAAAGGTGTAGTACAAGAGGCTTAAGCTCAGTTTTCTAAAAGGGTAGCTACAACAGCCACCGTGACGCCGACGTGACTCAAGATTTGTGTCTGACACCACGTTAAGCCTGTGGCGCGCCATGGCCTAATGCATGGTTTCTCTAACACGATATTTGATTTTTCTTACCCTTTTAATGTCTTGCTTAGTTTCTAATATATAAGTATATAACCTAACTTAAATTGTTTAATATCATTGATTCATTGAGTAATAGTAGAAAACATATGTTTATATATGATATCGAGATTTGCTGCTATAAGTCACGCCTTGAAAAACGTTGTGGCCTCGTCGTGGCTCCTAAGGTTTGAGGCTTGGCCTCGCTGCCATGCCACACCTTATGCCATTTAGAACCTTGCTTAAGCTAGAAGACAACACATAATCCTCCCAAACATAAATCGTATCCAATGTTTTCAATGCGTCCCTGAACTCAGAACCAGGAGAATAATAAGTGTATAACATACAAGCCTTTCAAGTACAATTATTTCTTTCATCCATAGAACCACATAACTGCAGTGGGAGTAGCCTAGATTGAGGGGAGAGGAGTTGAGCAGAAAGAATGGAAGTTCATAGTTCATATCTCTGAATTCTGATGCATAAGTACAGGAAATAGTATCAGTGGTCAATTGACTCTTCATTGCTTCCATATAAATACTATTTTACATGACAGCCCCTCATAAGATTATATTGCATAAGAACACCATGCCAAAAGCAGTCATGTACTTGGAATTGGGATTTAGGAGTTGCATGACTAACCTAAATGTCTTTACCCAGACAGAGTTGAGGCTTGCTTGACGCATGAGATGAGACTTGCAAAGAGGGAGATAAAAAATTCTTTATGGTCCAGGGTTCATCTGATAGTCTGAAGAAAGCCATTGAGGGTATGAGTATAACTTGATTAAGAAATTACCTAACAACCATGTATCCTTTTGATCACCTCCACCACAACGTTGTCTTTGTCCTGTGATATTGAATATAAACCAGGAAGATTGACTTTTAATGGGACATTACCACACAATGAATTCTGCCAAAAGGATATCTTTTTATCTTTACTCACTTGAAGTTTTACTAACGGTCAGAACAAGGTAGCAGACTCTGTGATTCCCTTCCGGAGCTCAATGCTATAAGTAAGACCTGGCTGCTTAGAGTACCGGATCTATAGGACTTGTATTTTAATTGGATAATCTTCTATCATAGGAGTTTTTTATTTATCTTCTTTATTATATCTATATGCCAATTCCCACCTGATCCCCATCAATAAACAATGAATCCACGTGATTTCTGTTATTTTTCATGTTCTCAATAGTGTGGAAGAATTTTAAGTTTTTGTCACTCTCATGCCACAATTCTCTAGATTGCGGCCTCCAAGAAATTTCATCCGGTTCGCTGAAGATTTGAATTTGACTTTAGATCCAGGTGCTTTGAAACATCTTAATCCAGTGAGGGACCAATATCTTATGCCCACTTTTCAGCTGTAATGATAGTTATGACACAATGACTTATGGATAACCTCCATATGTGTGCTTGTGTGCATCTGAGAGCAGTGGACAGATTTTATATTGTGAATTGACCGAGTGGGGCTATTCATTTGAATATAACAAATTGATAACTGAATTAAATGTAACAGATGCCTTACACATGTTTGTCCATATGCTGCAATAAGCAATATTATTCTGAAAACTAATAATTTATTTCTTCTCAGAAGGATAACTACATAGTGAAGTGTTCAACTTGTAAATACAGTCTTTAGTGCGTAGAAGCACTAAAATGCCGGTGAACATAATCTTCAACTAAAAATAAATGTTTTTCTGAATTTTGTTTTCCTGTCAGTTGTCTTTTGCCATATTGGTGGTGGTTGGTGATTTTTTTCTTTGGGGGGGGGGGTGTGGAGGGGTTTAAAATGAAAGAGAAAATGAAAACCATTCTTTAGGTTGCCTTGAAGTTGCATATATATCATATCATTATATTAACCTTATTTGATGGTTCCATGAAAATACGCCTTCAAAATTTTTGTTGGTCTATGCTGATAAACCATCCAGATGTCGGTATTAATCACACCTTATGCTGATTTTGTGTGTTGTGTGTTGTTCCCCTTCATATTCTTTAATAGTACAGAGAAGAAATGAACAAGATAACAGTAAAAAATGCATGAACAGGAAGTACAAATCTCTTAGTATCCACAGTCACATCGGTGCGCCTGTGGCTAAACTCGGGTTGGCTCAGAATTAAAAGGATTGTCTATCATATACTTTCTGCTTTAAATATTCACCCAAAAAGGTGGTGTCAGGTTGCAAAGAGAATACAAATGGTAAAAAGAACGAAAATGCCAAAGTAGGGAGTTGGGACAAAAAAGAGGAGAGGAAATAGATGCCTAAGTTTGAGAAGTAACAATAGGAGGTTCAAATAAGAAGGCTAAATATCGTGATTCATGAGAAGGTTAGAGGGAAGGTTCATGTGTGAATCATTGAGAAAATCCATTTGAAGATGCATATGTGGACCCATATTGTGAGAAGGTAAGAAGGGGAGATTCAAATGTGAACCATTGAAAAAATCCATTTGAAGATGCATATGTGAACCCATATGATTAATCTGTTACATCAGTTCACATATGCTTCTTCAAATAGATTTTTTCAATGGATTCACATATGAACCTTCACTTAACCCTCCCTTCTTACCTTTTCACGATATTTAGCCTTCTTATTTGAACTCGAGTTCAAATAATAAGAAGGCTAAATATCGTGAGAAGGAAAGGTTCAATGTGAATCATTGAAAAAAACCTAAAAAAAATTATTTGAAGATGCATGTGAACGGACGTTACAGATTATTCATAAAGGTTCACATATGCATTTTCAAATGGATTTTTTCAATGATCCACATATGAACCTTCCATTCTTACTTTCTCACAATATTTAGCCTTCTTATTTAAACCTGCCCCATAGAAATATTAGTATATATTGTCTGGTTTGTAGCCAGTTCTGGAACTACCAAGTGGTTAGGGTATAACCTGCTAGGTTCTTTTTAAAACAAGTATGTTTGATAGAATGTGGCTCAACGTGAAGAATTGTGAGGGCTAACTGTTTTGCATCATAGTTGATGCCTTATGAGGAATGTTTTAGTATGTGATATGTCCTAATTTATTGAGTGATAACTCACCTGAAGTATTCAATGATCTTGAGCTGCTGATCAGGCCAATTAGGAAGCTGAACATTTTACGAGATAACTACTGGTGTGGCAATTGATAAAACTAGGTAGGGTGTTGATTCAATGCCAGATCTGTGGGGAAACACTTGAATTTAGGTGTTTTAGACTAAAATGGGATGAAAAATAGAGTTCTAGGAGTGTCAAGAGGAGTTGATGTCGCAAGCATGTTCTTGGGGGGTGGGGGGAGGGGTTGCCAACAAGGATGTCAGCCATTGGTTTGTTGTTAGAGTCCTTGGAAAGGGCCAATCATTTGACGATATACTTGTAATTTGACAATTCCTAGGGATGATCCTTTGAAGAGAAGGATGCCAGGGAAGAGTGGAGGTAGGCCAAAGTTCACATTGTGAGATTCCACATCTGTTGGGGAGAGGAACAAAGGTTGTCTTACAAGGGACTTGATACCTTATCTATTAGATGCGTTTTTAAAACCGTGAGTCCAGGCCTGGACAAAGCGGACAATATCTGGTACGGTTGGTTGGGGACACACATGGAGTGGTTATAGTTATTCCAGTTCTTTGAATATACTAATGGATTTGGCTTTCAGTAGCAGAAGGAATAATGCTATTTCATGTTCCAGAGCCCTAGCACTATTAAATTTCTCTAAACTTTAAATGGGTTTATTTCGGTCTACCCAAAAGGTTGTAGTTGACTTTACATATGGTCAGAATACTGACAGGGCCATCCCGTAGTCTATGAACGTTTAGTCCCTTGATCAGAGCGGCGTCAACTATTCCTCTGCTGAAAATTAAAATACGAACACTTGTTCATAAAGCAGACTTTTATTTTCAACTTCATCAGTTCTTGCTTTACTGCCTTTTCTTGTTCTAATATTAGGGTGTGTTTGGTACGATAGACAAGACGAAATAGGACAGAACAAAAACTTGTTGTCCCACGTTTGCCGCAACACTAGACTGAGTGGGACAAAAATGTATTTTTTGGTCCACCAAAATATATTGAACAAATATCAGGGAGATGAGACAAGATTGGTAAATTACTAAACTACCCATGTCGAATTAAAACCCTAAAACCATGCACAATTTTTTCACCCGCCTATCTCACTTTCACCCGTCCAGTTCTATTCAGTCCGGTCTGCGTACCAAACACACCTTACTGAAGTGTTCCCTTTTGCCTTGGTCGTAAAGTATCCGAATTTTGCGTTTTGAAGAAATAGACTGCTACCGGTAGTGAAGATTGCAAATTTCCATGTCAACTAATATCCCTATGATTTCAATGTTTGAAACTGCACTCATGTTCATTGTTATATTTTCAGGGATAGCTCTGACATGTCTGTATGAAACTTCTTTTTTCCAGGTTAGACTGGATCCTTCGAGGCCATTGAGCAAACGGAAAAACTGGGTTGTTGCAGAGATTCTGAAGAAAGCACGAATATATGGGGCGCCATCAGCTGCAGCTCCTACTGGTTCAGGCACCAAGACAGCAGTAGCAGATTCATCTTCATCTTAAGGTTTGAATATGGAAACACACACACACATATATATGTATATATATTGCATGTGAAGCTCTCGTTGTGGATGCGTTTGGCACGCTGAATAGGATTGGACAAAAACTTGTTCCACGTTTGGTGCGACGTTAGAGTGGGATGGGACAGCACCGAGTGGGACAAAAATGCATTCTTTTGTCCCACCAAAATAGGTGGAACAAAAATGAGGGAGATGAACAAGATTAGCAAATTACTAAACTACCTATGTCAAATTAAAACCCTAAAACCTTGCACAATTCTTTCACCCGCCTAACCCCACTTTCGCCCGTTCAGTTCAGTCCCGTTTGCGTACCAAATGCATCCTAAAATTACTGAAGGTTGAAACCTCTGTGGGCATGTCTTGATCATACCCTATAGAGTTAGGATACGTAGGGAAGGGAAGGTTCAAATGAGAATCATAAATATTCTGAGAATCGTGAGAATCACTATATATGCATTGATGCATATGCACCCTGAATTTGAGTGGGTATGTGCACCAATGCATATATATATATATATATATATATATATATATATATATATATATATATATAATACGTACATTGATGAGTATACTAATTGCTAGATATATTTTGATGGTGTATATGCATCAATGCATATACCGATTCTTACAGTTCTCAAAATATTTATGGTTCTCGTTACAATTTGGTCTATGTTGTTTGAGAGATGATAAGCTTCCAGATGCACAAAGGCTCTCGGTTTAACCGATGAAATATAAAATGCACTTCTTTTCATTATTTGCAAATACCAACTTTATGACTTGTTCCTTCTCTATACCAGGTGAAGATGTCATTCAGCCTAGTTCCTGCCACCCGCTGAGCTCAACCATGACGAGAACCATAGATATAGTTTTGTTTGTCGTGATTGTAGTTGCAATCTCGTTTGTGGATCTCTTTCTGGAACGTGATTTTGATTTGAACTTATCTTGTGCCGATCTTTTTGGTATTTTTAATTCTTCATGTAGATCCACGACGGAGGCACTTTGAGCAAAGGTAGTCGGTGCATTCAGGATGAACGTTTTCATGGTTAGTTATGTATGATTGCTAATTGGCATCGTCTTTTCTTCAATAATTTTAATGAAGTTCTAGATTGAGAAGTTTGAGTTTGGTAAAAGTCGCTTTGGGAGTTGAATTGTGTATAGGCAAATTGCATGAAAATACAATGTTACAGAAAATAGAAATCAGACGAAAGGATGTTGTATTTTTCATGATCATATATATAAGCTAGGAAATGTTTGAGATACCAAAATGGAAGACTTTGAAAATACTTTACACAATAGAAATTAGAACAAAATACGTTGTATTTTCATGCGGTCTGCCTTTTCTGGTATTAGATTAGTGTTCTCAAGGACAATGTTGTGACTCAAAAACAGGCCCAATGAGGCACAATTCTTTTTTTGGAAACTGTGGATTTCTGTGTCAGCTTGTGTTTTTCTAGAGTCTAGACTAATTCTATGGCCCCTTGAAGATAACAATTCAAAAAATCTCTAGGGGACTTGATGAGACTCAAGCTGACAACCAATAAGGAGCCTCAATGCCTAGCTTTTATTTGTCGGTTGAGTTAGAGCATCTCCAACAGCTATGTTAAAGTTTTTCTAAAATAGTGTAAAAAAAATCAAAATCTCTAAACATTTTTGCATTCAACTCCATCAGTAATGCTATTTTAGCAACTCTAGTATTAATTATCTTATTAAAATATTCAATATATGAAAAGATGGGAGATGAAAAGCTTGATATTTTGAGGTAATAATTGATTTGGGAGGAAACTATCTATTTAGAGATTTCTCTAAATTTAGAGATTTTTACAATCTTTCTCCTCTTTTCTCTATTTTAGCATAGAGGATAGCATAGCTGTTGGAGCAATAAAAATGCTAAAATCTCTTCTTTTTTTTTTTTCCATTTTAGCATTAGTTGTTGGAGAAGCTCTTAGGTATTAAGTTGGAAACTGTAGACTTCTGGGTCAACTTGTGTGTTCTAGAGTCTAGACTAATCCCATGGGCCCTTGAAGATAACAATTAAAAAAATCTCTAGGGGGCTTGATAAGACCGAGCTAATAATCAATAAGGAGCCTCAATGCCTAGCTTTTATTTGTCTGTTGAATTGGGTATTAAGTTTCAAGGAGGCACCCGTTTGGTGTGTCCAAGTGATGTTTATATAGGTGTCTGTTTGTTTTTTAATAGGTCTAAAGTCTGAAGTCTTATTTTAGTTATGATTAATAAGAGGTGGTGTGTAAAAAATCTGAACAATTAAGAGGTTTAAAAAAAAAAAAAACATAGTGTTGCAAGTGGAATCACAATGCAAACCATTGTCTCTTCCTATGTCTTTCACTTTTTTGTATCTCTTGTGCTTGTGTGTATTTTCAAGGGTCAAAAAAATGACAAAATACTATCTTCGTCACAAAATAAATGTCGACGATGAAAAAGTCTTGTAATCATTATAAATCATTGCTAATAATAATACGTTCTTAAATCGGGACGTTAAAAGATATATGATAGATTTTCCAAAATAGAGAAACAAAATCTTTAAAAAAAATTATATTTCACTTCAACAACTTCTTCATTTTGGAGATTATAACTTTGATTATATTATTAAAATAGATGAATGGTTGTATGAGAAGAAAAGTTAAGGTGAGAAGGATCTGGAATCTGAATCCTTAATCCATTTTAATATCAAACTCGCACATGAAACATGTTTGATATGGGGATTGATCAGGTACATCTCATCCTAATGTGCATCCAAGTGAGTGATTTCTTATTACTCTTCTCACCGTAACCTTCATTCCCACTGAAACCCAACTCTTATTAAAATATTTCATACATTTAATAAAATATTATTTCTCTTAAGCATGCAATATTATTAATATATTTCATACATTTGATAAAATAGTCTGTCTCTCTCCTAGACATCCAATATTATTAAAATACTCTATACTCCATTTCAAAGTTTCTTATTGGTGAAAATACAATTTAAAAGAAATCTCTTACATTAATCATTTTTAGAAAGTTCCCTAAACTTAATGATTCACTCTTACTTTCTCCAATTTTTTGAGAAAGATTTTGGAGAATATGATGAAACAAAAAAAAAAAAAGCACCCAAAATCCCAATTTATCCATTTCGAAGTATTTGTTGGAAATGCTCTTACACAAATTTGTGTCGAGCCATGGTAACAAGTGTTGGATCGATCGAATTTGAATCAAATCCAAATGACAATAAGCAAATATAACTACAAACAAATTTGGTCTTTTAGGACGTCCACCAGCCAACCTAATAGAACACAAAAAAATAAATCAGTCATATTAGTCAAAAGACAGTTGTACCCCCTAAAAGACCCATTTCATTGCATTGGAATTTGGACCCCAAAAGGGTATCATAGACCTTTGAATATGCAAATACAAGGGATTTGAAATCCCATTCAGACTGTTTGGCAGTTGCTGAATGGTTTAGTGCAGAATGATTAACTGGTCTGAATGATTAAGTGGTCTGAATGATTAAGAGGTTTTTATGGTATGGTTTCATAATGAAATCAGGGCTCTTAATGGTTAAGAGAGGGTCAGGATAGAAAATCATTAAGAGGATTTTGAAACAATTAAGAGGCAACCATTTTTTTTGCCAAACAAGATTTACCTCTTAACGATTCAGATGTTGCCTCTTAATGGAACCATTAAGAGGTAAACAAACAGCCCCTAAGCATTCAGATGGTTGCCACAACTAAATAATAAGATTATTCTAATATGACAATTCTTGAACACCAAAAATCAACTGGTTCTATCTTACCATTTTTTTTGTAAAATGTCGAAATCTCGTCCGAAACGTCCAGCGATTTCATCGTCATATTTGTAAACAAACAAACGAATCCTCGGTGATCAAATAAGGGACGAGTTTGAGTTCTCAGATGTTTTCAGCGGGAGGTAGCTCTTGACGTTTTGGTGGACTGCCTAGAACTCGTTCCATATCAAAACGGACCTCAATGTTACGTATACTGTATCCTACCACCATTAGCCAATAAAGCAGCTTCGCCAATTCTGGGGCGCTTGTTTCCGTCACACTTGTCTGAACAATCACACGAAAACAATTTCAACATGTTGAATATCAGTTAAGAAAAGGGTATGTCACCCCCCACCCCCAAGTGGTGGCACCATATGACTAAAAAAACGAAGCTATGGATATTTTTTATCAAAATCATCACTGAATTGTTGGTTGGTTCCTTGCTTTATGTATGTGAGGTTTTGTGGTCAAGTCTTTTATACCATTTTTTCAAAAACATAATAAATCTGAAATTAAAAGCTAAAAACTCAAAAAATGATACAAATGGGATTCGAACTCGTGCTTGGAAGGAGAGGAAAAAAACCATGCAAACGAATTCTACCCAAAAAAACTTGTGTTGTTATTGTAGTTTCATGGAATATAACGGTTGCACCAACAAAATAATACAGTGGCACCTTTCACAACTCTAAATTTTATAACACTACGACGAAGGAACGAAGCGGAAGCCCGTGCCACGTATGCACCATAGTGTGTCCCAAAGACGGGTAGATGGTGCCTGGAATCAAACCTGAGACCTCACTTATTGATTTCCACCTCCTTACCGCCAGGACAATACAGTTAGGCTAGGCGCTTGGAATTGTAGTATTCCCCTCACCCCCCCCCCCAAAAAAAAAAAAATTCATATGTGAGGCAAATCAGGTATACAACGGCCCTCTAGGTCTGTCTTAAGAGCCTGGTGCACACAAGGAGCCCAGTCCCCAAAGGAATTGTAACTCCCACAGAACCACACTGTGGCTGCCAGACTCGAACCCTCGCTTGTTTGTGCAAGTATACCATCCTGTAACCAACTGTGCTACGTCCTAGGGGGCAACTATAGGTAGTTGCAAAAGATTTGCACCTCTTTTGCATGTTAGGTTTGACTAGATACATTTGGGGTGTTTTCAGACAGTATACCGAGGATTTTAACTAAACTGAACCACTTCCAACACTATCTTCTCAAATGGGACATAAATGGGAATCAAGTACTCACTTCACAGGGCACATATGAAAGCTTCAAGTGGTGAATAGAAAGAAAAAAAATAACATCATGCTAACCTTCATTTCACTAGGATCTGAAACAGCCAAGAGACGTTTTATAAATGTGTTCATTGCAACCACGACATCCTCCCCAGCACTACTCGTCAAATCCTGCATGATAGATAGATATGAAGTATTCAGAATACTGAGACATCAAGTAGACAAGTCTTCTTACCTAGCATCCGTTTTTTTATTTTTAGGAATGTTGGAAATTGAGGGTTCCTTTTCCCCAAAAATTGAGGGTTCCTTGATCAATAAGACATGATAAATCACTTGGAGCGCGTATAATCCACTTTCCAAATACACTAATTCCACCCTTATTGCATTGGGTATCACGAACTGAGTATTGGGGTAATCCAAATGATAACTCGAAAGCGAAGGTTGTAAAATTGAGTTCCTTATATCACCCAGATTCAACCTTTCATATATTTATACGAGGACAGTACGAGTTAGTTATGCGGTTTATGGATAACTTCTGTGGATAAGATCGAACACGGATCAGAAGGCAGCTCAGAAAGTAATTCAGAATCAGAAGCACTTCAGAAGCTTCTAAAAAAGATTCAGAGGCTAAGTTAAGAAGGCTTCTTGCCTTCTGAATTTCACTTGGGATATTCAGAAACTCGATTTTCGCAACCACTACCAGGAGCGCAGCCCCCTTGACCCCTCGCCTTATGGCCATATAAGGTGATAGAGGCAACATTTGTGAGTGTGCACTCTGCACCTCCTAACTCACATTATGTTTGCCTTTATCACCTAGTAGATCCCTTGTAAATCACAACTACACCAAAACGCTTGATGACACTAAAATCACCAACAAGGAGTAGGCAAAATGAAAATTTCAGATAGGCGTTGAAAGGAAGAATATAGACAAGTCAAGAACTGATGGAAGAATTGCATACGTTGATCATTGACAAATTAATTTGAAGCCGTTGTAGAAGTTGGATTAGCACTTTATTAACCGATTAACTTCCTAACCTTAAGATTTTGGGGTTCAAGAGACTTGAGATAATCCAACAATTCATTTGATCCATTGGCAGATATTCTTTCTACTTGACGGTTGAGTTCCTCAACTTCTGCTTCAAGTAACTCAATGTACTTAATTGCATCTATTTTCTCTGGACCAGAAACATTATTCCACCTGATCACTTCCCCTGTCACCTTTTTCTGTGTCCCTGCTGCATAATCTGATGCATCCTGTATATTGCAAGAGTAGAACTTAATGATCAATACTACTACCTTGATTTCTAGTCCAAAAGTGGGACAAAAACCTTTTAAATTTTAGAAAATGAACACCCATTTCAGTTAGGATTAGAAGGAAAAAATTGGACCTTCTTGTACCTCAAACACTAGGGGACCACATCTTTAGAACAAAATATCATCTGAAAAGATGAACTTCATGCAATATCATGTTTCCCTTTTTGTGGCACCAATTTTGTTGAAAACACTTGCACGGTCAATCCACCACACAGAATCACATACAAAATAAACAATGCTTCTTGCAGTAGAGCTATCCTCGTATAGACCAACTGGTTTTTGTAATTTGTACAAGCTCAATAAACAGCTGCCTTGTTGATTTTCATTTTATGATCTATATATTGGATCAAATATGCGCTTTTTGTATATACTATTCTTCTTGTCTGTGTATTGTGATTTCTTTCGTCTTTGGTAAGTTCTCTGTGGTTTCATTGAATCAATTTATCTCATAGAAATCCAAAAGAAAACAGTAATATTCAAATACTCCCCAAGAGCATTTACCTGGTGCAACATGCCAGGAGACCAAATGACAAATTCTGATACAGGCAATCACATATTGGTGAACGCAACAAGTTCAAAATATATTGAAAGTATGCTTGATGATATTTTACTTGATACAATATTATTTTAGTCTTACACTGTGTAGCAGTGTAGGTAACTATACAAAATGTAATCACATGTTTATGCATAGCTCTATTATAAAAGAATTACCTTTCTATCGGCCCAAATGATAATAAATTCATTTAACTGATAAGGGGAAAAATACATGGTTGTGATTAATTTGTCTCCTAGTCCTACCCCTCACGCATATTGTTCGGCAGTTACATGACAGTTACTAAAAAGCCAGAAATTGAAAAAGCACCTTTGTCTCCTGTGATGTATCAGGAAGTGCAACTTGCTCCAAACTTTGTTGCAATTCCAACCTATATTGTGCATTCCTGAACATATACCCAGTCATCAAAACGCTGTACATGAGCTGCGCAAGATTCTCAGCAACCTGATTGCATACCATAAGATTAAAAATAGAACAAAGTATGCAAGACTTTGGTACTTAAACGCTTAAACCAATATATATTCCTATAATCAAACAACCTGTGAAGGAAAAAAAAGATCCTTTGCCTAAATGCATAAATTGTATATACTTACAGTAGTAACTGTTACTGCAAAAAACTGAGGGGGTAGCGTTCCGATCATGTTTGTTACAGTTTGGCGCATGGCATCTACAACCTAAAAGAAATAACATTACAAATGATGGTTCATTTAAAGAACACATATCAATGCAATATTGGGAAAGCATGTTACCTGCTGAGGAGCTCTCTTAACAAACAACTCCATAAATTCTGGCTGAACATTTTTCACATACTCCAGTAGAATATCCCTCCTGTTTGTCTGCCGATTTCATTAATAGTCGAGGAAATCCATATTTAGCATCAGCATGAGCATGAAGAGCATTTCATCAAAAAGTAAATTTTCTTAAAAGTTAAATGAAATATAGTCATGGTTCTGCTAGGTCCTTAATCATGATGTCCCATTCACGACACATGAAATCAAATTGGAGGAGGAAGAAGCAGCCCAAAAACATAGAAGTATAAACAAAGGAGGAGGAAGGGGTGCATTGAGGGGCAATATAAATGCAGTTCATCCCTTTGCTATTTTTTGTTTGCTAATTTTTAAGAAGGAAAGAAATAGACAGAGTACACCCACAACTGAAAACCAGCAGAAGACAGAATCCCCCACAAATAAGAGCTGAGAAGCAACCCCCATCCCTTTACTAGTTAATAATTTAATATCCGTAGTTCCATATATAGGTGCCACTTAAGTAAGTTTAGAATGGATCTAAATTGAAGATACAGCTCGAAGATCATTTTTTATGACGACTTTAATTTCCATATGTAAAGACATGTCCTTCTTTCACGATTCGTTATTAATAAAATCTCCGGTTTCAAATTATCTCATGATATAGGAGATTAATCCCCTTTAATAAAGGATTATCTCTGGCAATGGGACTTGTGATCTTACTGTTTTAGCCAATGTTTCTAGCGTCCGATCACATTTCATTCTCTTTGGTTGACTTGGTGATGGAGAAGTTTGGAAAACTTTGTGATTATTTCACACGTCCCATATGGGTTAGAGTAGGTACTCGGTAGTGCTACCAGTAAGTTATGCTTCACACAGATTTAATTACTCAGGATATAGGGTACCTAAGTCAAGTAGCATGCCAGCGTCCATTACTTGCTTTCAACTAATCAACTTAGTAGCAGTTGATTCAGAAGGATTAGGATTGATATCAACTCATTATGAACATGAAAGTTGTTAAGGAAACCGACTATTTCTAATGAAAACCCTTTATTATAATAATATCCTACTCAATTAAAGAGTGTAGAGGATGGTTATAAGTATAGATTACTGTCTCATGCTACCATGTCTTTAGAATGCATACCTAGTTTAATATGGCATGCCTAATTAGATTGTCTCATACCCAATTAGCCTTTTGAGCATGCACCTAAAACATATCATCATAGTTTGATCCTAAAAACACGTCATCAGTCCTCAAACCTCACAAAAGTATGTGGCATCAGAGATTAAGTTCTTTCAAGGAAACAAAGCATGATGATATTCCTAAAACCCCAAAACATACTGAAAATTACTTACGGACAAGTCTTACCACTAAAGCAAACCTCTCATAACCTCCTCAAACGCACCACCCACATTACTCACACGAAACCAAAAAGAGAGATAATAATGCGCACCAGATATGTCTAGCATTTATAACATTTCAGTTTTCACCAGCTTAGGAGGTATCTTCACATGCTCATTCTCTCCATTTTGTTTTGTTGGTAAATTTTAGTTTCCACAAACTAACACTTATTGAATGAATCCATGTGACTTGTAAGTTCAAATGGACTTCTTTCCCAATCGGTTTCCTTCCTTACCCGAAAGCAGGTAGTGATTTTTCTCGGCTTTTCAAGATATCGTTTTCCACAAACTTGATATGTACTTTTCCAAATTTACACAACAATTCAATCTCATATCTGTAGGAAATCTCAGTCTCATTTCTGAAACAAATTTTGGCTCGTTTCCATAACAAATTCATATCAAACTCGGATTAAAAAGCAACAAGTCAAAACTATACACAAGATGAATAAAAACAGTACACAGTAATTACTAGCTATCAGCTAACAACAACAACAAGATATTCCAATTTCCAAAATCTGAACGAAATTAAACAAAAGAAAAATTACCACGGAACCGTTAGGTTGTTGTGAATCACTACTATTGCTGTTTTTCGAAGAATCCTGCTGTTGAGATTCAGCTCTCCATCTTAATTTTCCTCGATTAAACGTTCGCTTTCTAGGAAGGTAGAGCGACGAAGAAGAACACAATCGCAGGTGATTACTTTGACATGATGCGAGAACAGACGATGATGAAGACGAATGTGATGATAAAAATGAAGCTTTCAATGTCAGAAACGACATTTGCAAAGATTTTTGGTATGAATTTGAAGAAGGTGTTTCAGAATAAAAACCCTAAAAACTGTCTACAACTCCATTAACGATGCTAAACCCCAAGGTATGGAAGATAGAGGAGGATGGTAGGAAAATGGGGGTTCGGATTAGGTGTGGAGTAAAGCATGTGTTTTTTATGGGCCAAATTTATTTATTTTTCACCAATGATATTAAAATCTATTTAAAAATAAATTTATTTGAATTAGGGGTGTATACGGCATCTCCAACACTTGTGATTGTTTATCAAATTTTCCATTAAGTTTTGTATGGATAAATTGATGTTGTTGTTTACTTTTTTTATCTGAATTAATAGTCTGAATAACATAAATGACCAATTTACTCTTGAATATGAATTTTAAGTTGTTTTATAAATCGTTGTTTATTTTTTAAGCCATATATTCATAAATTCATTGATATAATCCAAAAATCAAACAAAAATTCATTAAGTACTTAAACTTTCAAGTTCAAACACAATGTAACCAAGTTCAAACAAAAAGTAGCAAGTATGAAATCGACATTGTAGAAATCATGGTTACAAAAATGTACATTGCAGAAATTTCGAGCAGTTATGGAGAAGAAACAAGTATGAAACAAAAATCGACTGAAAAAACAAGTAAGGAACAACAATCGACCGAAAAAAACAAGTATGGAACAACAATCTACTTGAGAAATAAGTATGGAACAACAATCGACTAAAGAAACAAGTATGAAACAACAATCGAGTATGGAGAAGAAACAAGTATCGAACAATCAGTAAAATCATTACCTTTGGAGAAATTGACCAAAGAAAATTATTGTCTAGGGTTGAAATCGAACCAGCAGTGAATTGAAATAGTGTAATCGAACCAGCAATGAACTCGAAGCAGTAAAATCGAACGAGCGATGAAGGTGAAAACGAAATCGAACAAGTAGTGAAGGTGAAATCGAGCACCTGGATTTTTATCGCGTGATTATTGAGTAAAAAGGTAGACATGTCTTTATTTTTAAAGGGTATAAATGTCAAAGATGTGTCTTAATGGGGACAACACGTCTTCCCCCTACTTAGTGATTAAGCCATAAATGTCTGTGCGAATAAGTCGGTTTTGTCATTAAGTCTCAATTAAACACTCCAAACGTCTGCACGAATAAGCCGGTTTGTCATTAAGCTCATTAAGCCCCAAGTAAACACCCCCTTAATGAAGAGTAAAAAGTCAAAATCTTTAAAAAAAAAATCACCTCCATCTTCAACATATTCACTATTTTGGAGATTACATAATTAATTTTATTCTTAAAATATTAAATACAACTTATAAAATATTAGTTCTCTCTCATAATCATTTAATTTAACGTAATTTTATAGGTATAAGTAATAAAAAAACTATTTCTCTCTCGTAACTAATCATTTTTTTGAGATATCTTCAAATTTGGAGATTTTCATCATCTCTCTCCTACTTTCTCTATTTTGGAGATGGTTTTAGAGAATCTGTTGGAGCAAAAAAAACTCCAAAATCCTCATTTTAGAGAAACTGTTGGAGATGCTCTTATAGGTTGGGTTGGTCGGGTTGAACTTTGAAGACACTTGAACAATCCAAATGTTTGCGGTTTGAAAATCTCAACCCAATCAAAAGTGCAACCTAACCCAACCCAAATCGTGCGAGTTAAGTTGGGTTGGGTTATTCGGGTTGAAACTTTAATACACTATTTTACAATATAACTAAGTGATTCCGTTTAAAAAAACAAATTTCAAAATGGAAATATAAAAATAAGACTAGCCTCTTGATTCTATTGATGTTAAATATTTTTGAAGACTTGAAGGTAAGATTTCAGCAAGTTTAATCGGTATGGTCTTATGGACAAACCTAAATTACGGCTAAGATAGGAAAACTTGAGAATTAATTAAAAGAAAAACCACTAAAAGTCCAAAACCATAAAAAAGTAAAAACGTACAAGTTTTGGTCGGGTTTATGGGTTGGTCGGGTTACTTTGGGGTCAATCCGTTTCCAACCAAATAGATGCAGTTTGAGTAAAATTTGTATCAATTATGTATCGGTTACCTCGGTTTGAGTTTTTTTTTTTTTGTTGTGTTTTCGGGTTGGTCGGAAATTTGAGCACCCCTAATTTGAAGTATAGTATTATTTAGACAGATATAAGCTAACTTATTTTTTTGTCATGTAGTTTATTTTCTAAAAATCATCTTTATATACACTTTCAAATCATTCTCTAAAACTTCTTTTTCTAAAAGGAAAAGTTTGAAAAAACCCAACAAACTATTTGATTTTGAATGATTAATTCCGTAAACTATTTTTTTGAATGATAAAACCATTAAATTTTCTAAAACCGATTAAATACATTCTTGTAACCTGTAAAAACAGGTTAATGTGATACAAATTTGGAAAAAGTCTAAAAAACCCAACAAACTATCTGCTTTTGAATGATTAGGTTTCTAAATTTTTTTAACAAATAAATAAACTTTTTTCCTAAATCTTTTTACCAAATAAGTTGGTAAACTTTTTTTGACAAATAAATCCTAAAGATTTTTTTGAAGAAACAAAATCATGAACTTAATTTTGAACAAATAACCCTGATTTTTTTTAAACAAAATCGTGAACAAAAAAATATATACAATTCCTTTCACTGAGAACAAAGTAAAATGAACCAATTAAACAGATAAAAATAATATAATTTCCATTACTAATTTTAAAACATTCAAAAGTTATATCTAAAGTATAAATAGATGCATACAAAAATTATACTCATCGTTTCACAAAAGATACCAAAAAGAAAAACGCTTATCGTTTCACAAAATATACCCAAAAATGTTCATCCCTTCACAAAATATACCAAAAACGCCCAAAAAAACATTTTGTTGATATATTTGTGAAGGGATTGACATTTTTTTGGTATATTTTGTGAAGGGATGAGTGTTTTTTTGGTATATTTTGTGAAAAGATTAGCGGTTTTTGTATATTTTGTAAAATGATAATTATAATTTTTGTATTTATCTATTTATGCTTTAGGTATAACTTTTGAATATTTCGGAATTAGTAATAAAAATGGTATAATTTTTCTCTGTTTAATTGGTTCATTTTACTTTGTTGTTGGTGAGCGAAATTGTATATATTTTTTGTTCAAAACAAATTTGGATTTATTTTTTCAAAATTAAGTTCATGATTTTGTTTATTCAAAAAAAGAAAAACTTTGGGATTTGTTTGTTCAAAAAAAATCAACAGTTTATTTGGTAAGAAGGTTTAGGAAAAAGTTTAGAGATTTATTTGTTAAAAAAATTCAGGGACTTAATCGTTCAAAATTAGATAGTTTGTTCGGTTTTCTTATACTTTTCCCAAAATTTTATCACATTAACTTGTTTTTATAGATTACAATGATTATTTAACCGGTTTTATTATTCAAAAAAATAGTTTAAGAACTTAACCATTCATAATCAGATAGTTTATTGGGTTTTTTCAAACTTTTATTCCTTATAGTGAAACCATATGAGATTTCCAAAATTTTCAAAAACTTTTTCAAAATAAAAAAAAATCAAAATCAAAAAATCAAAATTACATTCAGTTCCAACTACTTATTTATTTAAAAGATTATAATATTAATTATATTAACAGAGTATTCAATACATTTAAAAATAATAATAATTCTCTCTCCTAAATTTTATTAATTTCAATTATTCTTATTATTCAAAACAATAAAAAAAATTCTTAATTAATAATTTTAAGGAGTTATTCAAGTTTGTAGAAATTTACCATCTCTCACTTAATTTCTCTATTGTAAAAAATCTTTTGGATAAAAAAATTAGCCCCAAAATCTTTACTTTTATTTGAGATACTCTCAATTAGAATGATAAAATAAAATCAAGTTGTAACGTCTCACTCTCATCATTAATTTAGTAAAAAATTAATGTCCCATAAATGGTTAAGCAATTATAGTTAAATATTAGCATGTATATACACACATGTGAGGGATTGAAATGGAACTGAATTTACATAATTATGGACATGTATGTGCATCTACACACACACACACACATACACATATATATATATATATATATGCATACACATGTATCCTTTCACCGCAAGCACCTTAAGTCGATATATAGATGATCAATGGCTCCCCATTCATTTTTCCTATGTACCTTCCTAACCTTCTCCATATCTTTCCATGGAATCGCCGCCCTGGAGTACCGAGTGATCAACATTGCCGCTGCCACTCCGGGCGGCATCCGTTTCAACAATAAAATAGGATATCCCTTCACAAAGAAAATAATGGGTACCATTAACAACTACATATGGTTCGTGGTCTTCCAACAAAACGACCCCGCTGACCAAAAGCAATTAGATTCTGTCAATACTTACATTGTAGAGTTTGAAGGAGCCGAAGGGATCGCATGGGGTAATAACAATATTAATGTTAGTACAATTTATATAAAAGATCTAGTAGGGGACTTGAAATGGCAATTCACGTCCCTTATGTTACATGAGATGACCCATGTTTTTCAATGGAATGGTGAGGGTACGACGCCTTCGGGGTTGATAGAAGGAATAGCAGACTATACAGTATTAAGAGCGAACCACACGCAATGGGGTTTTGCAAATCCGGGCGATGGGGATAGGTGGGACCAAGGGTATGATGTCACCGCCCGGTTTCTCGAGTACTGTGACGGGATCATCCCGTTCTTCGTGGCAAAACTTAATAAGTTGATGAGGGTTACTTACGACGTTAAGTATTTTGAAGACTTGACTGGGAAGCCTGTTGATCAACTATGGCACGAGTACAAGGCTAAATATGGACATTGATGTATCAAATGTATTGGAGTTAGATAATTAAATTTGATAATTGGAAAGTAGATTTAACAATATACGTGATTTATGTTTTGCAAATCCTACGTTAATGATATGCATTCTAGGGGATTTTATCTACCATCGTTTGTTTATTGTTTTAAGTATTAGGATTCTGAAATATGAAAATGGGGATATATTCTAAAAATTAAAATATAGGGTTTGAAAACTATATACTTCCTCAATTATGGAGAGATAATAGTTTTCCATCACATAATTAAAATAAAATGGAATAATAAATATTACTTTTAAAAGTGGATATTTACTTTAGGATAAAATAAATAGTAGTAATAACATCAACATCAATCTTGCGATTAGTTTTGCAAAATTACATGATATGTCCATGTCATTTTGTAAGATGTCTTGCACTTGCTAAATTAAAAAGACCATATACAAGCCAAGTAGATAAATCATCAACATTTTTGTTTAATTTAATTCATTTATTAGTTTGTTTAAACATTAATTATTAATATTTTCATTTTATTAAGTTGTTTGAACATTAATTTTTAGTATTTTTATCAAATTTTCTATCCACAATTTATTTTAAATATATGATATTTTTATGGAATATGTTCTATTTATATTATAATTTACTATATTATTTATATTATAATTATTTATTTATTTATATTAGAAATGAATCATATTTAATATTTTTTATGATATTATAAATTATTATTGATATATAAGATGTTATTGTAAAGTTTATGTGAAAAAAGAATTTGGTTTTCATTGATGTGAATGCTCTAAATATAGATATTTGTTTTAACACGAATTTTAGTAAATCAATGTTAAAAAGTTGGTTATTTAGAATTAAAAAAAAAACGTCCAATTAATACTTGTGCATTAGCTATATATTAATGTACATTAATATCTCATTAGGTGTTTATTAGTGCACATTAATATTTCAATAAATACCTAATTTTTTTTAAGAGTTTCTCTAGAATAAAAAAAAGAATATAAACGTCAAAAAAATGTTGAAAAGAAAATTCATTTTTAGTTTTTGACAGTTTCTCCATTTTATAACATTCGTTATTTACTCAAAATAATCAAATGAGAAAAATGTATTATAAAATTAACCTTTTTTAAAGGGCGAACAAAAACAACCATAAATTTCTCAAATAACATAATTTTAGGAGATTTGACCTACCAAATTTTAGAATATAACAAAAAAATCTTAAAAAGGTAAATTAAAAAAAATGAAGTGACCAGACATTATGTGACATTACACCGAAAAAAACATTCCATGGGAAAAGGGAATCACAAAATTGGAGGAGATCACAAATTTGTGTGATTTGGCTCATCATTCCTCCTTCCCATTGCAAAATCTACATTACAGTCCTCCTTCAATGTTCATATTTCATTACAATTATTTTACGCTATGGTTTAATGATGTTCATATACAAATCGAATCAATTTGTATTTCAGTTAGACAATCTGTATCAGTCTTGTTTGTACGTTTAAGCATTTCACTACAAGTATCTGTAATGTGTTTTTATGGTGAGTATTAAATACTTTTGTGTTTGTTAGAGGAAAATAGGGTGTACACCTATTTACTTACAAAATTAATCACATTCAATCACTTGGACTGTGCGCACTAATAAGATTATGGGAAATGTAGTGGAAATCTCATCTTCCTCAGGTTTGAATACAAAGGATGTCAAAACTCTTGTTGTCATGGAGGTTCACCTGCGATGACTACAGACCATTCGTGGTCGCCCCGGGTATTAGTCGTTACGCATAAGCTGACCCGTAAACCAACCGTTAACCCAAAAAGTTAATCATATTGGTTATAAATTATGAGATCAAATAAGTGAAATTAATTTTTTTAACTATAAATAAACATGTCAAATTGATCAAAACACGTATAAATCAATAAGATGTACTCAAATGTTTATAACATTCTAAAAACTTTTATTAAAAAAAGTATTTTATTATTTGGATAATATAATTTTTTTTGTGCTATGTAACACCCCGATTTCGAAATGTATCATTTCAAGTTAATTCATAAATCGGTAATTTTAAGGGAAAGATAAGATATAGGAGTTTGGGCTTGAATTTTAGATTTTATAGTCTTGATGGATGAGGGATTCAATTTCGAGTCCATCGGTTCTTTCCGGAGTTAAATCGGAGCTACAACGAAGAAGTTATGGCCAAAACAGTGAACGGGTGGAAAATCGGGCGGACAGTGCATTACGCGACTTATGTTGCAACTTAAGGTCGCGGCATAACCCGCGAAACACACTGTTAGGTCAAAAATTGAATGTCCAGCCATTAGACCTCATTTCTCAACCCCAAACCCTAACTTTCTTTCCCTTCTTCTCTCCCAAACCGACCCCAAACATCGAACCCTAACCTATTTTGAGGGTTTTCCTCCTTAAACCACATGAATCTTCATCATCTAACTAGTTGAGATCTTAAACCACCTTTATCTTCATCTTCTTCACCAAGTTCTTGGGGGTTTCGTCTAACCCTTTTCACCATTGGAAATTTGGAAACTTATGGTTCGTTTTAGAGATCTACAAGTGTTTTGGTTGGTGATTCGAGCTATTGGTTGAGGTAATCTTCTCCTTCTTCAAGTATGGGAAATTAGGGTTTTTGGTATAAGATGAAATGTTCATGTAAATACTTGGGGAACAATTCTAAGGGTTGAATATGTTTATTTATGGTCAGAAATGTGTGGATCTAAGTCTTGAAAGCTTGAGTTGAAGAGTTGGAATGAATGTCTTCGGAAAGCTTTTGGGTGTGATCTATGCTTTTGGAGGCTAATGGTTGGGGATTGAAACCTAGGTTTAACTTAACCTAGCAAGGTGAGTTCAAGTTGCTTTGTGAAAACTATGTATATGCCAAAATGAGTATTTTGAAGTAAAAATATATTTTACTTAGTAATTGTCAAAGTGTGGGTATTTTGATAAGTTTCATATTCGATAAACTTGGGTTATTTTAATCTCGTGAAATGCTCATATTCAGATTTTGAATATTTCAACAAGTAACTAGCATGACTTATGCATTATGGGTGATTTTGTACAAATAAAGTCCATTTTATGATTTATGCTGTAACACCCCGATTTCCGAAGGGTATCATTTCAAGTTAATACCGAAAGCGATATATTAAGGAAAAACAAGATTTTTGATTTTGGACTTAAATCCTTTATTTTATAGTCTAGATAGATGAAGGATTCAATTACAAGTCCAACGATTCTTTCCGGAGCAAAAACGGAGCTATAACGAAGAAGTTATGACCAAAACGGTTTTCGGGGAAATCATGGGCTCGCTGGATGGGGCGCACGGGCCGTGCGCGGGCCCTTCACAAAAACGCACGGGTCGTGCGCGGGGGTCAGAGGCGCGGCTTAAAACCTGATTTCCGCCCCATTTCACCCAAATATTAATTCCTTCATAACTTTTGCTCCACAACTCCGATTTTGATGATTCAAGTTGCTATGGTTTCGTTTTTTAGAGCTTTTCAAGGTTATGGCAAGATATTGGAAGTCTATTGAAGTATACTAGAGTATTTTGTGGTGGTAAGATTCTCATCTCTCACTATTCATCTTCTTCCCCAAAGTTTTCTAGGGTTTCATCCACCATTTGTTCTCCCTTTCATAGATTGAAGGTGTGTCACCATTTTGGTGAACTAGAAGTGTTTTGGTTGGTGAATTCAAGCTTGGGCTAAGGTAATCTTCGATTGTCTTCGGTATTGGAAGTTAGGGTTTCGGTATTAGTTGAGATATCCATGTATATGGTTTGGGAAATGATTCTTTGTGGTTGATTATGATTATTTATGGTTGGAACCTTATGAATATAGGTTTTTGGAAGATTTGGTTGGAAGAACCAAGTTTCTTCAAGGAAAGTTCTAAGTGGGTAAAAATCTAGATTTAGTCTAAATCTAGCAAGGTGAGTTTACTAACCTTTTGTTAAAACTAGATATACATCATTATCTTCTACTTGTTGATGTCAATGCATCTCTCGAATGTTCATATTTAATGTTTCAAGTATTTTGGGGGTTTTTACCCATGGATTTACGTATGTGAAAGTCACCATGTTTTATATGAGTATACTTTGGTATGATGATGATTCCTTCTTGGAATGCCTCTTTGACGACCTTATATTCTCACGAAGTATTTGGATGAATATTATGTTATATATTGGATTTACGTGAGTAGGATGGTAATAGCGTGTTCCCAGTGGATATCCAAAATGTTACAGATGGAATTACATCTTGAGACCTCCTAAATGCATTATGTGGACGAACCAAGTCTGTGATTCACTATAGGAATGTAGGTAGGTGACATTTGGAGAATTTCCTAAGGCGGTAGTCTCCTATGTACCTAGACCTCCGTCGTCGGGGAATTTCCAAAGGCGGTAGTCCCCCGGTGCGTGTCGGACCTTTGGGTTGCCAGAGAAAGTGGCTTCAAGGTGCATTGCCTCTTTAGGTGAACCGAATTGGAGATATGGGTCGCTCCCGTTGACTCCACATCTACGTGATTATTTGTTAACTGCTGATAAGAATTGTATATGTTCTATTATGCTATTTCTTGTTCAACTCACTAGGCTTTTTGGCCTAACACTTGTTTAGTGTCGATGTGTATCTCAGGTTGTAGCGACACCGGTTCTAAGCGGGCATAGTGCTTGGGTGAGAGATTTGGGAATATTGCAATTGGACTTACTTTTGGTAGGAGAACCTTTGGGTTTATAAATGACACCCTTATTTGTAATCTCTTTTCTAGTTATGGAAATTAGATTAGTTGGTGGTTATTTATTGTCCGTTTATTTACGACTGTATTTAAACAGGTTTGTGTATTTTACCATTGTTGGGAGGCTCTTGCTTTGGCAATTTTAAATACCGCATGTCCGTTTTTTTTCGGATTTTTGTTATCCCTATTTTTAGGGTGTTACATATGCATCTTCGGTGATTTTTGTACCAATGAAGTCTAACTCATGAGGTTCGGTATTTTGATGTATTGGAGTTCATAAACCGTTTGGGAAAATCCTTGGTTTCAATAAGTGACGAGTTTTGGGTTAATCACATCTTTGGGTCATGTGTATGCATAAACGTCGTTTAAAGGCACTTCATTATATGGGGGTCCATTGTTTATTGGTCAAATGGATTTTGAGCATTTTAGCTTGACGTTGACTTAAAAGAGTCTTGAGGACATTTGTCCGGTTTTAATGGCTCGATGTAGAGTCCAATCTATGAGTTACATACTAATGCATTTTATTGCATATTTATGATAATTACAGACTCGAGTGCTTTAGTCATTCATGTGTCCGATTTTGATGGTCAAGTAGGTGGTACGGGGTTGGACTCCGGGACTCATGTCTTATGACCTTGTCCTTTCAAGTGTACACTAAGGGGGTTGAGTCCGGTTGTGCTATTGTGACAATGGGTAGGTCATGATGGGCGTTTGGGGCCTCCGCCCACGTCGGGGCAATGCCATGGTTGTATCCCCCTGCCGAGCCTTTGGTGATATTCTTGATAATAGTTGCTAAGGTCAGCTGTCTCTTTTGGTGTAGCTTAAAGGAAGTCTTTGGGACACTTGGGCTTGTGTGTCGTGAAGTGTCATACGATTAACGTTGTATGAGTGACATACTTTTGTGTTTCTCCACTCTCAACGGATGCGGGTATCCCCCGCTGTCAGCCAGTATTATTTTGGATATTTAATTGTCCTTACTTAAATGTTTGGATTTCATTCCATTTTATGGTCGTGTGAGTAGTAAGTTTCAGTTCCATACTTTCGATGACGTATCATACCTATATGGTTTGTTTTCCTTTATTTATGGGTCGAGTATTATACCCCGCCCGAGTTTTGGGTGTTTTGGGATATGAAGTGTCATTCGCGTTTTACCAATTTGGGTGTCGAATTATAATCCCGTTTTGGGTGAGTTATGGACTACATCGTTTTATGAAATAATGTTTTGGCGTCGAGACGTCCATCTATAAAATGCATATTATTGGAGAATAAGTTGTTCTCTTATTTTAAAGTAAATCGTTTTAAATGATCATGATTATAAGTTACAATGTTTTCGTTTTACGTTTTCCTGTATAATCATGATATAAAACTCTTGAACTCACTAGGCGTTAGCCTAACCTTTTTATTTGTCGGCATGTGCATCAGGTTCTATTCCGGGATTAGTCCTAGCGACATTGAGAAGTGTTGAGTGCTAGATGTGTGTTTGAAGAGGTGATTAGCTTGATGAAGTTTTCCGCACTTTTATTGGAGATAACGATTGTTATTGGGTTATAGTAACACTCGACTTTAGTTAGTCTTTATGTAAGACTTTAATTATTTGTTGATGGTTCAACCTAGAAATTGTATTTCAATTATGGACTATTAGTAAGAGATTTTATTACCCTTTAAGGTATTTTTGAAACTTTCTAATTAGTCGTTCTTTCCAAATTTGAGGGTGTTACATGCTAATACTTAAATAATACAATTATTATTTAAAAGATATACAATAAACAACAAAAATGTTGACCCCAAATTACTTGTTTTAACAAACATTTTTTTAATTAACTCGTCTAAACTGTCCAATTTACAATCTCTCGTATCTTATAATTAGTAATCGACAAACACTTAAATTTGTGAAATATGTATACATATATATAATTTTTTTTAAATGCATAAATAAAATACAATAAAGTAAAATAGATTTTGTTTTAAGAAAAGGAGACATAAATGATTAGAAATATACTTTGCTTGGATAAGTAGGTAGCTTATTTGGAACCATCATTGTTTTATGCACTTTTGTTATACCCTTTTCTTTTCCATTAAATAATTTTTAATTATTATTTATATGATTAAATGTACTTCATATTGTAGCTCAGTGGTAAGGTAATATCCTTGGGGGGTCAGTGGATGGTATCCCTGATTACCCAGGTTCGAACCCCGTGGTGAGCATCCTGTGACATTCATGATCATGGGTCTGCCACATAGTGGTACCCTTAATTGGGTTGGGTCATGATCGACGGGGATTAGTCGGGTGACACCCTTAAGTGGGAGCCCGGATACCCTAGGAACATGTGCGTGTGTAAACTTGTCATTCAATTTTTTTTTATATAATTAACTAATTAAAATTGTGAGATATAAGTATGTTGTTATACAAGGAGGTTTATAGTGAAAACAATCAAATTACGTGTATACTAATGGCCAACGTAAAAGGTGGGCGTGCGACATGACACGCGGCCTCGGTAGCGATCAAAGTCGCATTAAGTACATATGATTTTAGTGTAAAATTATATATAATTCAACTATTTTCTTATTTTTTTTTTATTTGGTTACTAATCTTTTTATTTATATATATAATTATAGATCGAATAAATATTTTATTATAATAAATTATATTATAAAAGATACACCTAACATCCAACACAAGATTTAGAGTGAATTACTTTTGTAACTACCCTATTTAATATGTCATATAAACTTTATAATCTATACTATATTATAAAACACAGATAAAAAACTCTTAAATACAAATTATTAGGCATAATGTACCATTATTTTATGCAAAATTTTAAAAATCTCTTAATTTACAAGTATCAAAGCACAAGATACATATTACTACTGCAAGTTTCTAACACCCATCAATTTGGTATGTACAGGACATTCATTTTATGCAATGTTTTAAAACCCGGGTTGACCCGGCCGGTTTTACTGGTTGAACCGGGAACCGGTGAAGAGACCGGGTCAATTACGACCGGTTTTCTGGGAAATTACGACCCGGGTTGAACCGCCAGTTTTTTTGATAGAACCGGTTGAACCATTCTAATTGAACCGGTAAAAACCCGGGTTGACCCGGTTAAAAAAATCAATTTATTATATTTGTGTTTTTTATGTTTTTGGATTGATGTAAAACTTGTTGTTATGTGTTTTTTTTAATGTTTTTGGATTGATGTAAAAAATTTTGTTATGTGTATTTTTAATGTTTTAACTTGTGGACATCAAATTCTTGGTTATATATATATATATATGCAAGAAAATGAAAAATACATAAAAAAATTTGAAACCGGGTCAACCACCCGGTTGAACCGTGACCCAGTCATCACACCGGGTCAACCAAAAAACCGGTTTTTAATACATTGATTTTATGTAGGCATTTCCATGTATCACCATTTAATTAATATATTATATTACTATAAATTTATTTTAATTATATTATTAAATATGTAATTGATTATTTTTTTCTAGATGTCATTAAAATATATAAAATAATCATTGAATTCTAACAAAATACTTAATTTTTTTATATAAAAAACATTATATTATTAAGCCTAACTTAAACAAATTTATAAAAAAAAACATTATAATTTTCTCAAAACATCCAAAACCGTACTGTAAATCGATAAAAAACAAAAAATAAAATAAAATATTAAAATCGTGATGTATCTCACTGCATTATGTGAATACGTTTCTAGTCTAATATTAAATATGGTTATAAAAACTATAATGTTAATAATAATAATAATGGTTTTTTTAGTAAAGTGATTTTATGAACGATTTTTGACGGTCCACTTGGATCATTTTAATTAATTTAATAAATGGTACGTGTAAAAACTCTAACTCAAAATAAAATATGGCAAGATAACTATCTGGTTTTTGGTGTAATGGTAAGGTTCAGGGAAATGTAGTGAAAATTTTATTTTTTTTGGGTTTAAATCCAGACGTTATTAAAACCCTTATAGCCATAGAGATTCACCTACGAGAATTTCAAGTCATTCGTGATTGTCTGATGATTAGTCGGTGCATTTAAATTGGCTCAAAAACCTACAATTACCCAATATATATATATATATATATATATATATATATATATATATATATATATATATATAGGGTTGAGTTATTTTGTTAACCTTGTGATTGTTATTAACTTTGTGAATCAATCATCACCATTGATGAGATTTAATTTAATTAATATACATTTAAAGTGTTTTATTTAAATAACCAATATATTGAACCAATGTGAAAAAGGGTATTTTCGGGAAAATATTTCACCAATATTTTGAGATATAAAGTTTGACTCATTAATTACATCCAATCAAAATCGAAACCGACGTACGTTGGATGTTCATATTATTGTTGTTCGTGAATGTTCATTGACATACATTATTATTGTTCATTAATGTTCATATGTTTGAATGTTCATGTTCATATGTTTGAATGCTCAAATTATTATTGTTAATGAATGTTCATATGTTTGAATATTCATATTATTATTGTTTATGGATGATAATTTTTGTAACTCCTCATTAATGAGGTTAAAAAAACTACATGAAATATCAACCATACCCTTAAGCATTTAATTAATGAGTTTAATCAACCAAATATTTTGAAGTTTTTTTATTGGTCAACGATGATTAACATAGTTAATAACATTTCATTGGTTAACAAAATAATCTATCTCTCTATATATGTATATATATATATATATAGTAAGACATGTTAGATGGTTTAAAATTATTTAAAATGTAGTAAAATATTTTTTTAACATCTTAAATCAGTATATACAAAAAGTTTGGATCATTATTTTAATAAACAAATGCGTGACCATGTGATATATATATATATATATATATATATATAAATGATCATTTATGAAATAAAAAAAAATGGACGAAAGAAATTTCATTCATCGTCTGGACACCAACGGATCTATAATTTTTGTCCAACAAAAGTATATTTAAAGTAAATAAAAAGGTTTGTAAAATCCTCTGATATTCTTTTAATCAAATTATACAATCTATACTATATTATAAAAACGGTATAAAAAACTCTTAATTATAACATTTTAAGCACAAGTTACAACTAATTAAAGTCAATTACTTAATTTACAATTTCTTAATGTTTTGGTACAACATTTCCAAGCACAGTATCTCACATAATCATCTATTTGTGGAATGGATACTCATTTATTAATATAACTATTTGTTTTTTTGGTGGAGGATTTTATAAAATATATTTTATATTAACATAATCTATTTTAAATGTAGATTTTACATTTAAATCTATATTAATGAGATGTAATATAAATTCTTTTTTCTTCCGTATTTTTTTTGCTAATATAAAATCTATTTTATTTTATAAAATCTATATGTGTTTTATATTAGCATAATATAAAATCTACACGTTTTTTTTTCACGAGCATTAAAAGAAGAAAAAAGAAGGTTGATATGAATAAAAAATAACGAGATACACTAATAAATTATCGTATTCTTTAAAATAAAAATATTCCGCAATACTTTACAAATTAACCAAGTGTAAAGAAAATAAAATAGAAACGATGTAGATATAAAAATATTCTTCCATATTTTAATATATTTACATTTAAATGTAAAATCGAAAATGAAAATAAAAGATTTTAAAATGTTCTCTACATTCACTATAAATATATATAGCTTCTCTATGTATCATCTGAATACAAGAATAAGACGAACGGTCGGGTGTCAATGGCGGAACCTGCAACTGAACAAAAGGTATTCCACTATATTTTTGTTTCTTTGAAAAACTACTTTTTTATATTTTATTTTATTTACTGAGGATTTGTTTATATTTTTCAAAACCCACAATCATATTTTTCGAAGTAGGAGAATAAGATATATATATATATATATATATATATATATATATATCTTTATTTTTATCGATTAATACTATGAGTCTTGAAGTCAATAGTCAGATAAATATGTTGTGAGACATGTCGTTTGAGTTTTAAATAATATAGTTTTAAATAATATAATAAAAAACTATTACCAATATTATTGCACAAACTCGTAACAACAAACGATTAAGAATATATGGAAGTTAACCACTTATGAAAATACATTCGTTTTTCACATTGTATTTCATTAACTGTTAACAGAGAAATTACGTTTTATTTTAACTCGGTTCAATATTCCAACAAAAAATTTATCATCCCGTGCAATGCACGAGCCCAACACTAGTTTTAAGAAAATTCATAATGTGAATCTTTTTGGCGCGTTTCAGGATACCGAAACCGTCGCACCGATTGTTTAGGGTAGGGGTCAATTTCAATATTTACCATAAAAGAAAAGGGTAGGACTACCAAGACGAGGTCTCCTTTTTTTTGGAAAAGGGTGTCTTAGGCTATGCCTAGACTAATCCCTTGGCAAATTATGACTATAAGACATCAACTCTAATTAACCTCAGTGGTCACAATTTGTTGTGTACGTCTGGATTCGAACCCTGGTTATATACGATATTCCACCACATCCCCCATGACCTTAACCAGTACGCTACAACCTTTGTGGTTAAGATGGGTCTCCTCAACAATAGAGAGAGTTACTTCTCACCATTGAGGTCTAAGCATATCAGATGTGAACATTCGGTCAAATAAGCACTAATTCCGATAGAGACAGTTGACAACTAAATCCACTTAGGGCGGTCGAACTCTCCCCTCCTCTCCTTAACAGTCGAGTGATTTCTTTGTGAAACAAAAAATACACGTAAAATTTTCTCACACAGTGAAACAAATATATGTCAATCAATACAAATAGTATATTTAAATGAAAAAAAAAACACTTAAAATGATTAAGCCCTTATATTTACTTTTAAAATTTACTATATACTTCCTTCGTCCCAAGTTAAGTGTTTCACATTTCTATTTTAGTTTGTCAAAAAATAAACGTCCACTTTCTAAAGTAAGTTTTCATTTTCCTATTCTACCCTTAATTATGAAATGAGTAAAGTTTCTCTCTATCTGGGCAAAAAACTGATTACCGGCAACCACAACTAGCCCCATGCAGAACCCACCTCCAAGCACACTAACGCGAGAGGATATTTTTTGGCTCACTCAACGGCCAAGGCTAATGGGGGGCCTGTATTCGAACTCATAACCTGTCTTGTATTTGGGCAAAATCACCCTACCTTTTTACCAATTGAGTTACACAAGAAACATAAGTTTCTATATCTATATCTATCTATACTATATTACAAAACAGGGATAAAAACTATTAAATACAAATTATTAGGCACAAGGTACCATCATTTTATGCAAGATTTTAAAAATCTTTTAATTTACAAGTATCAAATCACAAGATACATATTACTATTGCAGACTTCTAACATCCACCAATTTGGTATGTGCATGACCTTTCTTTTATGCAGACATTTCCATGTATCACTATTAATTAATATATTATATTACTATAAATTTGTTTGGTTATTTTTTCTAGATGTCATTAAATTATAACAAAATACTTAATTTTTTATATAAAAACATTATATTATTAAACCTAAATTAAACAAATTTATAAAAAAAAAACATTATCACTTTCTCAAAACCATCCAAAATCGTACTGTAAATCGACAAAAAAACAAAAAACAAAATAAAACATTAAAATCGTGATGTATCTCTCTGCATTGCACGAATACGCTTCTAATGTTATTAAAAGTAAATATGTCATTCAATAATTAAAAAATATAATAACTATGCATTCCTAAAATCATATACTTTTTTTACTTTACAAACAATTATCTATTTGAAGTCGACATCCAAAAGCCAAAATCCATGATTCAAATTTCCAAAGTCCCCCATGGTGCAGTAAAAGATATATATATACTAGCTGTGTACCCGCGCGATGCAGCGCGGGTGAATTACAATTATGAAGCCACTGCAACAAAATTGAGTTTATATGGCGCGTAAAATAACTAAGTGTTTTAACATAATGTTTTATAGGACCTAAGTTTATAGGACCAAATAAAAAAAGTGTTTTATAGAAGATTTTTCAAACTTTTGAACACCTTAATATAAATATAATAATTTAATATTATGGTGTTCAAAAGCATTTTGTATCTCTACATTATAACTTTGTCTATATGAAAAACCAAACCCGTCATATAAATTTTGTATTACGATGTGAGGCGAAGAATCGTGTTAGAGAAAAAGTTAAGGTGAGAAGCATAAGAAGAGATCTCAATCCTTGATCACTTTTAATCTCACACTCACCCATCAATTGCGCTTCTCACGGGATTGATCCAGTGCATCTCATTGGTGTCGATCTTCAATTAAGATTGGTGTAAGGGTCCAAATGCCTTCTTACGTTTCTCACCGTGACTTCCCTTCTCATCGGAACCCAACCCACGATGTGAATTATAAATAATTACGATGCCCACTGATGAGAATTATATGTGTGTGTTTTACGTCTTAATAATTAACCGCTTACTTACCAAACGTTAACCGAATAAGTACTTACCTATTCACTTACCTTACCCGGTGAACATGCCAAGTACGGAGAACTTTAATCGATAAAAAGACCAAGAGTGACAACTCTTACCCGGTAAGTGCTTACCGGATAAAAATGTTGCATATGATGTCATTTTAATTGACTAATCTTACTCGGTAAGTTAAATGAAAGTGTTAACAATTACCGAGTAGATGGGAGTTTGTTCTTGTCCCCAAAAAATAATATGGTATGTCAATGTTCCCGCTGATGACAAGGGGTTGATTTGTAGTAATAAACAATGTTTTAGAAACCCGGGTTGACCCGACCGGTTCAACCGGTTGAACTGGGAACCAGTGAAAAGACCGGGTCAATTACGACCGGTTTTTTGGGAAATTACGACCCGGATTGAACTGCTGGTTTTTTGATTGAACCGGTAAAAACCTGGGTTGACCCGGTTAAAAAAATCAATTTCTTATATTTGTGTTTTTTATGTTTTTGGATTGATGTAAAACTTGTTGTTATGTGTTTTTTTAATGTTTTTGAATTGATGTAAAACTTTTTGTTATTTGTATTTTTAATGTTTTAACTTGTGGACATCAAATTTTTGGTTTTATATATACATATATGTATATGCAAGAAAATGAAAAATACATAAAATTTCTTGAAACCGGGTCAACCACTCGGTTGAACTGTGACCCGGTCACCACACCGGGTCAACAAAAAAACCGGTTTTTAAAACATTGGTAATAAATGAGCTGCTCAACAAGTTAGGAAATTGAGACTTCCTTTTAGTACATGTTAACCATCTGAGCTAAAAGCTATTTGAAATTCTGAAGGTTTAATACATGTTGTTTAACTATTAAAGTATGCAACAAAAGAAGAGCTCAGAGGTGGTATTGCTGAGAGCTTAAAACTTGCATCTGGATGTGCAAGCCAAAGACACCATCAATTAGTTAACATTAGCAAACACATGCTCAAAACAATATAATATATAATAATAATATGATGGGCCAAAATCCCAACAATATATTCATTCATCTACTTTGACAAGTACAGATGGAAGCAACAGTCAAGTGAAGGTCTATAAAAACCCTTCTTCCTTACACAAGAGCGGTGAGTGCCAATTACATTAGCTCATTCTCCTTCATCTTCCACTGTTTCTCTTTCCCCACCATTCATTGTTTCATCAACACAACAATAAAGCAGACACCTGCAACAAACCCCATTCCAGACATGATGTAAATAAGGTGTCTCAGCTCTTTAAGGTTGATGATAGGGGATATTAACACAAAATCATAATGCTTGCACAAAAAATCATGATGATATGAATCTCATGGAGGCAAAAAAACTGATTACAAGAGCTAGCATAGAATTTGATAAAGCAACTGTTGATGCACACAAACTTATAGCATAGAATTTGATAAAGCAACTGTTGATGCACTTGTGATATTATCAACAAAGAGAAGGCAAAAATAGATAATAAAATGTATAAGGACAAACTGAACTTGGGATTCACCATAGCCAATCTTTTGATATCCCAAGCAGATAAACTGAATGGTAAAATCCATGACCTGCAAAGCCCAAATATGCACAACAAACTAAATATATATCCAAGAAAACAGTCTAAATTCCATTTAGAACCAAAAAGTTGTTCTATAATAGAATAGGATGCAGCAAGCCTATATCTATACCCAACCCCCATAATAAAACTATTCACACAAAACTGTTCCCATCCTCTGCACATCAAAACAATAAGCCACAATTCAACCTTCCAAACCTCCCAAAGAACCTCATTATAACACCAAAGCAATATCAAAATGCATGTGTCCTCTACCCTACTTCCCCTTATATCATCATCACTCAACCCAACCCCAAAACCCCAAATCTGTTCCAATAGACCAATAAACAGAAAAAGAAACAAATGCTGATATACCAATATAGTAATCAGCTTAGAAGATATAAAGCAGCTCAGACCAAAGAAGGAAATAAGGAACAACACTTTAATGATTAAACAATATTTATGGACTTACATGTAGCTTTTGACCATGTTTGTTTTGATTGTAGAATTGAAAAACATTGTTTTGATTCACGTAAAAAAAATCCAAACACTACATCATATAACTAATTAGAATATTGGAGTTACAAAACAAGGGAAGTTTGTACCGATTCTACAAACTTCTAAACAAGAAACACAACATATGGCAAAATTTATCCATAAATATTGCAAATCAAACCAAATCAAAGCTAAAATACAAATGTTACTGATATTCATAGAAATCAAAAGCATCACCCATCGAATATTAACTTCATGCACTTACGAAATAACTTTTTAAAATAAAATATTACCCGATTGATCAGAGAATGAACGAATCTGATCCCTAAACCCTAAAATCTCCCATAGAAACTTAAAGAACAATGAAATCTAATACCTTATTTACACTAAAGCCTTGATGGACCAGCCCCTGAAGCCTACGCGTCCACAAATATTGGTCTACAAGAGATAAGAATCGAGATTAGAAACCATAAAACAAGAAATCGAGATTAGAAGCAAGAGATTAGAACCATCTGAGAAATCGAGACCACAAGAAATCGAGATTAGAAACCCTAAAACAAAACATATACCTGATTTGAATCGTATGAGAAATCGTTACTATGTGAATCGTCGATAGGACCGAGAGGAGCGAAGAAGAGAAGAAGAGTCAAAAATCTTACGGTCTTGAGAGAAGAAGAGAAGAAACAGTGAGAGACACGGCTTGAATATCGTGGGAGCGAAAAGATTTTGAATTTTGAAAGTTTGAATGTCTATTTGGATTCATATCTAGATATAGGAGACTATTGATGCAGGGGAAAAGGAGCACTCTGTATCTAAGAAAGCAAACTGTACATTACCATAATTGAGCCATGGTGTAGTATTGAGAAGTCAAAATTTAATAAAAAAATAAACATGGAAATGGTGTAAAGATATATCTAAGATGTAAAATTGGGAATATAAAGTTACCACTATAAGAATGATGCATTCATGACTTATACTTCATGCATAACATATTGTAAATTCATAGTTTTTTGAATTTCAAGCATAAAATGGTTGTACCATTTGCTTTGTTACTTGTTTTTAAGAGTTTTAGTGTATATGTATTATAAGGTAGTATAGATATAGACGGAGGTTCAGGGGAAAACCTCAAAAAAACGGAAAACTGAAGAACACTCTGGTAGCCTTCCATTTGGACAGTATGCACTTTTATACTGGTAAATTATGTTGATTTTTGGTTTTTATGCACAAGTGCATTATGCATTTGTGCATATGCACGTGTGCATGTTACAAATTACCTGTATGCACAAGTGCATACCGTCCAGATGAAGGGCTACCAGGGTGTTCTTCAGTTTTCCATTTTTTTGAGGTTTTCCCCTGAACCTGGCCCTATATATATATATAGGGGTTAAATTTAGTGAGGACCAAAAAAATGTTACAAATTTGAGGAATAATCTAATCCCTTGATTAGAATAAATCAAGGGTCATTACAAAAAAAACTTATTTGTAATAAAAAAAGGATAACATAAGGGTATTTTTGACATTTTGTAATGATTTTTAGGGGTATAATTGATATTATAATATTAAATTCAAATAAAAAGTTAGGTGAACTCCTAATAATATTAATAACTGATTAATTCTCATTCATCTCATTCATTATTCTTCATCTCAAATTCACCATCGTCTCCTTTTCATTTCCATCAATTTCATCTCCATTAATGACCGACTGGAAGTTCTATTCATAATCTTTAATCGTTAATGGCAACTGATAAAGATCATTCACTGCCGAAGATAAGGATCAAAGGTAACGTTTTTTACTAAAATCTTTAACATTCAAAACTTAAGGTTTTTAATAGGAGTTGAAATCGATTTCTTGATCTGCAGTTGATCAGATTTAAACAATTTGATCAAAGAAAAATAGTTATTGAACAAGCAGTTGAAGTTTCATAAGGTGAAACACTGACATTATGTTTCTTAAGGTGACTTTGAAACAATGAATTATGTTTATGTTTCATAAGGTGAAGTTTTTTTATGTTTCATAAGGTGAATCTGATTTTAAGGTGAGTATGTTTATGTTTCATAAGGTGATTTTGATGCCTAAGGTGAATGTGTTTATGTTTCATAAGATGAATATGACTCATAAGGTGAAATGTGATAATTGTTTGATTCAATCAATGTAATAAGAAGAATAGTAAAAGAGACTTTAATCGAGATGAATACGAAAACCTAGAACTCAAAAATTGGAACTTAATCACTGAACTCGAAAATCTTGAGCACTTGATCGTATAAAATGAAGGTATTGCATAAAAACATAAATCTATTTAATTAGAAAAAAATAAAAAAACATCATATTTATCACCAAATGACCATTATGCCCATTTTTAATTAAAAACATCTTTAAATTACAACTATAAGATCAAAATTGATTTAAGGCTTAGATTGGTTTTTACAGTTCTTAAACTTTTTATGGTTCTCATTTGATTACCGTCATATATATATATAGAGAGAGAGAGAGAAAAAAAAAAGTTCAAATGAAAACTCATTTTTAAACTGTTTCCGTGAGGACAAATCTCAGTCACTCAATCTCTTTTGATCCAACAACTCATATTAAATAGAGTTTTTAATTTTAAAATGCTTAGGGGTAAAAATGGAAGAAAATTTAAACACACGCCTATCATATTTGACTTTTTATTTTCTTTTTTAATTAAAAACTTTTTACCCAATTAAAGTTTAAAATAAATTATCTTAAAAATTACTAATATTTTAATCAAACAAATTACATCAAAAAAACGAGAATTTCGTGCTATTCGATATGACATCCATCTCGATATAGTTTTTTTTTTGTCGTTTTAACCGTTTTTTACGTGAAATGTTATATACGTGTTATATTCATTATGAATATTTATGTACGTTCAAGTTTGTACAACGCCTCGACACCGTAAGTATGTAACTCGACATCATCTTCTTCAACGTCGTAAGACATCACGTTTCTTCAGCACCGTAACTCAACACCCATCAAGACGAATCAAGAACCTATCGAGTAATTATGTTGTGAATCGGGAAACAAAAGAGAGCGCGTCACGACTCCACATCTTCACAGGTCATTAATGTGTTATTCATCACAAATAATGTATCATTCAGGATGAATTATACAACATTCAGGGTGAATAATTCACGATTCATGAATTTGTGTATTATTCGTCATGAATGTTGTGTAATTCATCCTAAATACTATATTGTTCATCATGAATAATGATTGAACGTTCACATTTGTTATTTATACTGAATGTGTGACATCCGGGGATGCGCATACCTATTCATAATGAATTAAACCAAATTTCGGTTGTGAATTGTGAAACAAAAGAGAGTGCGCCATGTGTCTACACATTTACGGGTTATTCATATATTATTCATCATGAATAATGTATCATTCAGAATGCATAATAGAACATTTAGGGTGAATAATACATGATTCATGATAAATAATACATGAATCATGGATTCGTGTATTATTTATCCTGAATATTGTATTATTTATTCTGAATACTGTATTATTCATTATGAATAGTGAATGAACGTTCACATTTGTTATTCATACTGAATGTGAACACCCGAAGACGTGCATGCATATTCATAATGAATATAACACATATATAGATTTTCACGTAAAAAACGGTTAAAACGAAAAAAATCCTGAATATTATAATATTTATCCTGCATACGGTATCATTCATCATGAATAATGAATGAACGTTTACATTTGTTATTCATACTGGATGTGGACACCCGAAGACGTGCATGCATATTCATAATGAATATAACATGTATATAGAATTTCGCGTAAAAAACGGTTAAAACGAAAAAAAAAACTATATCGAGATGGATGTCATATCGAAGAGCACGAAATTCTCGTTTTTTTTATGTAATTTGTTTGATTAAAATATTAGTAATTTTTAAGATAAATTATTTTAAAGTTTAAGGGGGTAAATTTTTTTTAATTAAAAATAAAAATAAAAAGTCAAAGAAGGTAGACGTTGATTCAAAATTACAATTTCGTCCTTAATCACTTTCCAATTAACTTTATTATGTATTAACTATTGATTGGTTTTCTAAGTTTTGATCCATGGTTAAGATTTGTACTCATGTGCATAATGAAAGATGAGTTTTCATTTTGGACCCGCCTCTCTCTCTCTGTCTATATATATATATATATATAGGGTCAGGTTCAGGGGAAAACCTAAAAAAAACGAAAAATTGTGCATAATGTGCATACAGGTAATTTGTAACATGTATTTGTGCATAAAAACCAAAAAACAACATAATTTATCTGTATGCACAAGTTTATACCGTCCAGATGAAGGACTATTAGAGTGTTCTTCAGTTTTTCGTTTTTTTGAGGTTTTCCCTTGAACCTTCGCATATATATATATAGGTGTTCAAATGCAACCCTTTTACATGGTGCAACCCCATGCAACCCCTCTATCCACCACTCATTTTATTTTCACCTTTTTAATTAAGAAATGTGAAAATAAAATGAGTGGTGGATAGAAGGGTTGCATGGGTTGCACCATGTAAAATGTTGCATAATAACCTACCCCTATATATATATATATATATATATATATATATATATATATATATATATAGGGTCATGTTCACGTGAGACCAAACTGTTTCCGTGAGACCGCGTGAGACCAAGCCTTAAAACGTGAAACTTCACACCGAAACACTGTGAAGGTAAAAAACATTCGAACCTTCATAATGTAATCACACTATGAAGGTAAAAAAACCTAAACCAAGTTAAAAAAAATCAAACCTTCACAGATAAAAGATTGTGAAGGTATATCCGAACCTTCACAGTGAAGACGCTGTGAAGGTAAAAAAAAACGAACATTCACAGCGAAAAACACCGTGAACGTAACATTTATGGTGTTTTCCCTATGAAAAGTTCGATTTTTTTTACATTCACAGTTTTTTGGTGTGAAGTTTCATACTTTAAAGTTTGGTCTCACCGGTCTCACGTAAACTGTTTGGTCTCACGCGAACTTAAGTTTATCTCTCTATATAGATATATATATATATATACTAGGCATATACCCGCACGATGCAGCGGAATGTAAGTAAAGAACGAACAATTAATGTTATTTCCTTATATACATTTCATCAATAATCAACCCTGACCTAAAAATCACAACTTATGAAACCTAAAGCAATAAAGATATTCAATAATTAGTTTATATTACAATTATTGACGAAAAAATTATAATGATATTATTTATAATAAGAATGAAACGTATTTTACGATTATGTATTTTTAACGTGCTAACGGTGGAAAAAAAAAATAAAACGTATGGACAGAAAACAAATTATTTCGTAGATGTTAATGATATTTAATAGTACGGTTAAATTAAAAAATATTCAATATTTGGCTCGTTTTGAAGATATTGAGGAGACGCTTATAATGATATAATTTGTAGAAAAATGAACGTATTTTTTCATTGCATTTTTGTTAATATATAATTATTTGTGTTAATATGTGTAAAATGAAAAAAATAAGGGATATAAAGTAAATTAAATAAGTAATTATAAGAATGATAAATGTAACAATGTAAGGGTGGTAAATGTAATTGTACAAAAGTTTGTACAATAACCGTTTGTACAATAACCGTTTTAGTAGTATAGATAATTCGTATATATTCTGATATTTAATAGTATGGTTAAATTAAAAAATATTCAATATTGGGCTCGTTTTGAAGGTATTGACGAGACGATTATAATGGTATAATTTGTAAAAAAACGAACGTATTTTTTCATTGCATTTTTGTTCATATACGATTATTTGTGTTAATATGATAACGGTGTAAAATGTAAAATTAAAAAGTAAGGGATACAAAATAAATTAAATAAGTAATTATAAGGGTGATAAATGTAACATTATAAGGGTAGTAAATGTTATTGTATAAAAGATTAAAGATAATAAATGTAATTGTACAATAATTTGTACAATAACCGTAATAGACTTTTCATTATATAGTATAGATATAGATATAGATATATAAAAGCAGAAAAATAGGCACTTCTATAAATGGCTTCTTCTCTTCGTCTTCAAGGCCCAAAACGAATAAATTTCCCCAAAATTATGAATTCTGACACTAGTAGATAGATCGTGTTCCCTCCCTTTCTCTCTCTAAAACTCCGCTGTTTTTAGAGAGAGAGAGAACAAACCTCCACCGCCATGGCCATCCACCGCCGCCGTCACCACCACCACAACCGCTTCCGTTACCTTCTCCCCGTTATTTCCGCAATTTCGGCTGCTATTCTCATCCTCTACGGTTTCATCTCTCTGCTTGCACCTTCTCCTGATCATCTCCACCACCTTGTACAACGGATTCCGGTAATCGATTTCTCCATAACCTACTTGCTTGATAACTACGTGTATTCGTTTATAAGAATGTGTTAAAAGCTTGTGAATCGTTGAACTTGTATTGATGATTTTTTTGTTTTGTTTTCAGTTTGATGATGATAATGGCGTTGGTGATGTTTCACCTCGAGTTACTTCGCTATTCAAAGTTCCGGTTAGGTTTTTTCGTTACAGAAGTTGATGTTTTGTTGTTTTGAATTCGAAGTCTGGATTGTTTGTGGTGTGATTTTTTGTGTCTTGATTGGATCTGAGTTTGTTATGTAACCTAATTTGGATGTAATTTGTTTTATGGTTTGGGATCTAGATCAGTGGTGGGATGGTGAGTGGTCGAAGTCTATGGAGTACAAGGATGTCGAAGTTTTATTTTGGATGTAGTAATGCTAGCAATAAGTTTCCAAGTAAGTGATAAACGAAATAATCTCAGTAAGACAGGGGAGTTTTTATAGTTTTTTTTTTGGATATGTGGATTAAATTTGGATGTTTTATTGAATTATAGAAGTGGAAACAGTCACATATCCCAATCGATACTTGCTGATAGCCACCAGTGGGGGTTTAAACCAACAACGAACTGGGGTAAGTCCTGATTTATATAAGTTCTTTTTGATATTCACCAATAAATTATTTATTTTACTAGCTGTTTGATGGTACGTGTTTTCACAGATTACAGATGCTGTTGTTGCTGCACGCATTCTGAATGCTACTCTTGTTGTTCCAAAGCTGGATCAGAAGTCTTTTTGGAAGGATGCTAGGTTAGTCATAGAGAAATGCTTGCACATACAATGTACATGAGTGGGATTATAACAAATTTTGGCCAGAAAGTTTGGTATGGCTGACAGTCCCTTCTATTGTACAGTACTTTTTCGGAGATATTTGATGTTGACTGGTTTATATCACATCTATCAAGAGATGTAAAAATCATAAAAGAACTGCCACGGAAGGGAGGGAAGATTTGGACTCCGTATAATATGCGTGTGCCTAGAAAGTGTAACGAGAGATGCTATCAGATTCGTGTATTGCCCGTGCTTTTGAAGAAGCATGTAAGTTATAACTTTTTATATCATCTGCAAGTTCTGCACCGTGTATTTTATAAGCATACAGTTTCTTGCATGATTTCCAGTGACCATGAAACTCCTCTTTTGGAGTTATTTAAAGCTTTCTGGTCAATTTCTTAACTTTGCTAGTCCATACACAGTAAGCCCTAAATGCATCCACATAATGCGTTAACTACCTTAGATTTATGTCTGATGGTTAATAACTTCATATTTCCTGAACAATAAACATCAGCACTTATAGTTATTAATCTTTTATAACATGACAATGTTTCCATGAGACTGCATTTACCAGTGGGTATATAAACGTTGTACACTTAAAACAAATTAATTGTTGTTTATGGATAACCCAAACCTCAAACTAAATTTTACTTTCTGAAGTAATATGCAAGAACCATGAAATATGCTATTGATAATTGCTATGATGGCAGCACTTACCTATTTCAGAATGCAAGTGTGAACAGGGAAATGCCTAACCAGTAGAGAGTGACAGTAGTATGTCACTGAATGATCATTACCAGGCAAGAGACTGTATAAGGTGAAACCGATGACAATCACTAGTGGAATTGCAATCAAGAGCACTCAAGAACATTGTTCCCCCAAGGCCCAAGTATGTGTTGAGTTATTGGGTTTCATGGTCAATCTGACTTTTAAACTCTTATAGGGTTTCTGTGTTCTTAAGATATTGTGTGTTTGTTATGAACTAGTGAAGAAGGCTAGAGATGTTGAAACCAGGGTAAAGCTGTTGGTAATATTGTTTCATTTCTTTCTCTGAGGCAAATCCAGAATGAATATCACTTTCTTGCTGAAACCAGATTATCAACAATTTGATCATCTTAAACTGAGTTTGGATGGCATCTGAGATAGAAGGTTGACTTGAGTAAACTGCACTAGACATTCGGCAACAGATTGAAGTAGATTCAGAGCACCTAGGTGAATGAGCATAAGGTGTACAAATGAGGTTCAGTTTGGTGCTGTGTATTAGGAGAACATACGTGGATTGACATAGTTGAGCACCTTTTTAGGTGATACGATATGTTTAGAGATCAAATAGTACTTTAAAGCATATTCATTGCTTCTGGTGTAACAGTAAAGCTTCTGTTTAGAATACTCACACAGTCACACATGCAGATTGAGGCAGACGGAGAGGAGGAGGAGGGGGTGAGACTCAGTGAATTGGGAAGGAATAATTTAAGCTGTAAAATACTTGAATTGCATGAAGAGTGGTCCATTTATATTTCGATGATCCATTGCTGCTGGCAGCCACCACATTTCCTATCATTTGGTTCCTAGCACCAAATCCTGTTTCCGAGTCACTAAAGGACTAAATATGCGGACAGGCATACATGTACAGTGGCAGAGCCACCTTATAGTCAGAAGGGGCCAAGGCTCCCCCTGAAACTTTTATAGAAAATAGTTTTGATATAGGCTCAAAGTTTATTACCCCTCAAAACTTTGTTTATTTTATCAAATTATTCTTTTTCTTCCTTTAAAATGCCAAAACAATTTAATATTTGTAGACAAATACTTTTTGAAGATTGAAGGATGAATATATTAACTTTTTGAAGACAAATACTTTTGCCTGCTGGCTTGCCTTATTCTTATGAGGGCAAACACTTCTTTCTGTTCTTTGTTTTCCCATCTCTTGTCAAAGATTGAAGGATGAATATATTCTACCTAGTCTTACTGGGTCAAAAATGGATACTCTGGATCACTCAACTTCTACAACATGTTCGTATGGAATGTCCATAACCTTCAACTACATTGAAAAATAGTTCTCAATTTTTTTTACCTGCCTATCCTGCTTATCTTTCTATGTCAATCTGAAAAAGTAATTCCAGTTATGCTTCCATCTTACCCAAAATCAATATCCTGACATAGAATGAAATGCACAGTTCAGTAATCAATAATGAGTGTACCGTAATGGTTCATCTTTGACTAAATGAAGACCAGGTATAGAATATACAACAAGCTGTCCAGACCGTAGCAAAACAAACTGATCCAACAACTGCTGAAAGAAAGAAAATGTCTAACAGTTGCTGGAACCCTAGAGCTCATACAATAATATATGGCTACAGAAGATTGGCTGAAAATTGGACTGTTCCATACCATGAAAACTGTTCCCCCCTCCCGGGGTGGGTGCGCGGCTTGGCCTTATGAAGCCATCTGCCACCAACCAACACTAAACCTTCACTGTTTCTATTTTCACGTGGCCAAAAGTTTTGTTTCTTGTTGGATCATAAGTAGTCATGTGACTTCAACCAGAAACATAACTTGTGGGATTCTTATGGAGATTCAAATTCTAAAAGCTGTGAGTGCTGTAAATTTTCACATATAGGCTTGAAATGCTACATTCTGATCAAATTTCTCAAAGTGTTGTATCTCATCATCTTTTCAGCATGCATCAACAAGAACAATTTATATTTGAGTTTCTGCTGACAGCCTGACACAGTATCGACCTTTTGACATACACCAAACATATTCTTCTTTCTAGAATGGAGAGACTATGTACTCTTTGGTTTCTCCAGCTGTACTCTCCACGGTGAACTTTATCTGTATGTCTAAGCTTTTGAGGTTATTTAGCATGCACATGTGTTCGTATAGATGCGAGTCGGGAGGGTTATCATAGAAATGTGCCTCAATTGTTGGCGTGATATTTACTAAGGTTTCTACAGTTTTGTATCTAAGTAATTCATAATTTTCTTCTTTGAGCAGGCTGTTCAGCTGAGCAAGTTTGACTACAGACTTTCTAACAAGTTGGAGACTGATTTGCAAAAGCTTAGATGTAGGGTAAACTACCATGCTTTGAAATTCACTGATCCTATAAATAGAATGGGTCAAAAATTGATCAACCGAATGAGGAAGATGGGCAAGCACTACGTTGCTCTTCACCTGAGGTACTAATAATGGTTTCTTATGTTGCTCTTCACTTAAGCTGACACTATGGTGTTACTATTATTCTCGTTTCTATCCATCATTTAGACAATTTTGTTATACATAGAGAAGTAACCATAAGTCTTCTTATCTTGCTCATTTTATTGCATATGCTGTTTTTTAATTTTTAGCTTGGTTAGTAACAAATGTTGGCACATACTCCCTCCTTTAAGCTGTTGATATCTTATGGTATTTGAAACCTGCATAAAATGCTAGACTTGTAGAGTTGAAGGCTTGGTACTCTGCTCTTCTGTTAATGTTGGCACTTTTGTGTGTTTAGGTTCTTCCATTTTTACTTCGAGCAGTTAGAAAACTTGCATTCCTCGTGCTAACTACGACTTTTTATCATTTTACGATACAGGTTTGAACCTGATATGCTTGCATTTTCAGGATGCTATTATGGTGGCGGAGAGAAGGAAAGAAAAGAACTGGGTAAAATACGGAAGAGGTGGAAAACTTTACATGTAAGCACTTCGTTCTCATGCCTGGTTGATTTCATTTATGTATAAAAGTATCCCCAGAAATCGTTGTGGTCTCAATTTTGCCAGGAGTGCAACAGATTCCAATTTATTTTATACTCAAAATCCTTAATTTTTTTTATGTTTCTGCTCACTTTCACAGGTTATGGTAGTTTTTTGGGGTGGTTACATGAGCCAATTTAAGTCCCGACAAAATTAAGATGGAACTAAACAAATGAACCCAATATATCCCACCTGGAGGTAGGGTATGGGGAGGGTAAGATGCACGCAGACTTTACCTCACCTCTATCCCAAAGAGTAAAGCTACTGTTTCCGTAAAGACCCCCGACTTGTTAAAAGTGTGACAGAGTCAGATTTGACAGTTTTGAAACGCATGTTAAGAGTGAGCAACAACTAACAACATACGAATATAAGCAGGTAGAAGACAAGCAAAGCCAATTTATAGAAGCTACACACTCCTAGTCTAGCTTACTAACCCTATCTCCCACTTTCCACCCCTCCAGCTCCCTAATCTAACTACAGATCCCCACCCTAGTCCGCTACCCTAGGGCTAGGCCTACGTCTCCAAAAGTTCCTATCTGTAGCTGTGTTGCTTTCAAATACACATGTTCCATTAATATGAGAATACATTATACGTTCATGATGGATTCAAGGTTTATTAGCATTAGCGAACCTGCTAACTTCTCTTAACTTTTACAGTTTAAAAGGCTCAACTTAACTTTTAGCACTTCAAAGAACAGTTTCAATCTCTTTCAGGAGCATAATCTGAAAGAACTAGTTATAGTTCATTACAAGGACGCAATTATTACCTTTTGGCAAGTCCTAACGGTTTCTGATACTAATTGCAGAGCAACAATCCGGACAAAGAAAGGAGGCAAGGGAGATGCCCACTTACACCTGAAGAAGTGGGTCTGATGCTGAGAGCACTTGGATATAACAAAGATGTTCATCTTTACGTAGCTTCTGGTGAAGTATATGGCGGGGATGAGACATTGGCACCTTTGAGAGCACTCTTTCCAAACATTCATTCAAAAGACTCCATAACCACCAAAGAAGAGTTGGAACCGTTTTCTGCATTCTCTTCTCGTATGGCTGCACTTGATTTCATAGTGTGTGACGAGAGTGACGTATTTGTTACGAATAACAACGGCAATATGGCGAAAATTTTGGCTGGGAGAAGGTATGTTCTTCTTTCTTATCAAACACATCTGTTCTAGAGTACAATGTAACATTGACTTCTTGGGTTAAGATTAGAGATGCAACAAATGCCCAAAGCTCGGCCCAAAAAAGCCTGAAGCCCACGCCAGGCCTAAGAGCCTGATCAGTTTTGTCAAAGGTCCGAAAAACCCAACCGGGCCTATTTTCACTCAAAGGCCCAGGCCCGAAAAGCCTGGGCTCTTTTTTTTGCTTACTGAAAATGGGCTTGGAAGGCCCGTTGCCTGACCCTGACTTGTAAAACAAAGTAACACATTGAAAAGTTGCAAGTGATTAATATGTTTGTAATTTCCATGGGATGATGAAAGTAGTACACATTTTAATTGTTGTCAAACAATTCGTAGTCCAAACCACTTATGTTTTCAGTGATGTTTAGCTTCTAAAGCCTTTTAGTAGGGAATGAAAGCTAAAAACTATGGGACCAAACAGTCATTTGCTTAGTGGTACCCGGGATACTGGTAGATCCCCAACTCCGTGGAGGTCGAGGGTTTAAGTCTCACCAACTGTGAGGAGTGTGTGTGAGTTTTGCCATATATAAATATTATATATACTCCAAAGAAAAGCTAAACTGTGGTGTACATTGCACTGTTTGTATTACAGAAGATACTTTGGACACAAACCAACAATACGTCCGAATGCTAAAAAACTGTATCGTTTGTTCCTTAATCGAGATAACATGACGTGGGAAGAATTCTCTTCTCGAGTACGGACTCATCAAAGAGGTTTCATGGGGGACCCGAAGGAAGTAAGGCCCGGGAGAGGTGAATTTCACGAAAATCCGGCTACTTGTATATGTGAAGACACAGAAGCGAAATCAAAACTCGAAACGCTCCCTCGGAAATTCGGCAAGAGTGATCTCGACTTGGATGAAGTAGTCGACCAGGACATTGAAAACGAACCTGAATCATCCGATCAGGACGAAGACGATGATCTTATCGGCCCTCAGTTTCAACATCTAGTCAACGATACAAGTGTGGACGATGATTCTTTGTTATCTGAATCACCCGAACTGGAAGAGTTGCTTTCGGATTAATTACTAGATCCCAGTTTTACCATCCGTCCTTGTTGCCTGCTTGCATGCACTCTTTTGCTGGTAAATCTTTTCCTAAAACACAAAATTCGTTTCTTCAAAATTTCTTTTGAGCCGGGGTTTAGAGATGGGCACAGACAGGTCCTAAAAAATCTAGTCTGGTCAACGGTATGGTCAAACCGGTCAAAAAAAGCCCGATCCAGGCTTTATCCGGTCCTCAAAAAGAGCGGTCAAGGACCGGTCCGTCTCAAAAAAATTTGGACCATGGACTGGCGGTCTGGTTTGGTCTGGTCCGGCCTGATGACATCGTGGTCTGGTCTTTTACTCTTTTTGCCCATCTCTACCGGGGTCTTCACGGAAACCCTGCTCCGAATGGGATATACACATGTTTTTGGTTTGGTTTATCCCGGTTTTACCATCTTGGTGTACATTGACGATGCAGGAAATCAAATTAACATTTTTAGTTTGCGGAATCGGTGTTAAAAGGTTCAAGTCATGAAGCACTTGGTACAATACATCCACAGCATACTAGATCGATTGTCGTTAAACTGTACAGAAGTTAAATGCTCCCGGGGGGTTTATGTTAACGAATACAACTTCAAAATGCAAATCGGAGGTTCGGTCCCCCTTCCCCCCTCTAATACTATAATGTTGAAAGGTTTCTAATTCGGTTTTCGTTAGAAATGCACAGTTGGTATCGAGGCATATCCATGGATGGAATTTGTTAAATATTTTTTTGTCGTTTTTTATATAGTTTTTGCGGTATATTTGATGGTAATGTAGGAACGTATGAAACCGATCCCATTCGGACCGATGTTTTTATATTTTCCGGAGTAGTTTGTTTGTAAATGGCCTTCGATTGTGTTGTCATTTGGTTACAGAATAGATCAGCAAGAATTTTGTGTTTTGTTAGGCAAGGCTTGATTTGGGATCGGAACCGGTCTAAAGCCTGTAGGACCGGTTCACCAGTTATTTTGAGGACCGGTTGTAAAAAACCGGTCAGATTTGTCCGTTTCTTCAAATATTTTTTTTGTTATAGAAATACTAGAAGTGTATTCGTCCAATGCAGCGAGATATATTACGATTTTAATGTTTCATTTTATTTTTTGTTTTTTTGTCGATTTACAGCACGATTTTGGATGGTTTTGAGAAAGTGATATTGTTTTCTTTATAAATTTGTTTAATTTAGGCTTAATAATATAATGTTGTTTATATAAAAAAAATTAAGTATTTTGTTAGAATTCAATGATTATCTTATATATTTTAATGACATCTAGAAAAAATAATCAATTACATATTTAATAATATAATTAAAACAAATTTATAGTAATATAATATATTAATTAATAGTGATACATGGAAGGGTCTGTATAAAATCAAGTATAAAATCAAGACCCTGTTTGTGCTTTAATACTTGTAAATTAAGAGATTTTTAAAATTTTGCATAAAATGATGACACCGTGTGCCTAATAATTTGTATTTAAGAGTTTTTTATTCGTGTAGTATAGATAAAGTAACATATTTTATGTAGGGCATTAGAGGTTGTAAACAAACTGAACGTTCAGTGGGAAGTTTGCTTATGTTCGTTTATTTAATAAATGAACGAATATGAATACATTTTTTTGTTCGTTTAGTTAAACGAAAATGAACAATGATCTTGTTCGTTCATGAATGTTCGTTTATTTTGTTTACGTTGGTTTATATATATAAATATATTTATATATTATAAAATTAATATGTAAAATCATTGATTAAATTAAAATTTTCAGATTTTTTTTATCCCTTTTTGAGTTTACCCGGTTTTTCATTTTGTTATGTTATTCTTTAGAAACGAATTGATAATTAATGGTTAAGGCCCTGAGGAGATGTGGTGGAATATTATATCTTCCAGGGTTTAAATCCAGGTGTATACAACAATTGTGGCAATTGCAGTCATAATTTGTCAAGGGGTTAGTTTAGACATAATCTAGGACACACTTTCCAAAAAAAACAATGGTGGTTGTTTATTTGTGTTCGTAACATCATAACGGACGACATAAATGAACATGGACAAACAGTATAACACATGCTTTTAATGAACAAACATAAACACAAAAAATAAAGTACTAGCTATTTGGAGTTCAATATATTTATTTTAGAAATTTGAAATTTTACTTGTTTATTTTATAAAAATTATAAAGTTGTTGTTAAAGATGCTCTAAGAGAAAGGATATCCGAATTGCTCCATTAATGATTGAGAAAAAGGTCAAAATTTTATCAAAGTAAAATGTATATGAAATAATTTATAAAATTAAATTTGTTAAATGAATTAAAGGAGAATTATATAGCCCCTTCTTAAAATAAATGTCCACAATAAAAATAACATACAATTTTATAGATGTGTGGTTATTACACTTTTTAATTAATTAAAAATATAAGAGTAAAATAAGAAAATAGATATACAATGGGTGTTTGCAGTTTGGTTTGGACGGTTGATGGTTTAGGAAATTTTGCAAATCGAGTGGTTCGACAGCAAATGACCAAACCAATCAAGCCAGAACATAAAAAGGCGTTTGGTCTGACTAGTTTAGACGATTTGCGCCTATTATGGGATTTAAAGTAAAAAAATAGCACTTCAAAAGGCGAAACTCTCGTCTAATTTGTCGACCTAAGGGCATACCCTTTTTGTTATCTAAAGGCGATCTATCCCCAAAATAAAATTTATACCAACATAACATCATTAAAAAAAGGGTGTTGTTAAGGCTACCCCCTTATGTGAGAGGGAATGATGATTTCATATTTTTTTTTTCATGTGAGAGGGAATGATGATGTAAGGGGGTATGAATAAATTTACCCTTAAAAAACCTATATTGAATGATAAAAGAAACATTTATCTATATAATTAAAAAAATATTGTACTAAGTTGAAAAAAAAGTTAAACAAGTCCACAAATAATGGTTGGAGTTTTTGACAAAAATCAAGCAAGTCGAAAGACCAGTCGAAATTTTGATTTTCAATGAATTTTAAAAATTTTCAAAAAAACAATTAAAAAGTAAAGGTTATATTTGGCAAAAAGAAGCTATCTTATAATCTAGTTTTTTTTCTGGTACATGTTTGGATGACCATAAACTAGCTTATTGAAAAACTATTTATAGTAGCGTTTTGAAAAGATAACTTATCAGCTAGCTTATAAGCTAGTTTGCTAGCCAAAATCTAAAATAACCTCTTGAACGAATTTTTTTCATTAATTACGACATAAAACAATATGATTAATTACGACATAAAACAATGTCAAAATCTAAAAGTTGCTACGACATAAAAACAAAAAATAATTAATACATGATTTATCAGACCAGATCAAACTATAGATTAAATCAGACCGAACGATTTGGCTATTTATCATATCAGATCGGATCACCAAACCGTTTAAACCATCAAAAACAATATGATTTAAACGGTCCAAAGAATTTTTTAAACACGGGTTAATTTATTTTGATAAAACTATATGTTTACAAATTATGTGCAAAAGTGGTTTCAAGTTGCAACGGTAAAAGAGCCCTAAACGCTAAAATCTTCAATCAACAAACACCACGAACAAGAGTATTTTTGGGGGAATCAATCAACAAATCCATCCTCAAATGCAAGGAGGATCAACTGGCGTTGGCTATGGTCTCAAATATCAGGTGAATCAATCACTCAAACAAACCCTAATGTCACACACCCAAAACCCCCATCAAATTCTCTTTCAATCGATCTCAAGTTTCGCCAAAATTTTTCCTCCAAATTCTCATTCAATACATCTGCATTTACTTAATGTATCTGTGATTTACTGATTTTCATTGTAGGCAAGATGTATTACGGATGTGAAAGCCGATACAGATCACACCAGTTTCCTCACCGGTACTCTCAGTCTCAAAGAAGAAAATGAGGTTTTGATTTGTTTTTATTCGATCTGAGATTTGCATTCCTGTGTTGTTTTAGAGTTTTGATGTGTTTGAATTATATTTAATTTCTGTTTGTTTCAGGTGCATCTGATTAGACTTTCATCAGATGGTACGGAACTTGTTTGCGAGGGTTTGTTTTCGCATCCGAATGAGATATGGGACCTTGCTTCTTGCCCTTTTGATCAACGCATTTTCTCTACCGTCTTCTCTTCTGGTAAGTGGTTGATTTCTTGTGGCATTTTCTTAACGTGTGCATGTCCTTAATTGTTATTGTGATTGTGATGCCAACGTTTTTCCGATTTCATTGTAACAAGAAATGAAAGAGTTAGTTGGAGTAGGCTACGAGTGAGATCTAGATGCAATTTTTGAAGAATTCATCTGTGTTTTTACCTTGGTAATTGCTTGCACATATGAATATCCATTGCGAATTGCAAAATTTTGTGATAATTGCTTACACATATGATCATAGTTTTTACCTTGATAATTGCTTGCAAATATGAATATGCATTAGGAATTGAAAATTTGAAGTTTACGGTGTTATTCAAAACGTGACTGTGATTATACTTCCATTGGTAATATGAAAAACTGGCCCATTTGATCAGAAATGTCAAGTCAAGACTATTTAGTTATTTGCTTCTATTTTTTGAGGCGGAAGGAGAGTGGGTATGGATGTGTAAATCTGAATTTAAAAAAATGGAGTTTGGGGTTCTCATTTTACATTTGACAACTTCTTTTTGGAAGCATATAATATTTATTTATATTTCCCAAATACTCACACACAATCCTCGTTTTTGGTGAGGTTTGAACCTTTGACCCCCTGGGCACCTGTGCTCTATTGGTAACCTGGTTACCGTTGGCCAATGACTCTTTGTGTTACTTTTGATAAACTTGCAGCTCATTTATATAAAAGATATGGGAAAATGTAAAACGGCCACGGTTTCAATATTGAAGGAAGTGTCCGTTTGTAGACCAACCTGAGAAAAGAAACAATCGTACCTCAATTTGGAATAGAAATGTCATTCCTATTGTAGCTACTATATCATTATCCTCATCACCATCATGCAATCACCACTTAATTCTTGCTTACCGGTACCATATACCTTGCTGCTATGTGTATTCCTTTAAGGATTTGGAGTATAAAGTTGCTTCATAGTGTTGCTTAAAACTCACATTCTGAAAGTTTTTTATTATAGTATATTTGAGAAGTTTATTGGTGTATAAGGTTTGCTGTTAATTTCTGCTGTTGAAGGTGAATCATATGAAGCAGCTGTGTGGCAAATCCCAGAATTGTATGGCCAGTCAAATTCTCCACAGTTGGAATGTATTGCTTCCCTTGATGCACACAATTCAAAGATTAAGTGGTGAGTATATGTTTCCAAAGTCTCATTGATTTTTTTCCTCTGTTTGTATCATTATATGTAGTGATGGCTTATTTATGATCATACTCGTGTTAGATGGTCTTAGGACTTCAAGATTATTTTTCGTGTAGGTTTTACTTTTTAAGTTCTTGTGATCACTTTGAGGATGCTCCTTTTGGTTGGCTTTTGAAAACACCCTGATATTAAATCTTATACATACATCAGATAACTCTTACATATGGATATTAGAGAGTTGGCGTAGATAAGCTGGTTGGATTACATAAGTAACTCCAGGACCTCTTTGCAACCTTCAAATTTCTTTAGCATCTTGTTTAAAAACTGGCATATGTAGTTACACCATTTTAAATCAATTGAAGATGCATGATACCTCATTTTGAGAATTTATCTACAATTAATCCTAAGGAGGACTTTGAGGACTTTTTTGTCTTACCACGTTGCTTCTACATCTTAAGTTGTCTAGTGAATTTGTGTGCTAGGGCTCAGTTGTTTATTTGGTGTACATTCTATACTAAATTGTACTCTGCTCAGCTCAAGCTTCATTCCAACTCAAACCTTCTCAAAGGAGCGTTTCACAAGTACTAGGAGTTGGCTAGATGTCTATAAATTTAACCTTAAGATTTATTATTGACTTTCAGTCACATGAAGCATAATTTTGATTCTAATACTAACTACTCTGGAGGTTTCGCTTCATACTCTCAGTTGCTAAACTACCAGCACTGGTTATGGATCATGAATTGATAGATTTTTAACAGTGTAATTCTCAACAATCTGAAAATGTATTTCCTTTTATGCGATGTAATCTATTTCCTCTGGAACTTGTATTTGACCAAAGAAGAATATGGCAGTGTGCTTTGGTGGCCATCTGGAAGACATGATAAGTTGATCAGTATCGATGAGCAGAATATCTTTCTCTGGAGCTTAGATTCTTCAAAAAAGAGTGCACAGGTATAAGAGAGTAAGAATCTCTGGACTAATCATGCTTAGATCCATATGATCATATTAAAATGAGAAAATCTACATGTTTAGGTTTTAATGGATTCAAAGTATCTTATTTTTTCACCATAAAGGGACATAAGAGAATGGGGAAAGGTGGAAGGTGTAGGTGGGTGGGTTGAGGTAGGGAGGACAAGTAAATCTATACCTACACACAAGTGAAAATCATGAGTCTTTTAGAGCCAACTTTTACTATATTAAAGTTTTGAAGCCTCATATACGGGTCATTGATCAGCCTGCCTTTTGTTTCTCTGCTTTTCATTAAAACTATGGTAACTTCTTTATGATAGATGCCTAGATCACATAGGATACAACATCCTTTGTCTTATGTAAGTGGTCTAGAGAGTAATTGGGATGTCTAGAGGTGGTCAAACTTGCTTTTGAGCACTCTCAGAAAGCACATAGGTGTTCGACAATCCAAAATAAGCAGCTTTTCAAAGATATATTTCCTTATGAGAAGGTTTACCAAAAAGATTACTATGCTAATTCAATAAAGAGCGTACAAATATCTAAATATGTAATTTTGCCTTCCACACATTGTCAATCTCATAGTAGCTAATAATTAGTGTAAAGATTGTACTTTATCTTTAATTGCATTCAAGCTTTAGGGGCTGTTTGGTTCAGGTCAGGGAATGGAAATGGGGATGAAAATGAAAATGAAAATGAAAATGACAGGGAATGAAAATGGGAATGAACTTCATTCCCCCCCAGTTTAACCTGGAATGAAAATTTGGGTTTATAGGGGAATGAACCTATATAAAACCAAACAGTTTCTTTTATTATCATTCCCAATGATTACTGTTTAACACCTCCAAACACTCCCTTAAATATTGCCATTTATTTTGTCAGATTTGAGACATGGTTATTAATTTTCTTTGTCATATATATTACAAGTATCTTTAAGCAACAAGCATAACTAAATCGGATATTAAAATTAATTTATTCTTCTAAACAATGACCAAGATATTTGAAAATATGATCAGCACCATATTGGTAATTATCAACATTAAAATTTCAGTTATCTAGTAAAATATTTCTCGGCATTTTGTACAATTTTCAGCACAAATTCCAGCTATGCTTTTTCTAAATAAATAAAAAGATGTTTGAAAGCATGTGCTTTTCCTAGAAGCATCACATGAAGTATGTTTCAACTTGTGATAATATCATACTCCATGCCCTTCAAGAAGTGCAACAAATGTTTCTTTGCCATATTAAGACTAGTGTTTGAGTAGTACAAATTCTTCTAAATGCCGTTGGTTTAAAATTGGTACCATGCTTGGTGATTATATAAATTTAAAAATTAGGCAATACGTAAAAGGGGGAAAGTTCTCACATCCTGTATTATAGTTGGAATTTCAAGTTAAACTGATTAGCCATTTTGTACATACCATCAAGTAACTAGAAGTATTACAAGGGCAAAACAAGGGTAAATAGGCAAATTTAAGTTAACAAAATTGCCATTATAGCAACATTATTTGGTATTGAACTTGCCAATATAGAATTAGTGGCTCTTCCTGTGGGACAGAGGGAGTATCCTTTTCTTGGTGCACCTGTTTTTAATGTGTCAAACTTTAAGAATAGTTTATCTATAAAAGTTATAGATTCAAGAACACTATTTTTTTTGCTCATCATCTCTTTTGCATTTTTCATTAGTGTATACATCACCCTACAGATTTGTATATGACTGATAGGTATGCTGCCTTGAATTATATGGCTAATTCTTATAAAGGTTGTGCTTCCATATGTAGGTACACTCTCAGGAGTCAGCTGGGATGCTTCATCATCTGTCAGGTGGAGCATGGGATCCCCATGATGTGAATGTTGTTGCATCAACTTCTGAATCATCTATCCAATTCTGGGACTTAAGAACAATGAAGTATGTTCCAATTGATCAAGATCTCTTTCCCTTTTTTGATTACGAGCTATTTTGGACTATTATCAATCATCTACATGGAGGAAGGATTGAGTTTATCATTGCCACAAGAACATGGTCATGGAAATTGACTTGCCTTTTCACTTTCGCAGATTTTGCCATTAAACCCATCCAAGTCAATTTGTTGTGTAGTTCAATACATGGACTCCATTCTCAGCTTTGTTTTTGTGTTCTTTATCACACTTAAGTTAGAGTAACATTATCTTGTTTTCTTTCTGCATGTCCTTGTTTCATCATTTAGAGCCAAGCTGAAATGAAGTTTTTCAACCTTTTAGCCCTTTGTGTGTGCACCAAGTAGATCCAATTGCTAGACCATTTTCATTTCTGTCTCTCTACCTTTCCAGTTGTTCGCTGGGGTGGGAGTGAGGGGCTTAGGTCTACCCTTTCTGCTGGAAATGCAGAGTTTTAAAATATAATATTATCTCTATGATGGGAATAACGGGATATATTAGTATAACAAACTATTTAAACATATCCTTCAACCGAGACTCCTATGAAGTATGCGCATTGTTTTTCAATTTCCAATATAAGCAGGGAGCCTAGCCTAGCTGATATATCCGTTATGGATTTCCTCCTCAGCTCTTCTATTTGCTTATCACATGCAGTCTGTGTATATAACTGTTGGTGCATATTTCTTTGTCGACTGGTCCCATATTTACTAATATCAAGGTATCTTTAATTTGTTAAACTTGATATACTTATTCTTTCTTTTTTCTTGGGGAAGAGGGGGGGGGGGGGTGTTGGTTAAAGCCAAAGAGATGCTTCTGGCCACATGTAAATCGTGTCAGTTTCCTATCAATTTACTTGATTTTTTTTATTATTCAATTCTCTCTAAGAAATTAGATGCGCTTACATGCTTAAGACAATTACTATGGGGTGCTTGGGCTCATGCATGTTTCTAAAAACTAGATGACTAGATACAATCATTCAACAACCAACACTGTTTGTGTGTCTCTGCCATTTACATATTGCTCATCTATATCATTTTGCTTGTAGGGAACTTGTGGAAGTATTAATAACATACTTGTTTATTGCTTTACAGGAAAACAAATTCAATCGAATATTCCCATGTTCGTAATATAGACTATGATAGGAAGAAGAAGCATATGCTTGTAAGTCTGTTAATTCAAGTTCAGTGATACATTTAATGTTTCTGCACTAACTAATAGTTACTGCAATTATTTGTCATAATATTAAAATAATGCTTATATGTTCTTTAAGGCACACTAGGCCATATCTTTGTCAATGCACATTGACCGACTATAGTGAAGAATTTAGTTGCTCATACTGGTCAAACTTCTGGAAGAGAAAAATCATCGCCACCCATAATCATTCTAATGCTATCCGAAGGGATCTATGTATCCCTCAAAAAAGCTATGTGGTTCAACTCTATGGGGGTGTTTACTTGGGGCTTAATGAGCTTAATGGGGTGACTGGCTTATTCGCACAAACAAGTAGAGTGTTTACTTGGGGCTTAATGGCTTAATCGCACAGCTAAAAACGGCTTAATCGCACAGTAGTTAAAATAGCAGTTGTCCCCATTAAGCCATAAACTTGACATTTCTACCCTTAAAAAAAAAAGAAGCAGCAGCATCAAATACGTAACCTAATAGCACTCTTTCCTTTCACGCCATCACTCTTTCCTTCCATGCCTCCATCCAAACCGGCGACCACTCTCACGCATCCATCACCGGCGACCACTCTCACGCCATCACCTCCATCACCAGCGACCTTTCAGGTACTGAAATAGTATTGTCCTTCCATCGATTCATCACTGATACCATCGATTCATCACTGTTTCTGTTTCTTATCGATCCAGTGTTCCTCTCACTGATACCAACGATTATTGTTTGAAATCGATTCATCACTGTTTCTGTTTTTAATTTTTATCAATCCATCGATTCATCACTGATACCATCGATTCATCACTGATACCATCGATTGCTTTTTTGATACCATCGATTCATCACTTGTTGTTTGATACCATCGATTATTGTTTGATACCATCGATCACGGATACCATCAATTGCTTATAATTCATATTCAGGGGTAAATTGGTCATTTCTGTTATTCAGATTGTTTATTCAGATAAAAAAAGTAAACAACATCAATTTATCCAGACAGACACTTTTTTCCAGACAGACACATTTATCCATACAGGACTTAATGGAAGATTTGGTAAACAACCCCTATGTTTTATTCCATGAATTTTTCCTCAAGTCCTATATAAACTATGTACAGATTTGGCCTTCTTCGACATGTCATTAATCTGTATAAGAAGATGGATTTTGGGATTGAGTTCCCCATTTTAACTTCTCTCCTTCCTAGGACCTGATATTTCCTTCCCTATTCCACTTGGGATGGTAGTGTTCTTTTTGTGATTTTGTGAGTTTTTATAATGGATTAATATATACAGTTGGAATGGGAGGATATTGGTGATTGGAAGAGGGGGAGGGTAAGTAGGCAATCATGAGAATCAAGGCTAGCAGTTATGACAGGGATTTTGGTGGGCTATTAAGAAACAATCTACCAATATGAAAGTGTTTATTATCTCTCATCGGTTTTATTATCTAGGTGTGCAACTCTGCATGTCATTTTACAATGTGGGACTGTTGCTGATATTTGCATGTACCTAATAATATTAGACATTTATTTGTTACTGTATGGCACCTGGAATCGGATCTCTTCTATCTTTATGAACGGTATTCTAGTTCATGATGGAATGGTAAAGCATGGAAGGTTGCTTTTTCAGATGAATTACCTTTGAAAATATTTTTTGTTTGGGTATTCATATCTTGTACCAAACAATACAGGTAACAGCTGCAGATGAATCTGGTATACACATATGGGATCTTAGAATGATGAAGGCCCCTGTTGCAGAGCTACCTGGACATTCACACTGGTAATAATGTGTGGTATTGCTTAATTATTGCTCAAAAGAATAACAGGAGTAAATGATCATTATTCCTCTGTCCCAAAAACAAGTGTTCACATTTCTATTTAAGTTTGTCTCAAAAGAAGTGTCCACATTTCTATTTAAGTTTGTCCCAAAAGAAGTGTCCACATTTCTGTTTAGGTTTGTCCTAAAATAAGTGTCAACTTCGAAAAATAGATAATTATAATTTACGAAATTTTCAACCCTACCCTTAATTAGGACTCGCAAATATTTAAGAGTTGACGAGATGGAGAGAGAGAAGGTTTGCCTTTATCATTAACGGTAAAATTGTCATTCAGTTAATGAAGAAGTGTAATAATCACATATTTATTAAATTCTGTTTTTATTTAGTTATTGTGGGCATGTATTCTGGGACAGAGGGAGTAATTCGTCAAGCTCTAACGCAGGCATTTTTATGGTGATTTCACTACCTTCCGCTGCATTTGATTGTATCATTTTGTTAATTTTTGGCAGGACTTGGGCTGTTAGAAGTAACCCGGAGTTTGAAGGGATCATTCTTGTACTCTCTCTCTCTCTCTCTCTCTTTCTATCTATAAACATCCACATGCACATGTATATACCTAGATATGTATGTACATGTATGTACCTACAGATACACACATACAGATAATATGTGTGTGCGTGCATGTTTTTATATGTATATACACACACAACATTCCCCCTACAGCCCATAAAGAACAAAGACCTAGATTTACTTTTCTATTTTTTAACTTTGTTTTTATCGGGTCATTTCTTGCTGACCATATACATATTCAGAGTGCAGGAACAGATTCGGCTGTTAATTTGTGGTTTGCCTGTCCTAGCAACGATGAATTAACATCTGATAGGTCCCTTTTTCCCCCTCAATTTTCTTATCTTTTATGTTTTCCTGGGATGAGTACGTTCAAAGTTGTGTGAAACCACGGTTTTATGATTTTTACAGCTTGTCTAACTCTACTACTACTAGATGGACAGAATCCTTTCTCCATTCATACAGCGACTATGAAGACAGTGTTTATGGTAATTTGGTCTCGTTTCTGTTTCTCGTTTTTGCTTGATGTTTTGGAGCTTTAACTTCGTAGCTTTCCTTGAAAATGCAGGCCTGTCATGGAGTTCGAGAGAGCCTTGGATTTTTGCATCATTATCTTATGATGGGAGGGTAAGATATTTTATGTTCTTGTTTAGGAGAAGTTACAACTTTAGTATTTGTTATTTCCTGCACATTAAAAATATAGGTTACTTGCTGCTACAAAAAAAGTGCTTCCTCTGTCCCATGGAAAACTACTTTCTTAACCCCCCTCCCCACCCCAAAAAAAAATGATGTCCTAGAAAAAGTGCAATGCTTACTCTTATGGAAAGATTCCTTTAGAAATTTACCAGTTTGTCCATTAGCCCGTTAGCAATCATGACAAAATATTATTGATACTGATTAGCGCCTACAAGTTTTTATCAAATTTTGTCATATTAATGGGTATTTTTGGAATTCGATTGTTATTAAACCATGCGTCAATACAAATGCAAGCATTTTTTTTGGGATAGGGGGAGTTTGATTGGGCACGGTTTTAGGGAATTGCTTGCGATTTGTCTAATGTGTAAAATAATCTTTCAGTAATGCCAACTAAGGAAATCTGGTGAACTCGGATCAATAACATCGTTTTTTCTTAACGATGATGATGTAACTTAAAAAGTTCCTAAAATGGGAAATGGTGTAATTCATGGGAGTCTATCATTTCTATAAGGACTGATGTATCTTGAAACTCATGCACCTAAAGGACTGAAGCCCCAAATGTAGGATTTCCTAGCTAGATTTGCCACTATTAGCAGCAGAATCTCTTGTCCTCACATGAAAAGAAACAAATAAAGAGATAAAGGAAAAAATGATAACCATGGAAGAGCCTTCATCAACCCCCCTCTCTTACACATTGAAAAGAAAAAAAAGGAACCTGGTTTCATTTTGCGCGTTCCATTTATGCAGCAAGAGGAAATAGAGATGTAAACCTTGAGGGCCTTAGGAGTCCACTCTATAAGTTGTCGGTACGAGTTTCCTAAGGGCCATTAGTTGAGGTGCGTGTAAGCTGGTCTGGGCATCCACAATTACCAAAAAAAGAAAAGAAATAGAGATGTCATTGTGGGTCTTGATTATGTGATGTAAGAAGAAATGATGATGAAACTGAGAAAATGAAGGAAAACAGCACAAACAAATGAAAACTTGTAAAGTGGTTGGAACTAGGATGGTACATTGTTTTGCTATATCATGAGTTTGATATTACAAGCCTGTGGATCTTTATGGAAACAACCTCTATGCTCCTTGGGGTATATTTTAGGTCTGTGTATATCGTATCCTCTCCAAACCCTACTCCTTGTGGGACACGGATTCACCGGGTTCGTTTTGTTTATAGTTTGATATTATTACAAGCCAATGGGTATTTACGGAAGCAACCTCTCTACACCCTGGGGTAGTAGATGTAAGGTCTGCGTACATCATACCCTCCCCAAATCGTACTCCGTGTGAGACACGGGTTCACTGAGTTCGTTTGGTTTGGTTTGATTTGATTTGGTTAACGAGTCTTGATATTATTATGTTCTTGATGAACAACAGGTAGTTGTGGATTCGATAAAGCCTTATCTCCCAAGAAATTAAAGATTTCCTCCGTATGCTGATGCAGAGACTCAGTCCATTATCGTCCTTTTGTCACACTTAGAATCTCCTGATTACATATCCCGAGTTTTCTTTATAATATATGATTCATACCATACTACCTTCGAGTTCGAGTGGGATATATTGGGTTAGTTTGGTTTGGTTACTCTTACCATACGACAATAGCAACAATATGAAAGTGGTAGCCATCTTGGTCGTATCCGGTATCACATTTCACCTCTCGTTTCTTGTCACTCGTTCTTCCAACCGTGTTTTGAATTGGTGTAGCATCTGGGCTTTTGGTTGGTTTCACTTCACATGTTCATTTGTATTTAGCTATATGACTTTCGGATTGTACCGTAATTGTTTCGGGATTTTTGTTTTAATTTTTGGTGATGTTATATGTGGGAATCAAACCCAGTTTCAATCCATTCTTTTGGTAATCTTGACAATAAGTTGTTCCCTTTTGATGTTTGTGTTCCCTCTTTTTTGCTACATGTTTTTCTTGTCCACAAGAGGTTGTAGAATGATTTGTACTTCCTACAAATATGGTGCCGTTTGTTTTTTAAGAGGTTTAAAGTCAAGTCTTATTTTAGTTATGATTAGTAAAAGATGGTGTATAAAAAGGTCTGAACGATTCAGACTTAAGAGCCATTAAAAAGTTTTTTAAAAAAAACAAACAACCCCTGTATGTTGGGAAAATCACCCATTTTTGGCTCCAAAGTTTCACCAAGTAACTGTTTTTGACAAATTATCAGTGCTTTAAAAGGCTCATTAGTGATTGTTATTATGGCTTAAAGTTCATGGCTGACGTTTATGTTAAGGATGTGGCACGCGGTGTCTCGACGTAAAATTTATTTTTTTATTAAAACCAAAATAAAACCATCTTTACCTTTACTTATATTTTAAAAAATATTGAAAAATAGGTTTTCTCAAAAGGAAAAAACTCACTTGATTAAAAATATGTTATTACAAAGCATAGGGCTTGTGGCGTACTGGTAAAGCATTTGGGGATATAATGGAAAATCTCATCTACTCAGGGTTGAAATCCAGGCGTTGCCAAAGTTCTTGTGGCCATGGAGGTTCACCTGCGATGACTCTAGGCCATTCGTGGTCGTCCGGGGATTATTCGGTGCGCGTAAGCTGGCCCGGAAACTCACGGTTACCCAAAAAAATAGTGGAGTTGTAGACCGTATTCTCTGCCACGTGTCAATAAAATAGTGGAGCAGTATACATAAACATCAACGTATTCTGAGCGCCACACCAACGGAAAGTCGGAAACGAAGCAAAACGATATCAAAACCACCCAACTTTCTCTCACATACAAACACAAAAAAAAAACACACAAAAAAATACAAGCATTCTTCTAACATTTTTGGAAAGGCAGAATTAGGGGTCGTCAAATCAGCTAAAAGAGTAAAAACTTAAAATATTTTAATGGGCTAAGGTTAAAACATATATAGTTGGGTAAAGGCTAAAACATGTATAATTGGACCAAAAAATTTGTAGGCCCTATTCTACATCTCACATTGGATCACCCTTAGGTATGGCTCTGCCTTGCAGAATGAGTTTGGGGTTGACTCCTTAAAGCATCTCCAATCATAGGTTTTTGTAAGCAAAAAGTGTAGTTCTTATAAGTCACTACCATTAGGAAGAGTTCTTATAAGTCATTACCATTATGGAGAGTTCTTATAAGTCATCCATTTTTTTTGAGTTTTTATATTAGAACCTTGGTTCTTACCTTGAATTTTGTGTAAATTATTATTTTATTAGTTTTTAATTAATTTTAAAAACTATAATACAAGTTAATGGTGAAAAAAGAACATGGAACCCTAAAAAAGAAGTTCTTTGTAAGTTAAAAAACTATAATACAAGATAATGGTGAAAAAAGTACATGGAACCCTAAAAAAGAGGTTCTTCTAAGTTACTTCATTTGTGGGGTTTATGGAGGTTCTTAATTTGGTGAGTTGACAATGATGTGACAAGAAAAAATATATACAAAAAATGGGTTCTTATAAGTCACTCCATTGGAGATATGCCCTTACCTCACCAAGATGGTTGTGGGACAGGTGTAATGGGGTGTTCCAAACGGTGGTGTCATACTTTTTTTTTTACAAAAACAGTTTGACACTCATTATATGTAATTGAGGTTACGCTTGTTTCATTTTGCTCTTCTTTCTCTCAAGACAGACAAATGGGCAAAGGCAAAACTCAGAACTCGGAACCAAATGGGAGGAGAGGTTTTTCGCTGGTGTTGGTTCTCGTCAAGAAAAGACATTGCATATAACGCCCGCTGGTGAACGTATGTCTCATCCTTCCTTTTAGTGAATCATATAAGCATTTCAGAATACTTCCACCGTCCCCAAAAAATTGCAACGGTTAACTATGCACATAGAATAATGGATCATTAGTGAAATGTCTAAAATACCCTTCAGCGATAACAAAAACATAAGAAATCTTGTAGACCAAATGATCAACGTTTAGGATCTACATTTATATACTAGGAACTTTGAGCTTATTGTTTTTCTAGTTACACCACGAGTCATCGAACATAGATTGTTTAAGTATATGCTTTTAAAATGCTAATCACTCTTCGAACTATTGTAGAAGCAAAAAAATAAAAAATCTGCATCCGTCTCATGAAAGTTGCAATACTTTGATGGGATGAATGATTTAATTAAAGTGTTTGACTATTAATCAAATGTCTAAAACGCCCTTTAATAACATAACCAAAATCAATAGTGCATCAATAATATATCAAGGTCACAATGGTAAATAGGTAACTTTAGCTTAGCGTTTTGCTATGGGTTATTTTAGAGCATCTCCAACAGCTATGCTAATGTAGAAAAAATGGGATTTTAGCTATCCTCTATGCTAAAATAGAGAAAAGATGAGAGAGATTGTATAAAAATTCTAAAAAGACGAACTTTTCATCTCCTAACTTTCCATATATTGAATATTTTAATAATATAATTATATAAATTGAATATTTTAATAAGATAATTAATACTAAATTTGCTAAAATTGCATAGCTGTTGGAGTTGGATGCAATTTTTTAAAGATTTTGATCTTTTTTACTTTATTTTAGAAAAACTTTAGCATAGCTGTTGGAGGTGCTCTTAATATTGCTACACATAGCAAAATAGAAACTAAATTTACTTATCTGCCCTCGTCACAAATAAACTGATTATATTGGCTTTGATTCATGATATTCTTTGACTATCATGAACACACTTTTCTTAGAACATCTCCAATAGATTCTCCAAAATAGAAAATGAATATTCAAATTCTCTAAACATTACCTTCAACAATTTATTCATTTTGAAGATTACAATATTATTAAAATATTCTATACGTTTCATAAAATATTAATTTTCTCACGTAAACATTTAATTTCTAAGTTTCTTATTGGTGAAATATAATTAAAAAAATATTTCTTCTGTCATGATAATCATTTTAGGGGAGTCTAAATTTGTAGAATTTCACTTTCTCTCTCCTACTTTCTCCATTTTGGAGAAAGATTTATAAAAAAATTTGTCCACAATCCTCGTATTCTCCACTTTGGAGAATTTGTTGGAAATGTTAATGTCTCGTCAAACATTACAAGTTCCATGAAACTTAAGGAGTAGAAATTAATAAATAGGTTGAATCACTAGTTATGTTAACTGTCTTGTCTACAATGTTACGAGATACAGAAAAACACGAAGGATGTACGTATAATCACCAAAACATTTCGTACATGTATCAGGGTTGGTGGTTGGTCAAGGACATGGAGCGAATGGCATTTCGGAAATGGGTATATTATCAAATGATTCAACAAGTTTTGTTAATATCGTTTGTTAATCTTGTTTCAGTAGCGTACATTAAGACTTCAAAATTTCACGACATTGTTTTACTTTCGGGCAGCAAGGTGCACAAGTACGGGAAAAGCACGACGGGTGAAAGTTGGGATACTGTTGTAAACGAGGAAACTTATTACGAGTACGTTTTGATATTCATATTCTGTTTGTATACATCTATCTTTGCATCAAGTGGAAGACTTAGGGTTTGTTTCTTAGCAGCTTAACGAGCTTAATGGGACCCGACTTATTCGGTCAACTATATATGATTGTTTGGTAGTGACCTACTGATTTCTATGGCTTATTCAGTATGCTTCTGGAGTGGAGAAGGGAGCTTTATGCTGAAAGCCAAGTGTTTTCTAAATCTGCCTCTCCCAATTAAAAAACACGTTCCATCCATCTATGAGAAAACCCTCCCAACCAAAAAAAAATCCCAGTCTATAAAGACAGAGAAATCCACACAGACAATTTCATCCATAAATGACTTAATGGGAAACCAACCAAACAACCCTTAACCATAGTTCGTATGTTTGTAGTCGTTTTAAGCCATATAAACATAACTCTCAAAATACAACCTTTTAAAGTATACAATATTTATATACAACAAATGAAACTCACACACATTCTTCACCTTTTGTGAGGTTGGAATCATTAACCTCGAGGAAGGTTGGGTTATCGGATACCGTTGGGCTAATAGTTGTTTGTTATTTGTTTGAAAATACGACCTTCATGGTTCATATTACCACAGTTTTTGCAAAAAATGGATATGGCGCCAACCTCTGGAACGCCCCCACTGTATTGGTCTCACGACTATTGCGAGAGAGGTAAATCACATGTCCTAGGGCCAAATTGAATGGTGTTTGGAGTCAAAACCCTAGACCTCCCACTCATTCTTTGAAGAGTGCCTTTGCTACATGACTACATAGACAAAATGGGACTGGACTAGATGAAACTTGACTAGCGAGAGTGAGGTGCGGGTGAAAACTGTGGAAAATTAAAGGTTGTAATTGATAAGGTAGTTTAGTAATTTACATATCTTATGTTATCTCATGGTTTTTGTTTTGCTGGCATAAAACAACTATATTTATGTCTCATTCAATTTTGGCATGTCCCCGTATCATCCAATTGTTCTTGAATAGGCCCATTCAACGATGTAAAATCTCCCAATGTGATAAAGGAATCAATCAAAAAGGACTTCTAATTCCAATTAGGAATTTGTTGGGACCTTAGGAACAGGCCTTCCAATTTATAATTTTAATTTATTTTCCCATTTAATAACCCATAGATCTTGGTAACTAACCATTTGCAACTTGACAATTTAAAACAGATTTTTCAAATACTTCAATATTATTTACGAGATGAAAATGGTAAAACTTATAATCCTATTCATGCTGTAACATCATTTTGAATGCATTCAATTTGAATTGGTATTTTCTCCATTCCAATTATTGTGAAAACAAGTTTTTGCTCTCTCCTATCACGAGAACAAATAAACATAAGCCTAAAAAAAAAATCGGAGTTGTTTGTTGCCATGTAAACATAACCCTCGAAATACGACCTTTAAACATCAATTTTATGTTTTTGATTCAAGGGCCGAACCTCACTACGAATGGGTTGATGTCATTGGTGACTCGACTCAATTACTATCCATCCAACCTCAAGAGAAACCACCTGGCGTCTATCCATATCTCCACTTCAGATCCTCTCCACCGCCACCACCTCAAGACGGTGGTCCGCCAACAATGCCGCCAAGAACTCAATAACAACTAAAGTATCATGTGTAACAAGGTTTCTTGCAACATTTGTGTAATTGAACTCTCATCTGTTATCAGATGACTTGAGCATGCCTCAATTGTTTTGCATGTAAATGTGTTAGATTTGCAATTTTGCTTGCTTAATTAGAGTTCTCTTTTTAAGCAATCTCGTAAAAGTACTAATTTTGCCCTTGAACAATGATCTACGAGTGTTCATGATGCGGTTTAAAGTCAAAATTGCAAACCAAACTGGAGCATATGCATTCAACAGTAAAAAAAATCACACTGCAAAATGCAATATTTTTTGTGCTCAACACGTATCGACATATAAGATCAATTGCATTACGATACGTTTATAATTAAAAGTTGAAAACAAAATCAAGTTTTGATAGTTCATACAATACAATGTATCAATACACATGATAGAATTAAATCCAAATTCACAACAAAGTTTAATCAAGAGTAAACAACAAGCTTGGTCCCTAAGGTTTGTCGAAAATAACACTTTTCGTCTATGTAGTTTCAAAATTACAAGATGATCATCACAGTTTGAAAAAATGCTAGGATTTGGTCCCTCCCTCTAACGTCAGTTAAATGAGGGATGTTTCGTTCTTTTATCGATTTTTGTCTTTTCCACAATCAAAAACCAAGGAACCAAAATCATACAATTGATTTTGATCGGGAGGAAAGACCAAAAAAAAATCGATAAATTACGAAAATATCCTTCAATTAACGGAGATTTTTTAAATAATATACATCTAACTAGGTGGAGGTTTAAACAAGAATGATGTCATTTTAAACAAGCAACCATTATATATGATACCGTACAGGGACGAAAAGGTGTGCGGCGACTTGGTCGGCGACCTTGCAACCAAGGTCTTCCTTGTGCATCACGTGTGTATCGTCAACCCATCACATGTAATAATTATCTATTTCAGATGTTCTTGTTTGAACTATCCCAAATAAGGGGCCGTTTACTTGACGCTTATAAGGCTAAGAGCTTACCGGTATCATTTATTTTATTGATTGAGCATGACAAGGTCCGAGAAGCTTACCAGGTAAGACAAGGCAATAACTAAGGGGTCGTTTACCCATATGCTTACCGGTAAAAATTAACACATTCACTTACCTTTTCGCGTAAGATTCTATCGCGTAAGATTCTAGTTCATTTAAATAACATCATATGGAACAATATACCTTGTAAGTGCTTACCCGGTAAGACTTGTTGCCCACACACTTACGAGGTAAGACTTTCGGCCCTTGCCATCGTTCTTACTGGGTAAGATTCTTGGTACTTGTAATGTTCATCCGGTCAGGTAAGCGAATTGTAAGCGTTTGTTAAACAACCCCTAAGGGCGCGTTTGGTTTGCGGGATTAGAATGGAATGAATAGGATTTCAAGAGGGATTTGGATTTGAGGGGATTTGAAATCCCTTCATGTGTTTGGTTTGTAGGATTTGAAATGGATTTCAAATTCATTCATTTACAAGTCTTGTTTGGTTTGTAGGATTTGGATTTGGATTGATTTTTTTTAATTATTTGTTTATTTTACAAATAATTTATTTTTATTGGTAAACGTTGGATTTGGATCGATACAATTTGAAGTTTGGATCAATGTTTTAAAAACCGGGTTGACCCGGTCGGTCGAACCGGTGAAGAGACCGGATCAATTGTGACCGGGTTTATGCCATTTTATGACCCAGATTGAACCGGCCGGTTCTATTAAAAAACCGGTTGAACCGGTCATAACAAACCAGTATCGAACCGGTTGACCCGGTAACAAAAGTTAAAAACGACTAGTCCAATAGGCAATATGTATTAGCGTTAAAAACCAACACTCCAATGTCTCAAGATCCATGATTAGGTTTGATCGTTATGTTTCGTTTTGTTGTATTTGGATTGATGAAAAGCTTCTTGTTATGTGTTTTTCTAATGTTTTAACTTGTGGACATCAATATTTTGGTTATAGTATATATATATGTATGCATGAAAATGAAAAATACGTAGAAATTCTTGAAACCGGGTTGAACCGTGACCCGGTTACCACACCGGGTCAATAAAAAAACGGGTTTTAAAACATTGGTCTGGATCACGCTTTAGAATCCATCGGACTTCCAAATCCATGCCCAAAGCCAAGGATTTCCAAATCCATCATATGAAGGATTTTAAAATGGTCAACGAATTTGAAATTCGGTCAACGAAATACTTTCCTACAAACCAAACACAGGATTGGAATGGATTTGAAATCCAAATCCCTCCAAATTCATTTCAATCCCGCAAACCAAACGCGCCCTAAGAGTCTAACTCGGTAAGGGGCTGTTTGTTTTTGTTTAAAAAACCTCTTAATGGATCTTAAGTCTGAATTGTTCAGATGTTTTAACATTTAGACTGTTTGTTTTCTGTTTTTTTTTTCCAGTTTTCAGAACCTCATAACTCCTAAATATGTCTGAAATAAAAAGTGGTGACCTAACTTCTTAAGACCTCTTATCACCACCTCGATTCATATGCTCTTCATTCCCTTAAGCCGTCTCCAAACATTACAGAAACATTCAGTTTTTCTGATTCCATCACCACCTCTATTTATCAAAGTAAAATAAGACTTTCAAATTTCATACCTCTTAAAAATCAAACGGCAACTAAGTGTGGAAAACGACTCTAACCCGGTAAGCCTTATCGGATTTAAAATGCTTACCAACAATCCATTTTCACAGCCAAACATGTTACAAAATAAGGTAAATAAAGGTGAATCTCTTGCCGACAAGTGCTTACCCGGTAAGAATTTGACAAACTACCCTAAATGTGTGTGTATATATATATAGAGAGAGAGAGATTAATTAATAAAAAATAATAAGCAAGATGAATTTGAAGAAGGTAAAGTGTAAGGCTCAGATGTGTTTAATCAATCAGAAGAGCAGAGACACACACCGCCATGGCTGCAACCTCTTCTCGGTCTGCAATGTCCGAGAAAAATGATCGAATTTTTTTTTCAATCAAATTTCTCATCATAGCCTCCCGTAGCAGGGTTGCCCCGCCAAGATACGGCGGACGTCCGCCGCTCGATTAGCCCAAATAATATCATCGTCACAGCCGCAGTCTCCTTGTTTTCACCGATCGAAGAAAACCAAACCCTAACCCTTTACCCTAAATAATCAACATAATTGTTGATCTGAGCAAACTCATCGGCTACAATGACAAGAGGAATAGTGGTGGTGGTGGTGGTGACGGCGGCGGTGGCGGAAGCCATCGTTTAAAAATCCTCCGTTCCCCTGTACTGCTGCCTCGTTACCTTGAGTAGTTAATTATAACCCTAGAATTTGGGTGAAGCTTTTTGGATATATATAGTTCGTGGGATACATGTGAATTTCCGATTTTATCCTGTCGAATCCTTCTTAAGTTAGAGGGGTATATTAGTAAAACAATTTACTTTAAAAGAATTAGAGACCGTTTGTTTAGTTTTCCGTGATTAATCTGTCTGTATAGATTGTAAATGTTTTTGTTTATGAGAGTTTTTTCATAGATAGAATAAATATGCTTTTTAATTGTGAGGACATGTTTGGATTTTTTTTTGACTCTTTATATAAAGATTAATTATAATTTTATTGAATAAGTCACTTTTTATATCATTAAGCACTACTAAAAAGTAATGTTGTATAAACCTGTGAGCCTCATTAAGCTCAACAAATTGTTAACAAAAATGATTTTTAATGAAATACTAAGCTAGGTAACAAAATTTTGATAAAAAATATGTGTTAAAATTCTTCAAAAAAATATGTTAAATATACCTTTTAAAACGAAACTAACAATAATATATAATACAAGATAACAATTTAAATTTAAGAAGCTTATATATATATATATATATATATATATTATTTTTTTTGTACGACAACTTGGGCTATGCCCATACACACACGCACCCACGGTATCCGGTCATCCAATTGGGTAGCACCGACTAATCTGCAGCGACCCGACCCAGTCCAAATCGACTGGACCCGCCCAGGTACAACTAAGCCCGATCAATATATAAGGGTGGTTTCAATTGAAAACTAAATTTCATTGGAAACTTTGGAAAACCAAATTTCAACCATTGATCTTTTTAATCAATGGTTAAGATTCATTTGAATTATATATGGTAATAAATTAATTAATTTATTAATCTATACTATATTATAAAGCACGGATAAAAAACTCTTAAATACAAATTATTAGGCACAAAGTACCATCATTTTATGCAAGATTTTAAAAATCTCTTAATTTACAAGTATCAAAGCACAAGATACATATTACTACTGCAGACTTCTAACACCCACCAATTTGGTATGTGTAGGGTCTTCCTTTTATACAGACCTTTCCATGTATCACTATTAATTAATATATTATATTACTATAATTTTGTTTTAATTATATTATTAAATATGTAATTGGTTATTTTTTCTAGATGTCATTAAAATGTATAAGATAATCATTGAATTATAACAAAATACTTAATTTTTATATATAAAAAACATTATATTATTAAGCCTAAATTAAACAAATTTATAAAAAAAACATTATCACTTTCTCAAAATCATCCAAAATCGTACTGTAAATCGACAAAAAAATAAAATGAAACATTAAAATCGTGATGTATCTCGCTGAATTGCGCGAGTACGCTTCTAGTAAAATATAATAATAATATGTCAAAAGGGTAAATGAGTCTTTTTCTTTTGTGTTTCAAATTTGGCAACAAAAATTAAATATGGTATTAAATTAATTAATTTATTAATAAAAGATAATAATTATATATGATAATAAATTAATTAATTTATTAATAAAAGATAATAACAATATATCAATACTACATTTTTATTATCTGTTCATCAATATGTAGTATGTAAAAACCCAATTAAATTTCATTACCAAATATGTTTCATTATGTTTCACTATATCAAATATGTTTCATCAGGTTTCACTATATTAATATTTTGTTTCACTATATCGGGTTTCACTATATTAATATTTTGTTTCATTACCTTTCCATTATGTTTCACTATATCAAATCTGTTTCATCATGTTTCACTATATTAACATTTTATGTTTCATAAGATTTCACTATATTAATATTTTGTTTCACTATATCAAATTCATTATGTTTCACTATATTAATATCTTATGCCTGGAGGCAATTTCATATGAATACCTGAAAAATTAAATATTTATTTTTTATATTAATATTTTAATCAATCAATGATTCATCAGAATCAAAACGTATGATTAAATTTTGTTTTCCTAAATTAAATATCTCATTTTTACATTAATAAATGACTAACATTACCATATATAAAATAAAATAAAAATAAATAATTATTAATATAATAATATTAACAATTACCATATATATTATAAAATTATGTAAAAGACAAAAATAACCTTATCAATTAAAAATAAAATAAAAAAAAAGAAATTCAATGATTGGTTGATTTCGGTTTCCAAAGTTTCTAATGTAATACTGATTTTCAATTGATCCCTCCCTTATATATATATTAGCTGTGAACCCGCACAATGCGGCGGGAGACATTTTGAAATTTGTTTGTTCTGTTAGAGATCTTATAACTTGACGATCTTCTAATATAGATATTTACTTTTTAAATTTATTCTTGGTTGCATCGAAAAGAGAACCTTGCACCGATCTTCTCGATGCCAAAAGCCAACCTTTTGTGTACTTAAGAATGCAAAAACTTATGATAAACCAATTACTTTAGGCAAAGTTAATTTGAAATTAAGGTGCCATTTGTTTATCTAATAGATGCTGAATCTAAATGAATTAAGTTTTTTTTGTTTTTTAAATTGATAAACATTTAAATATATAAAATTGTCTACTTTATTCTTTATAATGTTATACCATTGAATTTGTAAAACCATCAATTCATGTTAGTAAAATATATTACCATTACTGTTCATTTTTAACATATTAAAAAAATCAAGTAAATTACATCCGCAATAAAAAAAAATATGAATAAATGATGATTATGTAAATCTTAAAGCAAAAATTACTAAACAAAGGGAAGATGTAATATGATTTTACCACAATTTTACAAAGCAACCAAATAGAGAACTTCAAGAGAAAAATGGATACAAATCACTATTTTTAAGCTCAAACCAAAGCATTTCAACCCCATTACTCCTTATTTCTCCAATATCAAATCCTAGAATAGGCCCAAAAATGCTAAAATAATTAGAACCCAAGCAAAAATTGTTCATGGAGACCATAACCTTTAACCCATCATAATTCTTTCGCTTGTCCAACCAGTAAACAAAATCCAACCCCACATATTCACACCAAAACAGAAGCTTTCTAAGAGGATTAATGAACACTTATGAACAATCTATGGGTGACCACCAAGATTGACATCCACGTATCGCTTAAGTGACTAATAAAAGCAAAAGTTACAATACCATTCATTTTATCAGAGTTCTAATAAGATTGCATAAAATAAATATCAATGAACTCAGATGGATGATAATATTTGTGCTTATAGCTTCGACAGACTACATAAGACAAGAATACACCAATAGCAGGGGCATACATTTAAGAGATAATATTCAACTATCATGTTCAATAACTTTATGGCATCTTCTTTGTACTCTTTCTTCAAATTCACAATGAGTTGTTGGCTTGATCTACGGCCCCCGAGAATGATCACATATCACCTATTTAAAACAACCAACTTTGAGTGTAAAATGACTTCTTTTCCCAAACAACGTTGTGTAGAGTATATGGTAAGCATCCAAATACATGAGAACTGAATGAATCCAAATCATCATACACCACACAAATTGCAAAAACCTTCAAACAAGAAGAAAACGATATGCAAGTATCTTATACTACCATGAGACACGCAGTGGGGATACCTTCACGGAGGCTGAAAGGGTAGCCACGAACAAAATCAACACCATCAGTGGAACGATCATTAACATGAGACATGTCCTGGAAAGACATGGCACAAACATAAGATTATGCAAATATACCCAGAAAAAGAATATTGTAGAAGAAAAGAAAAAAAGTTGTTATACCGGCGGAAGCGGAAAGCATTGGGAATTCATGTATGTTGTATTATAATAGCTCAATACAATGAGATTTGCTCTTGGTTCCAACATGTTTAGCAACCTGCCAGCCCAAACATTTCTATCACCTTTTGGATAATTGCTGCAAGAGTCTTCAAAAGAGCTTGAATATAACCACATTTTCTGAGCCAACATACAAACTTCTTTAGATCAAACCCAGAACAGATGAACTGAAATGACGAAAATCCATTCCGAAATTAAATTTTGGAACACAATTTGTTCTAAACCCTGAGACAAATCAAACAGATGAATAAAAAAAATCCATTACTCGCTAACGCTAACAAAAATCAAAATTGATTCGACGAAATCAAAATTGTTTCGACGAAATCAAATGGGGGAACAAAAGAAATTTAGATGGAGGCTGTAAATGGAAATCGAAAATGAAGATGAATATTGATGCTTTTGGTTATCTTGTATTTGATGATCCACGAGAACTTTGAAAGTTGAAATAAAGAGATGAAGATTTGAGATTGGTTTACATTTGAGATTTAAAATGGATAGGTGGTTTTGAACCGTACAGTGAAAAGCTTTGGGAACACAAAGGATCAAAAGTAATAAGCATTTTTTAATGACTAATAAAGCATATTGGGAACATAAAACAAACATGAGAAAGATAAAAGTGTTCTCTGATTTTTTTTAAGCATTGATATGTTGTACATGGTGCATAAAAAACTTGTAAAGTTGAAAATTAAGTAATATGGCTTTTGATGGTTGTACATAATGCTTAAAAATTTGTATTTAAGAAAAACAACCCAAATGCTTTATAAAGTAGTATAGATATATATACTATATTATAAACCATGGATAAAAAACTCTTAAATACAAATTATTAGACATAAGGTACCATCATTTTATACAATATTTTAAAAATCTCTTTAATTTACAAGTATCAAAGCATAAGATACATATTACTACTGCAGACTTCTAACACCCACCAATTTGGTATATACAGAGCATTCCTTTTATGCATATATTTTAATGTATCATTATCAATTAATATATTATATTACTATACATTTGTTTTAATTATATTATTAAATATATAATTGGTTATTTTTTCTAGATTTCATTAAAATATATAAGATAATCATTGAATTCTAACAAAATACTTATTTTTTTATATAAAAAACATTATATTATTAAGCCTAAATTAAACAATTTTATAAAAAAAAAACATTATCACTTTCTCAATACCTTCCAAAATCGTATTGTAAATCGATAAAAAATAAAAATAAAATGAAACATTAAAATCGTGATGTATCTCGCTGCATTGTGCGAGTACGCTTCTAGTAATTATAATTAAAATAAATTTGTGTTTGGATTTTTAGATTCAAATATATGATAATAGTTTAAGTGGGGTATTCTCTAGAGAATTTATGAAATTGTTATAACTTTGAGAATTAATGCATCATGGGTTATTTCATATGATTTTTTCATTTAAAACTAGCACTTAGAATATTAATTAACATATGTTTGTTTTATAATGTGTTCGGTTCACACGTATTTGTTTCATAATACGAACCTTTTAAGGCTGTTTGTGAAACAAAAGTTACATGTAATGTGAACTGAATATATAAAGCAACAACATTGTGGAAAAAAATGTTCATCAATATGTTAAATGTTAGTCTTATAAGGAAAAAATCATATAAAACAATACTTTAAGGTAAAAATTTTTATAGATCTCACACGTTTTGAAGTTCTCATGTGGTTAAACCCTAGTTTAAGTTAGGGCTATTCATATATAAACCGTAACTTATCGTATGGTACAATTTAAAACTTTTGCACTACAATTTGTATTTTCATCACATGTCTACATGGTTTACGATTTTGAATTACAAAAATGTGGTTTAAACTGCACTGTAAATATAATAATAATAATATAGATGGTGGAACTTATTTATTTTGTTTTGAACTATTTCTTACCAAGTATTTGGAATATACTGAAACTTTTATTGCATGAAAATGTTATCATCGAACTTATTTGAACTTATGATTTTATAATTATTGATTAAATCGTATTACATACAAACTGTATCGCACCCCATTTCATGATATAGTTTTCCATTTTGCAGTTTGAGGCATATGTGGTGGAATTTGCTGTTTTGGCCAAAACGCACCACACCGTATAGTGAATACCCTAGTTTAACCAAAAAAAATTTAAAATTAAAATTTCGACCAAAATTGTAACAGTATTTCTTAATAAAAGTAAACCTGCAAATTAATTGATAGTTCAGGGACGAAATTGTACTTTATAAAAAACCAATATTTTGTCGTGAAAGGGTGGGAGTTTGGGCGTATTTCATCAAAATTCAGATTGCAAACTTTGATTCCCGCTTTCACTCGTCTTCAATCTACCATCTGAATAATTTTCACGTAAGTTTTATGCACTACTATGTGTTTTCCATGTCCATTTGTTGGTTAATTTCTAGAACATTTTGTGTTCTTCACATGTAATGTTGCTGTAATTTGTTGAATCGAACATATTGCATTGATTAAGGTTGAAATTTTGGAAATTAGTTAGTCTTTTTGATGGTTAATCGTTGGATTGTTGGTAGAAGTTCAGCTTGTATGTGTGAAAGCATCTTTAGATCTCTATTACTGATAAACCCTAAAGTTCAAACCCTAGTAATTAGCAGAAAGATGTTGTTGTTTCATCGGCACAGATAGAGAACCGAAAGATGAGCTTTGAATTGTTATATCAACTGGATCAGTTTAAGCTTCTGAAGGTGAAATCCATGTGTTTTTACTTTTTAGGAGAATTTATTATGATTATATTGCAAATATTATAGATGAAGATGATGATGATGATGTGTATGTGTATGTATATGTATATGTATATGTACACACATATGCAGAACCAATGGCATGTTAGATTTGTTTTGAAAAAAAAAGTAGGTTTGACTTGAAACATCTTAGCAAAGGGTTTTACTACTACACCGTTTCCAAAAAAAGATGTTGCATCTTTGCTTATCAAATGCATTCATTTTCAACTTGATAGCATTGATTTTCATCTAGAAGACTAGAAGAACCCTCTATCCTGTCATTGTTGAGGACTGTTTTAGAAATTTCTGCTATAAGTAAAACACTTCCGTTAAAACTATGTGCTTAGTTGGGTGTTGCATTTGTGTTTTGATGAAGTATAGCATTTTTAGAGGAATTTGGCAATATATTACAAGCTTATAACATATAATACAAAATTTGCAGCACAATTGATGCAACTCTTGCTTTCTTGAAGTATGAGGCTTGACATGAGAAGTCATAGTGTGGAAATGAAGGAGTATTGTTACTTATTGTAATCATATGTCATGCCCTGTTTTAATATAAATTTACATAAATTGTTAGTTCAAGAAATAAATGACCAATTAACTATACAAACTTGAAGTTCAAACTCCCAAATTAGGTTGACAAATCTGGCAAGGAAGAAAGCTTGATAATGATAATCCATAATGTGTATGTAATGAAACTGTCTATAAACCTACCAAAAAATGTAGGTTGGTGGTGATCTTGATTCTTGAGAGATGGCTAGTGATGAAGAAGAAACTATAGAGCAAGCAGCAGCAGCTCGACGTGAGAGGTTAAGAGCTCTGAAAGCTGCTCAACAACTTCTTGAGACTCCTGAGGATGATGGAGGTCAAGCCAATGATAAGCCTGAGGATGAAAATGGAGTTGACGATGAAGAGAAGTGAGAATTCACAATCCTTATGTTTTTCTGCTATTAACTTGTCAACTAGATGTTCATTTTGGTTGATATACGGCTCACCAGAAAATTTGATAGTGTAATTCATTTAATACCTTTTAGATCATGTTTTGGAGAGACAAAGATATAGAAAAGAGAAACACTGAACACTGGTCTTTGTTTTCTAACTGCAAAATCATGATATATTTGTTGTAAAAATGTATGGATCCAGATTTGTCTCTGTGCAATTGCTTAGAGTAGAATTGCAGAAAAACACAGAGATTTGTCTCTGTGCAATTGCTTAGAGCAAATGACTAAATGTTGTGATAATATATTTGCATCGCAGATCCTTATGCAGCAAATGATTATTTATCACATGTAAATTCTTCATGGTCATGCTTTACTTGCCACAGAAACTGATAGGTTTTATTCTCGAAATCAGTGTTTGAACACAATTAAAAATCTTTCCTCTATCTATTCTACACTGCTCCCACAAGCAGTACATTGTTACTGAGATGCTGCATATAAGATGATGTTTGCACAATTTATAATTGCGCAAAAAATTTAAAATTTCCAACATTAGAAGTTTAAATGCACACATTATGATTTTTTCTTTGACGATGAAAATCTACATGAAGATCTTTTTTATTAAGTTGAAATGCTATGGGTCTTGTAGCAATTCATTTAAGAAGTTGACAGCATTCTTCTGTTGTTAATAGTTGCATAAAAACATCACATAGATCATCAAAGTATTAGGTTATCCATGTTTTGTGATGTTGGTGAAACCATGAAATCCATTGCATTACAACTTAGTCAAAGAAAGTTTACTAGAAGCTTAACATTAGCTGCAGATGGTTGCTTCATCTTCATTATGCTCCAACTTAATTGTGGGTGGCTGTGAAAACCTTTAGGAGGCAATACATATGCAAACATACGGTGTGACTTGCTTATGCCCTGCTCCCTGCTCTCCTTACGGTGTGCTAAATGCTAACAAACTACTAAATCTCTGCAGTGATCTTAATGTGAAATTCCGAAATTATCTTCCTCATGATAAGCAGCTTCAGGAGGGTAAACTTGCTCCACCACAGTTACCGAAGTTTGAAGACCCTGTTGCTAGTGAAACTCCCATTGAAGAGAAAAAGGAGGTGAGTTAGGACTTCTAATGTTTTCATCTTACTTATTTATTTTCTTTCTTCTATAGAATCTTGTGATTTTCATTTTATATAAATGTCTCAAATATTCTCCAGGATCCTTTTTTGAACATTGCCCCCAAAAAACCAAACTGGGATCTTAGAAGGGATGTACAGAAGAAACTTGATAAGCTTGAAAAACGCACACAGAAGGCTATCTTTCAACTTATGGGTATGTGAATCCGTGCGAGCTATTTATGTTTTCTATTATTTCTCTTTACCTACATGATTGTTTCTCCTTTGACTTTGTTAAATAGCATAATTTCTGCCCCCATCCCCACCTCCATGCAACCATCAACATCACCGTTCACCCGAAAGAAATAACATTTTTTTTTCTGAATGATTATATAAAACTAAGAGGAAAAATTCCTGGTCTATGATTGTCAAACATCACAAATCCACAATCCATAGACACAATTCTTGTGGTCAGTTCTGCTTGTTTATTTAATTATTTGCTGATGGTAGGCCTATATTGCCTTTTGCCTGGTTTGTCAATCAAAGATTCTGACATAGTCCATCCACTTAAAGTTGTTCTATCACTTTCAATCCATTTAAAATGAAAATGTCTACAAAAGGTTGCATCTTATCCTGAAGTAACTTCACGATATTGACTATACCACCTGGGGCAAACTCGAGTCTAGGATTTAGGAATCATGTAAAAAATCATTTCCTCCCGATGGTTTTTGTATTTTGGTTTGGTGTGTGGTGAAGACGGGATTATGTTTGTCAGTAACAGAAAACTTGATGACCTCGTTTACCAGCACATTCTATCTTTTACAGTATGAAGTCAAGCATATGGTGTCTCAAAGGTTCCAGTGACCACCATCTATCTTTCTTGGTAGAGTAATTGTTGCATCGTGTTCTTGTTTGATCGTACACCTTATGAATGTGTTTAAACAATGTATTGACCTTTTTACTGCCCTAGTCTTGCTACCGATAGCCATGTGACTAGTGCTGCTGAATATGATCATGGGATAGTAACTGATATTAACTTGGAATCTTTTGGGAGAACAAAAATGTTTCAATTTATATGGGAAGGGTGGAGTATATTTTATTAAGACCATGTTTTACAACCATAAACTAGCTTATTTTTTGAGCTTATTGAAGAAGCCATGTTTGGTTTGCCATAAGCTAGCTTCTTGGAAAACTACTTCAAATAATGTGTAATAAGCTCTAGGGGATCTTCCACTTTTTTCCAATTATGCTCCTTATATTTTTTTCAGTTGATTTTTTGTTGGTCATTTTATGTCATTTTACATTGTCATCTAACTTATAAGCTACTTTACCAAACATGATTGTTTTATCAACTAACAACTAGCTTATAATCAAACATGATTAGCTTATAACCAAACATGATTAGCTTTTCAACTAACAACTAGTTTATTAGCCATCAACTAGCTTATCCTCTAGTTTGCCAAACATAGCCCAATTCTCTTGTTGAATATGATGTTTTTTTTTGGGAAGAGTGTCCTAGGCTATGCCTAGACTATTCCCTTGACAAATTATGACTGTAATACATCAATCCTGATTAAAACCTCAGTGACCACAATTGTTATGTATGTAATACATCAACCCTGATTAAAACCTCAGTGACCACAATTGTTATGTATGCCTGGATTCGAACCCTGGATAGATGGATATTCCACCACATACCCCAGGTCTTAACCAATACACCACAACCCTTGTGGTTTTGAATGTGATGTTTGCGGCTTCATTTACCGTGGAAACATGATTGCTACATATTCAAAATTTTCTGAACTTGGCTTCCCTAAAATATGTCTTGTATTATGCAGAGCAACAAGAAAAGGAAAAGCAGTTGGCCGAAGAAGATGGCAGAGACGACGATTCCGAGAACTAGAAACCAACTTCGTGTATAAGAATCGACAACTTTTAAGGTAAACCATTGCCACCAAGCTTTAGTTTATTACAGTTCTAGCACTCTAGTCTTATTTCAATAGCGAAAAACGAAAAACTCTTGAGGTTGTTTAAAGGATTTTTGGAAGTGAAGGGGTGTGAAAAGTTCACCGTTCTCGTCGAGGCAAGTGACTTCACTGTGAAATTTGGTTGTATTTCGCTCTTTGGGTCTCGTTCGTTGTTTTTTCGTCTTGGCTGAGCCTACGATCTAAAAGACGGTTTATTCAGTAATATACCTACAACTCGCTACGGAAACAAATCTCTCTATCCATTGGGGTAGAGGAAACATCTGTGCCCACATTTTACCATTTCTCAACCTTATTTTGTGTGGGATTTACTGGATTTGATTTGGTTTGGTTTTACCTGCGACTCACTTCGGAAACAACCACTCTATTTGAATCCCGCAGAGAAAATGTCTTTCAATTTGAACCCCGCACCACCCAGAGGTGGATCAAGATTTTTTGTTAATGGTATCACAAAATAATTAACATAATATAAAATAAACAAATATTGATTAATAAGGCTATGTTTGGCAAAAAAAAAGCTAGCTTATAAGCGAGTGTACATGTTTGGATGACCATAAACTAGCTTATTGAAACGCTACTTGGAGTAGCGTTTTGAAAAGCTAGCTTATAAGCTAGTTTGCCAAACAAAGCCTAAGTAAAATAAAAATCAGATGTTAAAGAACAAAATACTTTCTTTTACTTTATGTTTTGAACAATGCACTTTTAAAAGACATTACAATTTTATAGACTAAAAATGTTTATTTAATTTTAAATATGTAACATATCGTTTGAAAAAGATATATTTTAATAAACTTACTTTAAAAACATGTCAACTTTTACGTATGTTACGTCTATTTTAGTTACCAAAATAATTTTTTTTTTCAAATTACACACTTTTAGTCACTAAAATTTGATACATTTATTTTATTTATTCATCCTTTTTGTTGGGTACTTACCTTACCAGGTATAGATGTAGTCCATTAAAACAGTATCGTATGTAACATTTTATCCGGTAAGCGTTTATCAGGTAAGAGCCATTACCCTCATTTACCGGGTAAGACTTTTCATCCTTATCATCGCCCTTACCGGGTAAGATTCTAGGCCCATGCCATGTTCATCCAGTAAGGATGATCCGGTAAACGTTTAGTAAACGGCCCGTTAATTCCAGATTAGCATCAATAATCAACAAATTAAACCTAAAGAATTCACCTTAAGTTTAAACAAATTAACTTTAAAAAATTAACCCTAAATCTAAATAAGTTAACCATAAAAATTGGCCCTAAATCTAAACATGTTAACCAAATATCATTATACATATGTGGACCATTAGAATCCATGACCCCCACTTGCACAGTATATGTCACAACAAAACCAAATGCATCCAGATCACATTCATGCATTTTTCAACAAAGCATATAATTACATGCTCCAAATCATTATTTATGACATTTAACAATCATAATAAAAAGAAGAAGAAAAAAGCATTTACATATAACCCGTAAAAATTATCACATTAATTTCTTAGGGGCTATTTGTTTTTTTTTTTTTTTAAGTTATGTATGAATAAAACTGTCTATATTGATTTATTGATGAAAGGAACATGATTTTTAATTAGAAAGGACATGTTTGAAAAAAAACTTAGCTCTTCCTTAAAGAATAATCAATTTATATATCATTAAACAACTATCAAACAATCATGTATAGTTGTTGGAATAAACTATAAGTTTCATTAAGTTCGTTAAAGATAACCTTGGTGTCTAAGGTGCCGTTTGTTTTTTAAGAGGTCTAAAGTCTGAAGTCTTATTTTAGTTATGATTAATAAGAGGTTGTGTGTAAAAAGGTCTGAACGATTCAGACTTAAGAGTCATTAAGAGGTTTTTAAGAAAAAACAAACAACCCCTAATAGTCTATAAAATGTGTCAAGGTTATTTTACCAATGCCCAAAATCAAACCATAAAATTCTATGGCCTTTTTTGCAAATTTCTAAAATCATTTAAAACAATCCCACTTTAATAATTTAATTGGTCCAACCATCTAGGCCCACTACTGAGGCCCAATATAAAGCAGCCTATGGTTGTTGTCTTGTTGAACAATTTCTCCTCTCCCTAAATTATTTTATTTAAATATAAAATTATATTATTTTTTTAATCTTTTTTTATACAATATGATGATATATTTTTATGTGATTGATGAACATAAAGAAAACACAGTATTTAAGAATAACATGTTTTTATTCTTTCTTCTCTGTTCAATTCTAATTCAAACTGGCATCATGTACTGATTTTGAGCTTTTATTTTCATACTTTTGCTCTATTTTACACAAGCTTTTAAATTCTAATACTTTCTAAACACCCCCTTAACTATTTTTATGTGCAACTTGCGTCATTCACGAAGAAATAAGTGAATAAAACCTATTTTGGTTCTTATTGCCGCCACAAACGGCGACTATCATCGTTGACTGCCATCTATCTGTAAAACATATTATATTTTTAAATTTATATTGTAAAACAATAAAAAAAATGTGGTGGTTATCCCTTTTTCTTTTACATAAAATAAAAAATATAATATGTTTTTTTTATTTTAATATAAAATTAAGAAAATAGTAAAAATAACTAAAATACCCTTCATTTAACTGGATTCAACGGAAAAACTTAACGACCTATAGATAGAGGGATCAAAACTATTAGAAATTGACAAACACGAGGGACCAAATCCGAGTTTTTGAAGTTTATGAACAATATTCATTTAAAATTGCAAACGGTAGGGACCAAAAATGAACTTTACTCTTATTTAAATGTATATAATAATATATACAAATTATATATACCAAAATTAGTTAAATATAAGATATCATAATTATTAAAAAAAAGTTAAAAAACTAAAACAAAAAAGAATTATATGTAGTCTTATAGTGTACTAGTTGAAAGGGATAGATAACCTTGTATTAGATAAGGAATTCAATTCCATAATGAACCTTGTCTCTTCCTCTTGAGGTCCCCTTTCTTTTTATTCTATTTCACTTTGTGATTTATACCTTTTCATTTATGCATTTTTTTTAATAATTAAATCAGATTAGACTTGGATAAGAACTGAATCAGATCCAATAAGAATTGGTTAAGAATCAATTTGAAACTCGATAGAGATCGGTTAATGGGCCCAACGAACCCCGGTTTTTGAGCATCTCTAATCGTGATCAAACACTTGTAACATATTGATAAAGTTAAACAACTCTTAACTTATGTAGTTTTCATACTGGTTTTCAAGCACTGAATGATTTTTAAAAGTGAGATGGTTTTAGAAACTATTTTAATAAACAATTTTTAAACGGTTGATCCCTTAAATATCTTTTTAGCTATAAACAGTTGTCCGTTTGGTTTGTAGGGATTTGGATTTGAGAGGATTTCGAATCCTTTTGTATGTTTGGTTTGTAGGATTTGAATGAATTTGAATTTCATTATTTATAAAAAAAACCATTAAAAAATTATAAAAAATCTAAAAATAATTAAAAATTTTATTTAACTGATTATTAGAAAACAAGTGGTTTTAACACATTTTTAAACATTATTATATAAAATCCTACGAAATTTCTTGAAATCCTAGTCATCCCCTTGGGATTTCAAAATCTTATGTTGGAAGGATTTCAAAGAAATCATATGATTTCAAATCCGGACAATCCTGCAAACCAAACACGGTATTGGAATGGATTTGAAATCCAAATCTCTCCAATTCCAATCCATTTCGGTAAACCAAACGCGCACTTAGGGTTGAGTTCCGGTGAGAAGTTGAGGTTAGGTGAGAAGTTGAGGTTAACGTGAGAAGTGGTTATCAACCATTGGATGAGAAATTGATGCACATTAGGATGAGATGCACCAAGATAAGATGCATTGGATCAATCCCCTTCTAAGGCACGATTAATAGGAGGGCATGAGATTAAAGTTGATTAACTTTTCAAATCCACTTATCCCATTAACCTCAACTTTTCACACGATTCTTCTTCGCCTAATCACTAAAGAGTTGGGAGATTTGGAACGTATGGAAGCGATGGATTTAGCGCAAAAGGTAAAAATCAGATGGGCCATCGAAGGGGACGAAAACAGTAAATTTTTCCATGGTGTTCTTAAGAAGAAAAGGAGACAACTTGCTATTTGGGGTATTATGAGTGAGGGCAGTTGGTTAGAGGAGCCGGAGCAGGTTAAAAATGAGTTTTTTTTTATCATTTTAGTGCACGGTTTGGTCGTCTCAGTAATAGTAGACCTCCTCTTGAGTTGGGTTTTCCTAATTCTATTACGGCAGAGCAATCTATATTTCTTGAAGGGCCGTTCTCTCGGGAGGAAATTAAGCGAGCGGTTTGGATTGTGGACTCGACAAGGCTCCGGGGCCGGATGGTTTTAATTTTGAATTCCTAAGGCTTTTTTGGAGCACGGTGGAAGATGATGTGGTAACTGGTAAGGTTGGTCTACGATTTTTTCGAGTCTAATTTTATTCCTAAAGGATGTAATGCTTCCTTTATTGCTCTCATTCCTAAAATCCGTGACCCAAAATTTGTTAAAGATTATCGGCCGATTAGTTTAATAGGTTGTCAATATAAAATTATTGGAAAATTATTAGCTAATCGGCTAAGTTTGGTCATTGGGGACTGTGTGAGCATGGAGTCAGCTTTCATTAAAGGGAGGCAAATTTTGGATGGACCGTTAATTTTGAACGAGGTGATGGAATGGTATAAGAAGCGAAAACGAAAACTTTTGGTTTTCAAAGTGGATTTTGAAAAAGCATAAGACTCACTTAGATGGGATTTCCTTGACTTAGTTCTTGAGAAGATGGGATTTGGAAGCAAATGGAGAGGATGGATCACTGGGTGTCTTGAAAATTCTACGGCATCGATGTTAGTAAATGGGGTTCCATCTAGGGAATTCGTGATTTCTCGTGGTCTTCGTCAGGGTGATCCACTTTCTCCATTTTTATTTATTCTCGCTATGGAAGGATTGCTCACGGTCATTCGAGAAGCGGAAGAGAAGCATCTTTATTATGGGGCAATAATTGGCAAAGGTAATTTATCTCTATCTCACCTATTTTACGCAGATGATGCAGTTTTTATAGGTGAATGGTCTATATTAAATGCCAGAAATATAGTGCGTATTCTTCGCTGTTTCTATTTGATCTCCGGGCTTAAAATAAATATTCAAAAAAGTAAAATCTGTGGTGTTGGGGTTGATAATGTGGAGCTCCAAAATATGGCGTTGGGATGTGGGGTCACAACTTTACCTTTCAATTACCTTGGATTACCAGTTGGATGTAGTATGGCAAAAGGTGAAGGTTGGAAAGGGGTGGTAGACAAATTTAGTTCAAAACTTTCTAATTGGAAAGTACGAACTCTTTCGGTAGGGGGACGGGTTACGCTAATTAAAGCTGTGTTGGGAAGTCTACCTACTTACTATTTGTCCATTTTTAAACTTCCAAGTTCGGTTGAAAAAGTTTTAGAGTCGCTTAGAAATCGCTTCTTTGTTGGAGGTCAAATTGATGAAAATAAGACGTGTTGGGTGAAATGGAAAAAGTGTTTAGCTAGTAAAAAAGATCGGGGGCCTTGGTATTGGAAGTCTGTTTTCTTTTAATAGAGCTCTTATTTTCAAATGGATATGGAAGTTTTGGGAGAATAAAGATGCCCTTTGGGCAAAAGTGGTTAAATCGATCTATGGTACTTGCAGACTCATTGGGAGGCGCTTACCCAATAATGTGCCTAATTCTACTTGGATTTGCATCTTGAAGGCGACACAACAGTTGGATAACAGTGGTATTCACCTTCTTTCTTTTTGTAAGAAAAAGGTGGGTGATGGGCATTCTACTCTCTTTTGGGATGACGTTTGGTTGGGCGATTCTTCCTTAAAGTGCAATTTTCGAGGGTTTATGCGCTTGATCCTGACAAATCTACGTTGGTTCACGAACGTCTGGGTATTGGGGATTGGGGCACAGTTTTGCGTAGACATCCGAGATGGGGTGTGGAAGAGACACAGATGACGTCACTACGGGAGTTACTAAACACGGTCATTGTATCTAACCAAACAGATAGATGGTTTTGGTCTCTTGATGGGAGAGGTCAATTTACTATGACTTCTACTCGTAATTATATTGACTCTAAAATATTGGTGGTGGATTCTTCTCCTACTAGATGGAATCGATTTATTCCTATAAAAATTAATGTTTTTGTTTGGCGGTTGGGTTTTAACAAAATTCCAACTCGGGACAATCTTGATAAAAGAGGAATTGATGTGCATTCTCTCCTATGTCCGGTCTGCTATTTGGAGATTGAGTCAGTGGGTCATTTGTTTTTCTCTTGTCAAATGGCTAGGGACATTTGGAAAAATATTGGTCGATGGTGGAGTTTAGATATCCCAGGGTTTAGGTGCAATTTAGAATGGATTGGGTGGTTATCAACGTTGCGATTGAAGAAAAGGGAGTTGGCTTACTTTGAAGGGGTAGTTTTAACGGCTTTATGGGCTATTTGGTCTTTCTGGAATGGTTCATTATTCAGGCTGCCTAAGCCAAAGAAAGCCGAGGTGTGGGATAGCATTGTAACCCAGTCGTTCTTTTGGGTTACAAATAGGAGTAGAACTTCTAACATTAATTGGGTGGGTTGGTTACAAGACCCCCTACGTGCTACTTCTATCATGTAATATTTATTTTCTAGTTGCTTGCTAGTTTTTAATATATTATCTGTTGTTCAAAAAAAAACTTAAACATACATATAGAGGCGGATCTATGTACGTCTGAGCGGGCTTCCATGCACCCGTTCAACTTATTTTCGTAACTATGATTTTTTAGGTATAAAAGATGCACCCGTTGAACTCTGAGGGCACGTTTGGTTTGCGGGATTGGAATGGAATGGATTGGATTTCAAGGAGGGATTTGGATTTGGAGGGATTTGGATTTGAGGGGATTTGAAATCACTTCATGTGTTTGGTTTGTAGGATTTGGAATGGATTTCAAATCCATTCATTTACAAGTCTTGTTTGGTTTGTAGGATTTGGATTTGGATTGAGTTTTTTTTATTATTTGTTTATTTTATAAATAATTTATTTTTATTGGTAAACGTCGGATTTGGATCGATACAATTTGAAAACTAGATCAATGTTTTAAAAACCGGGTTGACCCGGCCGGTCGAACCGGTTGAACCGGGAACTGGTGAAGAGACCGGGTCAATTGTGATCGGGTTTATGTCATTTTATGACCCGGATTGAACCGGCCGGTTCTATTAAAAAACCGGTTGAACTGGTCATAACGAACACGCAAGATTCATTCCAATCCCGCAAACCAAACACAAGATTGGAATGGATTTGAATGGATTTGAAATCCTGCAAACCAAACGCAAGATTGGAATGGATTTGAAATCCAAATCCCTCCAAATCCATTCCAATCCCGCAAACCAAACACGCCCTCAGGGGAGTTTCGGGATATTAAAAAATATAAGGAACATAAAAAGAAATCGAAATAGGTACTTCAAAATCAACCGAAAAAAATCGAAAAAAATCATTTGAAATTGACAAAAAAAACTTAAAAATCCCTCGTAATTAACCAAAAATCTTTAAAAATCCCTCGAAAAGGTGGAATTCAGCTAAAAATACATCGGACGACTTTACAGACCTCTGATCTACTTTAAAGATGCATCGCTCTACAAAAATCCTAAATCCGCCACAGACATACAATTATATACAATTTGTTTTATTTATCTTTTTGAAAAAAGGATTAAAAATCCAAATTCGATGGTTGGGATTTGAAAGTCATTTTCATGTCAAATTGTATAATTTTTGTCCAATGAGAAGACACATCATATTTTCTTTTATTAGCAATTTGTCGAGTTTAATTAGATTCACAACTTATTTGGTCAACTACGAATAAAAATCTTCTGTCTCAAATTATCATGTCTCATTCATGTCCACCAATCATATGAATACACATCATCGGAGAGAGAATATGAACTTGAATTAAATAAAATTAAAAATATATAAAATCTGATGTGTCTTATGGGGTGTTTGGTTGGGGGTATTGGGGGTAAGGAATGAGAATGATAATGAAAACTGCTGTTTGGTTTGATATAATATAATGGGTACATTACCTCAAACTCATTAATTTTCATTCCTGACCAAATTGGGGGGAATGGAAATTTTATTCCCGCCCAACCATCTTTTCTCATTCGTTCCTTCATTTGTCGATGTTGAATGTAAAATATTTTTTATTTTCATAATGGATGTCACATATTTGTATTAAAAATATTATATAAAACATTTTTTATTAATTATATTGGTTTAACCAAACAACATCAATGCAATGCACATTCCTATTTCCATTCTCATGCATTTCCATTTTCATTTTCATTCACATTTCTTATAATGAACCAAACGCCCCCTTAATTTCATTGGTCGGACAGGAATGAAACATGGGATTTTGGGATAGAAGATTTTTATTAGTCAACTACACATAACTGTTTGGTAATGACTTAATGATATAAAAAATGACTTATTTAGTAAGCTTTTAAGAAAAAGCTTATGTAAAAAGTCAAGTTTTTTTTCTTCTAAATTTGTCCCTCCCAATTAAAAAGCATGTTTTTTTTATTTATAAAAAATATTTTTTTAATCTACACAAACGGATTAATTCACACAGACAACTTTATTTATAAAAGATTTAATGAAAAAACCAACCAAACAACCGATTAAACATGCATTTGTATACAATTTGTTTTATTTATCTTGTTAAAAAAATAGCTTAAAAATCCAAACTTGATGGTTGGAAAGTCACTTTCCAAGAGGCCATTTATGTTGTTGAAAGTTTCTATTTTCATTTTCATGTCAAATTATATAATTTATTCCAATGAGAAGACATATCATATTATTTATTTTTCTTTTTATCATAAAAGAATAAAGAAGTACTTTTAATAAAGTATAAAATAATATTTAATATTTAATTTGATATATAATTGAAGCAAAAACTCTAAGCAAATATCAAATATTAAAATTAACATCTAAAGATCTCTTGAAATATTTAAAACTTGTGACTTCTCTTTCTTTTTTTTTTCTTTTCAAATTATCATATATACTCTATTCGCGCAATATACCGTGATATATTTTTGATCCAGAAGTCGAGAACTTGAATCCTTAATTTTAATGTTTCGAGGGAGGCTTTTTATGTGTTTCGAGACCGTTACGCTTACAACTTTATGGTCTATATGGATGTTTCGGAATGGTATTCTCTTCGGCAACCCGAAGCCAAGGAAGGCGTTGCTCTTTGAGAACATCATAACTCGTGTTTACTTTTGGGTAGCTCATAGAAATAACAAATTTTCTATTAATTGGGTTGGTTGACTTACTAATCATTCCCTTGCCATTACTCCTATGTAATTGTTTCTTTTTCTAGGTTCTTGCTAGTTTTATAAAATTCCGCCGTTCAAAAAAAAAATCCTTAATTTTAATGTATAATTCTATTTATTCTCTTTTCCTCTTAATTTTATTTTATGGTTTTGAAAGCCGGAAAGTCTTTAGCTAATTATTAGTTTTATGTAAATATGTAATATTATACCTTATTAGTAGACCCAACATTTAACTTATATTTAAACATATTTATTAGTTATTTATGTTAATTTTATAAAGTCAAAGGTAGAGTTTTAAGAGGAAGTGACTATGTAGTAATGGACTGTCAAATTAAAATGTAAGAACATGAGTTAATGTTTATAAATTATAACTAGAAGTGTACTCGCGCAATGCAGTGAGATACATCACGATTTTAATGTTTCATTTTATTTTTTGTTTTTTTGTCGATTTACAGTACGATTTTGGATGGTTTTAAGAAAGTGATGATGTTTTTTTATAAATTTGTTTAATTCAGGCTTAATAATATAACGTTTTTTTATATAAAAAAAATTAAGTATTTTGTTAGAATTCAATAATTATCTTATATATTTTAATGACATCTAGAAAAAATAACCAATTACATATTTAATAATATAATTAAAACAAATTTATAGTAATATAATATATTAATTAATAGTGATATATGGAAAGGTCTGCATAAAAGGAAGACCCTACACATACCAAATTGGTGGGTGTTAGAAGCCTGCAGTAGTAATATGTATCTTGTGCTTTGAAACTTATAAATTAAGAGATTTTTAAAATCTTGCATAAAATGATGGTACCTTGTGCCTAATAATTTGTATTTAAGAGTTTTTTATCCGTGTTTTATAATATAATATAGATATAGTAAATATTAAATATATACTCACATAAAGGATCATTATCGGCAACCCCTACAGGCCTCACACGGAACTCGCCCCTATGAATCACATGTGATAAGACATTTCAAAGTTGACTCAGCGGTTGCGGCTAGCGCAGGGGTTCAAGTCCGCCTCCCGCATGATTCAAACTTGAAGTTGTTGTGTACTTGATCAAAGTCGTTTCATCTGTTTAACAACTGAGTTAATTACACGCCCGCGGACAAGATTTTATATGTATTATTGATTAATACTTAATGTCTTAATAGTTGTATTATTGAAAAACTAAGAGTTTATAAAAATACAAATTAAATCTTTATAATATAGTATAGATATCCGTTTTCTGGAGCGGGGTTTGCCCAAACACAAGACAAGTATGGGGTTTGATCCCAGCCCCCCCCCCCCCCCCCCGGCGCCCCCGCGGTTAGCGTCAGCCGCTGAGTGAGCCAAAAAAATGTCCCCTCATATCGGTGTCCTTAGAGGCGGGTTCTGTATGGGGTCGGTTGAGATTGCCGATGATCAACTTTTTGCTTAAATATACGTTTCTCGGTTGGATTTTTATTTTATTTTGATTTTATAAATGTAATTTTCTTTATGAAAAGAATGAATATAAAAGTAGAAAGAAGATGAAAATGGTTAAAAGGACAAAAACACCTTTCATTGATATCTTACGGATATTCATTAATGTGTTGGCTTTAAACGCTACAATAGTATGAGTTATGAAATAATTGTACTTTAAATTAAATATTAAATAAATGTTAAATTATTACTACAACAAAATTGAGTTTATAGGATGTAAAAAACGATTAAGGGGTTGTTTGGTTTGTTTTCCATTAAGCCTTGTATAGATAAAACCGTTTGTGTGAATTAATCTCTGTATATAAATAGGGAAATATTTTTTTTGGAGGTTTTTATTATATATGGAAGGTGGTGTTTGGAAAATTTTTTTGGCTTTGTACATAAAGCTCCACCCAAGAAGCTTACTAAATAAACCACTTTCTATATTATTTAGTCACTATTAAACATTCATGTATAAATTATCGAATAAGCTATGAGTCTCATTAAACTTATTAATTTTTTAGCAAACAAGCCATAAGTGTCCTAATAAACTCTTTTGTATGATCAAACCACAAAATAACATATCTAAACGTGTACAATAAGTTTATAAAACATTTTTAGACATTTTTACAAGTTTTAGGATATATTTATGGTAAAGTATTATATTAACTATTTTATATGACAATATTTGAAAAGGTTTTATACACGCACAATTGTCATATGAAAAGATGCGTTTATTTGACACTTTTCAAAAGTGTCCTATAAAATTGTAATACGACACTTTATCTTAAAATTATCCTAAAAAACTTGGTAAAACATTCAAAAGCGTTCTATAAACTCATTGTAACACTTTTAGATATGAACATATGACGCTTTATTATTTGGTCCTAAAAATTGAAGTTTTATAGAAACAAGTCTTATTTCATGTCTACCATCACAAAACACGTATGGCGACCTTGCTTTATCTAGGTTCCAAATTCTTGGTAAAAACTGATACGACACGCTAACCCGACACGAAATAAACAGGTTTGGGTAATACATTTCAACCCGTTTAAGTAAACGTGTTGACACGACTCCACACAAAAATTAAACGGGTAAGGTCAGGGTCAAAAATTTCAACTCGAAAATGACCTGAATAACCCGTTTATATATATAAATATATATATTATAAATTCCTTTTTAATGCTTTGGATTTTTAATTTTTAGATTTGGTTAGAACTAATAAGTTTGAACTTTGAACTATAAAATTTGGATTTTTTCTAATGCTTTCATCTGAATTTGTACTTTTTTGTGAATTTTCAATTTTTAGTTTTATAAATGTTAAACGGGTTAGGCGGGTCAGGTTAGGGTTGGAATTTTCTGACCCGTTTATTAAACGGGTTGACTTAGTATTAGTCACTCTCAACCCGTTTAACTTTGAACCCGATACGAACCCGACATGACACAACCCGTTTGCCAGATCTACAAGCAATCAGTTAAGAGTGATGTGACACCTAAAACTAGGGTTAATACATAAATATGAAAAAGGGGGGAAATAAAATAAATTGCGTTTTTATTTTATAGGGCCAAAAATGTGAAGGAAAGAGTAAAAAGGGTCCAATTATGCCATTTGATGAAAGTGAGAAATGAATAAAGAAGTTTATATTTAATCAGACTAAAATGAAATAAAATGTAGGATGAGAGGTGAAAACTGTAATATTGCCAAAGTATTGAAGATAGTGGGTCGAATGTCATTATCTGATAGTCAAGGGGGTGTTACCTTGCCATATGCTAACATCCATGGTCCGTGTTTTCCAAAAAGATCAATATATGAGCTATTGAGTACCTTATGAAAATAGCAATAGGAGCGTAGTACCTAACCAACTCACAACAACTTAACGCATAAGTAAGGCATTGTTTGGTAAAAAAAAAGTTAGTTGATAAGCTAGTTTTTTTTGTACAAGTTTGGATTACCATAAACTAGCTTATAAGCTAGTTTATTGAAAAACTACTCATAATAGCGTTTTGAAAAGTTAGCTTATCAGCTACCAGCTAGCTTATCAGCTAGTTTGTCAAACATAACCTAAGTGATTGAGGATGTCATCATGCCTGTTCCTGACATTTTATAGGCCCTGGGCGAGATGTAGAAAAAGGGCCCTCGATAATTATGAAAAAGAAAATCTTAGATATATTGTTTTTATCATAAGAAATAAAATTCAATTCAAGAAATATTAATAATTCATATAAAATCATTTTTTCGAGTATGCTTAGGCGCAAAATCAATCAATAATTACTTCTGAATTAATATTTTCTGCCATATCAATTTTAATTACATAGCATCGTTAATTTGTTTCACCGTCAAAAACATACTTATGATGTACATTTAATATATAAAATGACATAATTTTGGGTCAAAATCGTTACTATTCGGAGTAATAATTTATGTAAATCAATATCAATCTGTTGGGTTTCCATCTCATCTTAGGTTATATGTTGTTCATCACTGTTTTATAGTTAAAAACGTCCAACTTTGTTCCTTCCAATGGTTTCGTTCTAGATCTAAATCGGGGCAGGTTTTAAGTTGTGATTCTTGGTATAGTAATCCGAGAGATGTGTGGGTGAGTATCTTGTAATTTTTGTTTCTCCTGGTGTCCTAGTCCCTCGCTAGGCTCATTCTTTGTTTAATAATGTGATCCTTTTCTCGTTGTTAAAAAAAATTAAGTTAAAACCGTCTCATATCTCATATGGTTGGTAATTTATTTCAAAAGGTAGGGTCGTGCTATCTTAGTTAATAACAAAAATTTGTTATATTCTAATACAAATATAAAATTCATGCGGATGAGATACTTAAAAGAGTCAGTAGGAGATGAATGATGGTCGATGGATAACATATTAAAATATTTTCTAGGTAAGTAGTTTTAGACTCTAATAGTAGATAGGAAAAAAAACTTAGAGAAACAATAGGCAATATTATAAAATGAACAACCAATTAACTTTTTACATATTTTTGTTTTCAATGTAATTAATTAATATATGTTTGGGCTCTTAATATAATACAAATTCTTTGGATTTCATTAGACTTTGGATTTTTAATACAACAAGTGGGAGATAAATGATGAAGAATATATTAAATATTTTAGGCAAATATTTTTAGACGGTGGTATCAAATAAAAGACTTAAATAAATAATAAACAATACTATAAATTGTGCAACCAATTCCCTTTTAAAATATTTTCTTTTCCAATATAATTAATTAATATATGTTTGGGTCCTAATATAATAAGAAATTCTTTGGGTCCTATTAAATGCTAAAAGAAATTGTCTATTTTATTTACTATTTTTTACTACTATTACATAATATATACTAAAAAATTGGGCCCCTATTTCTCATGGGCCCTGGGCGTACGCCCGGCCCGCCCTCCCCCAGGCACGGCCCTGGATGTCATTGACAAATGCGCAAGTGTTATCACTTCAACAGACAAAAAAGCGCAATAGTGCACTATCAGCGCGAAGCACACTCGTCAGGGGAAAGTCAACCAATCAAGACAGAAAAATAACCTTTTATAGAGCATTTAATGCTACATGATTTGCAATTAATGCATGACAGGCGTTAAGAACTCATCGGGGGAGATTTGCAGCTGCAATATAACAAAGATGGTAAGAAAATCATCAAAGAACGATTTGCTGATCTTTGCATTAAGGGCAACCCAAATTGTATGGTTGCACCCTTCCACACTTCGATTATAAAATCTAGTGAGAACCTCAAAGATATTCGTACAAAAACATATCTAAAAAATCAACTATTTTTCAAGTATATTTTCGTTCATGTGACATATGATTCCCATATTCTTCTCACAAGGGTCAACTAATTCCATACTACTTGCGTAGAAAACATTCTAGGAGCGATGACTCCAGACCATTCGTGGTCGTCCGGGGATTAGTCGGTGCGCGTAAGCTGGTCCGAAAACCCACGGTTAAAAAAAAACATTCTAGGAGCGAGTGCATTATATACCGTATGAGTGACCTGGGTTGAAATGTATGATAGATAACAATTTGTTTAGGCAATTTATCACTTGTTGACCTATAGTTGGTTTCCGAGACAATTACTATATCGTAAAGAGATAAGTCAACAATACAAGTTACTATTACTTATTACTCAATCCGTCCTAAAATAAATATACACAATAATAAAGACGCACGACTTTAAAATATATAAGTAGTATACTTTTTAATTAGTTAAATAACAATTTTAATTACACTTTTACCTCTAGTCAAATATATAAATAAATACTATAAAACAAAAAATAAATATGATATAAAAGGAAACAAAATCAAATTAAAACACCTTTTGTTTACTTTTCAATTAAAATATATTTAATAATTAATTAATACGAAAGTTTCAACTAAAATCTCCTGAAAATTAATTAATTATACTTTAATAATAACTAATTTATATAATTATAAATTATTATAAATTAAACTTTTGCATTGTCCTTCTTCTTCCCAACCTACACATCCCCACACGATAACGTCGTGTTCTTCCTTTCCATCATCCAATCTTTGATTCCATTTTTTTCAAAAAACTTTCACTTCAATTCAATCTTCAACAGAAAACGATTTCAAATTTTCAACAATTCATCCTCGATCATGAAAAATCCACAGAAACTGTTGTTACAGATCACGAAACGTTTATCCGACATCAAATGGCGTTTTCTGCTGTTGCTGATCGTTCCGATCTCACTCCTCCTGTTTATCTACACCACCACCGCCGCCGCCGCCGCACACGGCGGCGGTTTCAGTGATTACAATCCGTTTTACTATCTAAACAACCTCAAATCATTGTTTTACAACAGTAACAACGAGAATCGTTCGTCTAATTACTCAGTCAGGACATTTCCGGCGACGGATACGGCGGCGTTGCCACCAGTGATCGGCGATAGGAAGGCGGAGTTGGAGCGGTCGAGGATGGCGGTTTGTTTGGTCGGCGGTGCACGACGATTTGAATTGACTGGACCGTCGATTGTTGAGAAGATTCTGGAAGAGTATCCGAATGCGGATCTGTTTGTCAACAGTCCTCTTGATTCCAAATCGTACAAATTTTGTCTCCTGAAAAGTGCTCCGAGAATCGCTGCGATTCGGATATTTAGGCCGGAGAAGATACCGGAAAGTGAATCGGCGGTCCGAGTTCTGACGGCGAGTAACTCGCCGAAGGGCATTCAGGTAATTTTGCTATTGTTTTCGATTCTTGCTTTGTTTTGCAGTTTTTTAATTGGAATCACCATTTTACCAATCCATCGGTTTTGTGTTAGAATCCAAACTTCAAATACAATATTTTCATAATTTAAGAAATATGAAACTTCAAATAATTTAGAAAACATTGATAAAAAGCAACTCTAACCGTTTCACATGCCATTAATGAATGGAGCATTTTTTGACTCACTTAGCAGTTGAGGCTAACGAAAGGGTCCGAAATTAAAACCGAGACCTGTCTTGTATTTGAGCAAATCGTGCCACCATTTTTTAATTTGTGTCCCAAGCATAGGTGGCCGATTTTTTTTTCCAAGTGGTGTACAAATTAATAAATGTAATACAAATAAAATAAATATTAATTGTAAAAATTACGGTTTTATTTAAAAATGAAATATAACTGGATTTTTTCTTTTTTGTTGTTATAAGAAAAACAACTAAAGAGATTTGAAATTGTGATCTATAATACCAAATGTAATAAAACTACCAGTAAATTGTAGCCAGTTTTAGTTAATTTAATTGAGCATTCATCGATTTAAAGAGGATATACATTTAAAACCCTAAAAGAATTTCTATTGTGACGAGCTGATTTTGCAGCAGCCTGTACACCCAGGGCCTCGTATGTAAATTTGCCTTGATCCCGAATAAATAATCTAATTAATAAAAATAGTGATTTTAGCTTTCTGTCTACATAAGTATTGAATGCAAACTAATTATTTGATAAATTTTAGAATGACAAAAAAAAATTGTATGAATTATATAAGATAACATAATTCAACTAATTTATTGAATATATTTAGAATTATTAAATTTTAGGGTGAGATTAAAAACCGGCTTAATACGATTGGTATATGTTTGTTTTCGGTTAGACCCGGTTTATAAGTTTGGACCGGTTTTGGTCCTTGGGCCATGCCATAATGCATCATGCATGTGCATTGATACAAAACGGTTTTTTGCGTTTGGTATAACCACCGAAAGCTGTGTGTCACATTTTTCTTACATTTTTTTTTAAATTTATTTATTATTTTGGGTTTGCTTGCTTTGGAGGTATTTCTACGTCTAAGGGTCTGTTTTTTACCTCTTAATGGTTTCATTAAGAGTCAATCTTTGAATCGCTAAGAGTTGAATCCTGTTTGACAAAAAAAATTGTCAGTCTCTGTTCCAAAACCCTCTGAATAATTTTGTCTCTTAACCCTCAACCATCAAGAACCTCAATTTCATTATGAACAATTAATAAACAACTGTATTTCATTTTGCACTATATCATAAAAGTCTCTTAATCATTCTGACAATTTAATCATTCTGTACCAAACCATTCAACAACTGTCAAACAACCTCAAAGTTTTGTACGGTATATGTATATAGAGTTGTACCTTTTCTCTTTTGTAAAAATAAAAATATTTTTAAACTACTAACGGGTATTTTGTTGTTGAAGTATATAGTAATATTTAGACTTTAGAGTAAACTACGTTTTTTGTTTCTTTTGGGTTGTTTAAAACAACTATTTTTGTGATTGTGTTTTGGGATTTATGTTATTGTGGATACAATTTTTTATTGTTTTTTCGTTCTTGTAGTTTAAAGTTCAATGTTGTTTTTGTCCCTCATGATTTCAGGGACAAAAAACAACAAAGAACTGAAAACTATATTGACCAAACCCGTAATTTCTAAAACGTAGGGATGGAATTTGTAGTTTTTGTAACAAACCACAGGGACTAAAAACATTATTTAACATTAATATTCATATACAACAAATGAAACTCACATACACTAATCATTTTTGGTGAAATTGGTATTCTTAACCGTACCTTTGATCTAAAGTAGGGGTGTTATGTAGTCGGTTAAAATTGATTTTCGGTTTATTCAGTTCGGGTTAATCGGTTTTTGAAGTTTTTAAAATTCTAAAGAAAGGTTGAACTACTGGAAACAACTAGATTAATGGTTTTTTTGGTTACTACAAAATTGTGGTGTTGGTTGAAAAAGGGCTATGGTGTTAGTTAAAACATTGGTGCCAACCATGGAACAACTTAGCAATCATGGAGGGTGGCGCACGTTAGTAACTTCTGGTTTTTACTTATATTAATTAATTAATTGTTTCAATTTAATTACAGTAGGATTACTGTAAGATATAGAAAGATAAAAAAATTTTGCTATATTTTAGAGATTTTAATTATAGGGTCAGGTTCAAGGGGAAAACCTAAAAAAAACCGGAAACTAAGGAACACCCTGATATTCATTCATCTGGACGGTATACACTTGTGCATACAACTAATTTGTAACATGCACAAGTGCATAAAACCAAAAAACACCTTAATTTATTTGTATGCACAAGTGCATACCGTCCAAATGAATGGCACCAGGGTGTTTCTTAGTTTTCTATTTTTTTGAGGTTTTCTCTTGAACCTCCCTCTTTAATTATATATGATAAGAAGATGATATATATTTTATTTGTCTAATTACACGAAAATAAGGATTTCGCCTTTTATTTTGTTGATAGAGGCTTCTTGATCAATAATCAATAATATAGAAAAAGGGGACAAATTTTCTGTGACTTTTGATTCTTTATACGATTAGATCTTTTGTCAATAAAGAGAACACAATTTCGTTAAATTTTGATTTCATTGGATTCTGAAAAACTAATTACTTGTTTGTTAAAACTAATTGAATTTAATGTTCCAATTTTGATTCAAATGAAAGAAAGTATGGAGTTGAAATAACTCATGCAGAATGCTTTTTAAAGGATTACATGATATAAATATATACATATAGTATATGTATGTATGTATTTATACCTTTTTTATTTAAATGAAAAATCGTATAAAAAGTCAGAAATTTGGTTACGTGTCTAATTTACTGATTGATATATAAATCAAAAAATTATTATTAGTGTTAATGTACATAGTTTTATTTATTGTGAAAATTTTGTATTATTTTTTTATTAATAACAAAATAAATATATTATTGATTGGTAAATTTGGTATTCTATTATTGAAAATGGTAATTTAAATTTATTTTTTAATTGGTAAATTATTCTTTCAATTATGTTCCGGATGAATTTTAGTAGAAAAGTGTCACATTCAAATCTTGGTTAGTAGTTGCCATTGGTTGGTGAGATTCATAACTCTAGAAGAGAATTGATACTAGGGCTATTTTTGACAAACTAGCTGGTAGCTTATAAGTTAGCTTTTCAAAACGTTACTATAAGTTAACTTATAAGCTAGTTTATGGTCATCCAAACATGTACAAAAAAAAAACTAACTAGTTTTTTTTTTTGCCAAACAATGCCTTAATTAATTCGTGGGAATGCATTTTCTGTTAATTTTATCTTATTAAAAAACATTTATTCAATTTATTAATTATTATATTTTGAAAAAAAAACATTAATTCTATCGTATAACGGTGTATAAGAAAAAAACAAATTTAGTCTAAAAGTAAAGTGTTTTTATTCGGTTGTTATTTTTGGATGACCCACAAAAAAATGAAAATTTAAGAAAGTATCATAATAAGTACTCATCTGTACGGTATACACATATTAATATAAATAATTTGTTTAGTATACACACGTACATAGAAACTAGGATACATATTTCATTACTTGTATACACATGTACATGCGGTACATATAAATGGTTATTAGTATATTACTCACCTTTTCATTTTTTTAGAGGTTTTTCCGTGAATCTTACACTGTATTTATATAACACATGCATTGATGGTTTTTATTGAATTTTAAGATATCATGTTTAATTCATATAATGGCATTGTATCATCTTTTGATAACTCACCAAATTTGGAGGAATTTATCCCAAAAGAACACTTTTTTTTAATGGGAATCAAATACTATGAAAGAAAGATTTAGATTTTATTTCAAAGAAAAAGCATTTTTATGTAGTTTTATTCCATGAGATAAAAGTGATGCTCACTCACAAAAGCCAAATAGCAACCCCAACCCCAACCCCATCCTTTTCAGTTATTAATATTTTTCTAAATAAATCAAAATAACAATAATAATAATATATTTTTTTAATTAATCATCAATTAAAATAAATAGTTTCCAAATGACATATATACCTATACAAAATTTACATCATAAAAGCACAAAAAAGCTGAATCCCGTCTTTCATTAAATAATAATATAATTAAAAAAAACATTTATATTGACTAAACTTAGAGAAAGTCAATTCACAATGCCACCTTTTATATAATATAAAAAATAAAAATATTTATATATTTTTCAAAAAATATTTATTTGCTTTTGTTGAACATAGCAACACGTTTCTGGACAAAATAAAATTCTAATATGTTCTTTGTAAGCAAGGGTAAAATAGTCAATTCACAATGCCACCTTTCGTATATATTCAGGGTTTGTTGCAGTATTTCAATCTGGTGGAAGGTTGCTTAACCATGGTTAAATCTTACCAACAAAGAAACAACTTCACCTACGACTGGATAATCCGGACACGTGTCGATGGATACTGGTCAACCCGACTCCGACCCGATTTCTTCATCCCGGGTCACTACGTCGTCCCATCCGGATCCTCCTACGGCGGACTCAACGACCGTTTCGGCGTCGGCGATCTCAACACCTCCATCACCGCCCTCTCCCGCCTCTCCATGATCCCGGAGCTCGACTCGGCCGAGTTCCACGAACTCAACTCGGAATCCGCGTTTCTAGCTCAGCTCCGAGTTCGAAACATCTCGTTTCTCACCAAACCTCTCCCGTTCTGCGTCGTGTCGGACCGTACGTACGATTTTCCGCCGGAGAGATTTGGTGTTCCGGTGGCGGATCTGTCGAGTAAAGGTCCGTTGAGTGGAGTGAAGTGTCGGCCGTGTACGGCTAGGTTTTCCGGTAGATCGGCGGCGAAGGTTGTGAACGGTCTAGATCGGCAGTGGAGTTGGACGGATACCGGAAATGATACGTTGAAGCTCTGCGACGGTCATGGCGGATGGGAAGATGGATGGGAGAAATTGTTCGATTCAGTCGCCGGAAAGAAGCTGGCGACGGTGAGGAAAAGAGTATCGGAGTTGTCGTTTGAGGAGTGTGTTGCGGATTTTGAGTATTTGAAACGGAGATCAGCGGTGTGGGATGTGCTGCCGGCGGTGGATCTTTGCCGGAAGTTTCGTAGATAGAAAATAATAAATATTTTTTTTATATATATTTTTTAGGGTGGTTCCTTTTTTCAGAGGTGTATATAATCTGGATTTAGGGATTTATATTTCGAAATACATATTTTTTTTACAAGTAAATACATTAAAAAAAAATACTCTATTCGTCCCAAATAAATATTTATGTTAGTATTTTAGTTTGTACTAAAATAACTATCAACTTTCAAACGTAAAAAATTACTTTCTTATTCTACAATTGATTATTAGATAAAGAATATTTTCTCATTATAATTAGTTATAGAATAGTCATTTTATTAATTAAAAAGTGTTAAGAGAATATTTAACAGGTTCTTCAAAATAGAGATGTAAACAGTCAAAATATTCAAAAAAAATTTACTTTCATCTCCGACGAATTCTCTTGGAGATTACACAAATAATTATATCATTAAAATATTTAATATAACTCATAAAATATTATTTTTCTCTTCTAACCATTTAATTTCAATCAATTTAATTGATAGAATGAATAAAAAATCATTTCTCTCTCATAAATATAACCATCTTTTTTGAGAATTTTTCATCATCTATATGATACTTTTTCAATTTTGGAGAAGGTTTTGAGAAACGTGTTGGAGTAAAGTTCTCAAAATCTCTATTATAGAGAATCTGCTGAAGATGCTCTAATAATTATATGTTGCTAAAACTATATACATTTTTTATTATGGACATTTATTTTGGGACGGAGGAAAACGAGTTGGAATGGAGCTAAATAATCATTTGTATAACTATATAAAGACATGATATCGTAAAAAATTGAATTTTTTAAACATTCATTTCGAATATTGTTTTTGGTAATAATAAAAAAAATTAAATGAGGGAAATTCAAGAATTTCAGGGTTGTTTATCAAATGTTTATCGGGTCAACATTTACTGGCAAAAGTTATCACTTTCCCTTACCTTGTTGGTAACATTATCGGCAATAAAATGGATTGTTTGTAAATGTCTCTTACGTGGTAAACGTTAAACACGTCAGTGTCTTCTCCATCACTTAATTATCTGATAAGAACTTTGGTTGTTGGCATGCCTTTTACCAAGTAAAATTATCTGTCTTTACCATGTTCATCCAATTAGATAAAGTGACCTGAAAAACGTTTAGTAAACGACTCGTTTGTGTTTAAAACAACCTTTTTATGACGTTTAAAAACTACAAAATGTATGCTAGCAAATTTGATTTGGTAAATGGTATTAATTCTTCACTGAGGAGAGGATGAAAAAGATGACGAAGTGTAATTTAACTACTAATGACAATTAGTTGAATAATTATGTATTTTTGAATAAATTTAAAGGGTAACTTGGTATTTGTAATGAAGAATGAGTTTTATTAGTGAATACACATATATTTTATTAATTTATGGTTTTTCTTTGACAAGCACGTTTCTTGACAAAATCAAATAAAACGGGGAGAAATAAAATTCGGTTAGAGTCGGCTAACATGGTTGACACGATTCTTTGCCACCCAAGGGTAGATTAGTCATTTGACAATACCACCTTTCCAATTTAGGGTTTAATGCAGACACCAAAAACAAGTTCACCAATCAAAGCATGTTTAGCCCAGTGGCAAGGTAACATCCTTGGAGGGTCTGTAGATGGTATCCCTGACTACCAGGGTTAGAACCTTGTGGCAAGCATGTGGCGATATACGATCATGGGCCCGTGTTCCCTTAATTGGGCCGACCCATGGTCATCGGGGATTAGTCGGGTGGCACCCTTAATTGGGAGCCCGGATACTCCGGGAACGTGTGTGTGTTGATGCCGTTCAAAAAAAAAAACAAGTTCACCAACATCATTCGGTCCTACCAACAAAATTAAGATATATCGTATTTTTTATATATTTTATAACTTCTTTAATTAAAATTTTGTCTCGTAGTGGATTTATATTATGGGTCATTGCTGGACATGAATGAAACGTGAGAATTTGGGATAAGAGACTTTTTAAAACCCATGACCCGACCTTTTCATCCCGGTTTAATTAATTATTTGGTTGTCCCTTCTGGATCCTGGCCTCAACACCGTTTGATGAATGATTGATTATTCTGAACACCGTTTGATGAATGATTGATTATTTTGTAGCTCTAGATTTTGAGAATTCTATTTATGAGAATATTTGGAAACTTATTAAATTACTTTTCAAAAGAGTTCTTGAGAAAATATGTGGATGTATCTGAAATCTATCATTAAATAATAAATCTATTTGATTTTTTAATATTGGTAATTAATCTAGTGAAGATTCATTATAATTTTAATTTTAATTTTAAAATACATTGTTTTAATTGTTTTTTACTAAACGGGTACTCAACGGGTTCCCGAACTTGCCGGTGATTCCTTCCCCTCGAACCCGTCGGGAGATTAGTCGGGGTCGAGGACGGGAGTCACTACTTGAAAAATCGTAATTTTTGGCGAAAATTACCGACGGACAATAACCGTCGGTGAATAGCGACGGATTTTGGATTTTAGCGACGAAAAACTTTGCCATCAGTAATCCATCGGTAAAATAATGGTTTCCGACGGATTACTGACAGACACTTGAATATTTTAATTTTTATTTATTTTTATTATATATTCCGTCGGTAATAATTAAATTATTTTTTTTAAATTAAAAACCGTCGGTAATTCGTCACAAATTACCGACGGACCCTTTAATATTTATTTATTTTTATTATATATTCCGTCGGTAAATAATTAAATTATTATTATTTTTTTAAAATTAAAAAACCGTCGGTAATCCATCACAAATTATCGAAGGACCATTTAATATTTTAATTTTTATTTATTTTTATTATAAATTTCGTCGGCAATATTAAATTCCGTCGGTAATCCGTCACAAATTACCGATGGAATTTAATATTTTTTTTGTTTTTTTCAATTCTAGTATGCGTATGAGGTTTTATGGATGATATTTGTCTTATTTGGTTTATATGTGTATGTATATATGGATGTAGTTTTTTTCAATTCTAGTACCGTCGGTAATCGGTCGCTAAATTTCGTCGATAATCCGTCGATAAATCAAGTTCCTACGAGATAATTTCCGACGGCGATTACCGACGGATTTTAGCCTTTACCGACAGATCGGGCCGTCGGAAATTATTGTTTTTTTTGGTAGTGAGTTGCATCACCCACCCGTTTGCATCCCCGGCTAAGAGTTGCTAGCAACGACGTATTCAAACTCGTGAATAGAATGAGGACAGTAATATGTGGCAAGCTAGGCCCGACTAGTGATAAACATGGTAACCTTAAACCAGATTTACCCCAACTAGTACGTTTGTTTCCCATGATACAACTGCTCGAAGGGTCTGAGCACCAACCACGAACGTAATTCACGCCTAAAGTTTACCTTGGATTAGTTTGTGGGAAGAAGAGGAATCAGTATATCCTCTATATTTATATGGAGGTAGTAAGACCCCTTTTTATACAAATCAATAAAATCGGTCCCTCACGAGGAAGGGTTGTGATTACCAATTTTAAACAAGGTAATGATGGAAGGTTGTCGAGATTACGACAATCGAAAAGGAAGTAACAGATATTTAGGACAAACCCATTTGCTATCATCTACACTAATTTGGTGGTCAATTTCTCATTTATCTCAACTTTGTTTTATATGTAACGAAGTTTTCACTGAAGATAATGAAAACCATAAATATCCTTCCATTTCGAGCATGTATTCACGTAGATTTTTGGGTCTAAATCTGACATAAAGCCTAATTTTTCCGGCAAGATGATCTCTAACCGTTCATTTTTTAAAATATATAAGAATGAGAGTTTGGAGATTTTATGTTTGTTTTTGTTCCAACAACTTAATCAAAACTTTCTCTAGAGAAAGTAAGAGAAAGGGAAAAACACATTCAACAATTTTGAAGAATTCTCCAAAATTAAATGGAGGTAGAGAGTGACTTTTTTTAGAGTAAACTATAAATTTGGTGTATGTGGTTTGTCAAAAATAACACTTGTTGTTTCTCCGGTTTCAAAATTATAATATGGCCGTCGTGGCGTAGTGGTTTGTAAAAACGTCTAAATTTGATCCCTCCCTTTAATAACCATTAAAAAATGCCATTAAATGAGGGCATTTTCGTCATTTTTTTTTGTATTTTACCCAATTCAAAACCACATGAACCAAAATTATAAAATCAATTTTGATTGGGTAAAAGACAAAAAAAAAAGGTCTTTCATTTAACATAATATTTTAACGACTGTTAGAAGAAGGGGTCAAATACGGACATTTTTATAAACTACAATGTTCATCTTGTAATTTCAAAACTGTAAGGATGAAAAGTGTTATTTTTAACAAACAAGAGAGCAAATTTGTAATTTACTCTTTTTTATTATTACTATAAAAAGAACAAACTTCCCAACTTGTTAAAAAATTAATTGGAGGAAGCATTAGAAAGATTTTTTTTAAGTATTATTAACTTGTAATATTATAATTAATATAATAATCTTCAAGATGATGATAATGTTGGAATTTAATGTAATTTTTTTTAGATTTTGACTTTTGCCTTTTATTTTAATGAAATTATGGAAAAACTATTGAAGGTGCTCTAAAAGAGTCAACGACATCCACACAAATCACAATTTGTAACAAAAGATATTCAACATTTTGAAAATATGACATATTTACATACAACATATTATCGTAACAACATTTAAGATAACATGAACAAATAATTAGTTCATATTGAAAACATTTCATTGCACATTAAAAACATGTTATTTAATTACACATTAAACCCCAGCTCATATTTTCCCACTTCCTATCATTCTTCAGGAAGTCTAACGATTTCTTGACAGGTTAATAATAACAGTTTTATTGTATTCTACCCTACCAACATTAAACATACATATTACATCATGTTGCGTTGATTGGTTGGTTTTTCCATAGTATCTTTACTAAATAATTCAAATGAGCGAAGTTTGTAGTTTAGGGTTAATTACTGATTATGAGTTTATAATTGATGATCATATTACTTAACTTACTCATCTAATCAGTTCTATCAATATTCCAGTCCAATCTATGCCAAAAATATGATAATATCAAAACAATCACATTAACATCATTTAATAAAAACCAAGGCATTTATGAAATTCTACCAATTGAATTTTTTAATGTTACATATCATATACTCATATTCATAATACATTGGGAATGATTTGGTAATTTTTCTATAATAATCAACAAATAGTATTTTTAATAGATTCTTCAAAATGGAGATTCAAAGATAAATAACTCCAAAATAATTTATATTGAATTCCAAGAGATTCTCCATTCTAGAGATCACAACATTAATTATATTATTAAGATATTCGATACATTTAATAAAATATTATTTTTCTCTTAGACATTTAAGTTGTGTTCTGGAATTGAAAAGAACAGAAAAGAAAGAAAATAAATTCTTTTATTTGTTTTTTGAGAGGTAAGAAAATAAAATATTTTTTCTTATTTTTAGCAAATAGAAAGGAAAGAAAAGATACAATTATATATTTATTTATAATTTCTTTTCTTTCCCTTTCCTTCCTTTTCTCCATATTTGAAAAAAAAAATTTGGAAAGAAAATCAACATTATTTTCCTTTATTTTTTTTTCCCTTTCTCTTATTAAAAAAAAACTCGAGAACGTGACATTTTTTCTTTCCCCCTACTTTCCTTACATTTCCTTCGTAAAAAAAGACTCAAGAACACAACGTTAACTTCATTGACTCTTATTAATGAGAATAATAAAATATGATTTCTTACTCCTAAGCAATCATTTTAGGAAATTCTCTTTATTTGGATAAATCTTTTTTTACTTACTCTCTTAATTTCTTCCTTTTGGAGAATGGAGCGAAAAGTCCTTAAAATCTTCATTTTTTCTATTTTAGAGAATCTGTTGGAGATGCTCTCATATATTTGGTATTCCATGAATCCCAGGGGTGGGAAACAAAAGATACTAACGTTGTTTTCTCGAAACATTTTTTACAAAGTAAAGGGAGGAAGAGTAAAAAAAACTCGTTTTCTTGAAACTTTTTTAAGAGAGAAATGAAAGAAAACGGAAGAAAAATAATGGTAAGTTTCCTCCCAAAACTTTCCTTCCAAATGTGGGAGGAAAAAGAAGGAAAGAAAAAGAAAGAATAAAATTAAAACTATTTTAATAGGATTATTAAAATTACAAAACTACCCAACCCTTCATTATAAATGATATATTTTTAAAGTATATATTTGGCAAAATGACATTTTTCCTTTTATTTCTCTCATGTTAAAGCACATGAAAAGTTATTGTCTCTCTTTTTATTTCTCCTTTTCTTTTCTCTTTCGAGAACATAAATTAAAATATAACTTTCTTTTTCTTTCTTTTCTCTTCGTTTCTTTTCCATCCATTTATTTTCTGTACTTTTCTCCTAAATTTGAGAACACAACGTAATGTTTGAAGGCCTTAATATGATGAAATAAAAATTTAGGTTGTTAAAAGAAAATTAATATATACTCCCTTTGTCTCAAAATAAAAGTTCACAATAAAAAATACACATAATTTTAGAAATATATAATTATTACACTTTTTAATTAACAAAAGAAAAACAATTTTCACTTAACTATAGAAAGATATTTTTTTTAATCACACAATTAAGGTTGAATAAAATATTAGACATTTATTTTGGAACGAACTGAATAATTTAGAAAAGCAAAACAATTCAAGACAAGAAGGAAGAGGTAGATATTGGGTCAAAAAATTGGGAGCCCAGCCCATAGCAATGGACTATAACTTCATCTTTTGGGCCCAATAGTATATAGACAATAGAGTATAGACATTAAAAACATCTCCACCCTTTTATACATTGGGATGTTTGGGAATTGGGATTGCTTATTTAAAACAACTTATACTTTTTTTTAAAGTGTTTATTAATTTATACGGTGATAAAAAGAAGTTTTATAAAAAGTATTTGGATTAGCTTATTGTGGTACAAAAACGTAGTAAGTTAATAAATTGTTATTTAGGGTGTTTGAGATTGTTTATACATGTGAAATAACCAAAAAAATCATAAGTTGTTTCAAATAAGTTGATAAGTCATAATGGTTTAACTTATCAAAAACTTCTTATTAGCGGTGTGGAAAAACTATAATCCATTTTTCTTTTTTCCTACCCAAACACTCAAAATAGCTTATTAGCGGTGTGGAAGAGCTAATAAGTTAATAAGGAGTTTTAATAAGCAATCCCAAGCACCTGAATAATTTCTTTAAATAAAGGGAAAAAATCTTTAAAAATGAAAAATTAAATCCAACTTTAACATTTTTTTTTGAGATTTTGACCTTATGTACAGAACTTCAGATCTAGAACCTGTATCGAAGATGAATAATGAAGTGTTATGGTCATGTATTCATGTTAGATACTTGAGAGGGAGTGATCAACGGATATAACTAAACATTCAATGTCAAGATTTGATGTTTTCAATTCTGTGGGGTTTGTATTTGGCAATTGATCTTCAGATGTTTGTTTCTTGAGACCGGTTTGTTTGGTGATATAGGGGTGCAAATGGTTTTTTATTTCATTTTTTGTTCTTTCAAGTTATAACATCTTACAGTGGCAGACCATCTGTCATGAAATTCACAATCAAATATAATCAATTTAAAATTCTTTTAATTAACATATTATATTATTTGATCTTTTACTATTTTTTTGTATTAATTAACATATTATATTATTAGTGATTTGTTTTAATTATATTATGAAATGTTATAATTGACTAATTTTTCAAGATGTTCATTTTGGTTATTTAACATTTTTTATCTAGCTTGTCAATTTTTCTGCTTCTTCCCAACCAATAACTTATCTCTTTTAAATTTTTTGATATATCAGGTAAATATTATTGATATATAAATTATAAAAAATATTACACCTAGTAGTGGTAATACCACCTACGCACATATCCAATCAAGAGGTTAGGAGACCAACCAAGAATAAGAATGTCTTATTCGTGTCCACTAATCATATGGATACACATAATACAAAAAGAGGAGGCTATTTGCATAAAAAAAACTACCATTTGCATCTTAATGATTTGGGTAATAATTGTGTTTTTTTTTGTTTTTTTGTCTTTTTTTATTATTATATATTATTATTTATTTTTATTATATAGTTTTAAAAGTTTTTTTTTTACTTATTGGTTTGATTTAAAAAGAAATAAATATTTATAAATATAAATATTACTAATTTTTTATAATTATATAATTATAAAAATAAAACATAAATATTACGATTTAACATATAAATAGTTCTGTCCAGTTCAGTCCCGTCCTGTTTTGTCCTATCTAGTCTGCATACCAAACACTACCTAAGGGACGATTCAGGTAAGGCGTGAACTTATCAACTTATATTTATAACGAGTTTACTTAATTGGCGGGTTTAACCCCCCAACTATCATTGGTTGCAATTTTTAATTACGGTTCAATTCGGGTAAAAAATAATTACACTTTTACAAAGTTATAATAAAATGTAATTGTTACAAAAAGAAAAATACATTTTACAAAGTTATAGTAAAATCAAAAGTTACAAAGTTATAAAATAAAATAAAATCAAAAATTACAAATTTTATAAATTTATAAAATCAAAACACACACACACACACATATATATATATATATATATATATAAAGATAATGTGTTTATATATATATATATATATATTTCAAGTGAAATGACATTAAATCATTGAATCGAAAAACAAAGCATTTAATATTTGCACTTTTTGGTGCAAATAGCACCCCCTAAAAAAAGAATATGGTGAGTGTTAATGGCACCATTGAATATGTCAAAATCTTGTCAATTCGTACATTGGGAATGCAATTCATACATTGGGAATGTAAAAAACAGTTTTTGATATTGATGTATGTGAGGAGAAAAATAATCATAAGAGCGAATTTAGCAAAGTCAAATGTGCAATTAGCCTCCCCCAACATAAATAAACTAAAGTTATATTAAATAAACAATGATGTATATTCAAGTTATTGATGGGACATCATGAGTAGAAAATTTTAAGACAACATATTATTATTCACCAACAAAGATGTGTTTATACATATTATTAGTTTTTTGTAATTTCAACAAGTCTTTTTATATTCATAGTAGATATACTTTCTAATAATTTAAACAAGTCTTTCTATATTTATTATTTATTTTATTAAAAAATAAAAAAATATTTTGTGATACAAAAAAATAAGAACAAATTGTATGAAAAAGTAATGTACTTTACGTTAATTCTTATTTTAGGTAACGTATTTTTAAAACATCCGTTTTTGTATCTAAGATGTAAGTTTCAAACATTTAAGTTCCCAAGTAACCGGTTAAGCATTAATCGGTTACCATGGTGATGTGGCATGCCATCGAACTCAATATTATTTGCTAACGTGGAGCGGGGTGATCTCGGTGGAGAGAACCGGGGGGACCTCGGGCGTTAGCAACCGGGTCTCAACCCAACCCCAGGCGTTTAGTAATCGGGCCTCAGCCCAGTATCGTGATCTAAGCAGCCGAGAGCCCATGTACCTGATCCATGTTGTTGGGTCGGACTATTTTCCTCTTTTGGGTTGTAAGAGAGAGTGAAGCCTTGAGAATGATTTCCTTATGCCCACTAGAAATAGAAAGAAATGGACTTTGTATCGTAAAGGTTTCTGTAAGACTGAAAGATAAGTTGAGACTGATCAATTTTTATCGTTTTGTGCAGTAGGTCTTGTGTTCGGCCTTAAAGAGTAAGTGAGAGAACCTTAGCAGTGGGCGTCGGGTGAGTTTTCTATCAAAATGCTTACGTTGTTAAAGTGGTCCAAGTAATGCGGTAGTTTATTTTTAAAAGCATTTAATCATGATGTTAATCTTATACATGTGAGAATCATTATAAACGTGGTTTATGCTGTTGTGTGGTATAATGGTATGCACACATTATTGTGAGCGGTTACGGCTAAAGTCGGGGGGGGGGGGGGGGGGGTCCTGTCTTGAACTCATCTCGGGGGGGGGGGGGGGTCCCGTTCATGGCAATCCCAATTAAGGCAGTATGAGTCAGACACGCTGTCACTTTTGGGTGACAGTAGTGTGTGCCAGAAGTATGGTTGTAAGTGTTGAATTGTTATAACTGAATTGGTTTATGTTATTATAAAATTTTCCTATATTTCTGTTGTTGCACTGTTGTTAGAGGGACTCACTAGACCTTTGGTCTAACCATCGCTCTTTCAAAACTAAAAACCTTTTCAGGCAGACGCGAGGTAGGAGGATCGAGCAAGGGTAAGGAGAAGGTGTGAGTCGGTACTGGGCTAGAAGACCTCCATTTTAGTTTTCGTTCCTTGTAATCTTAGTTGTGTATTAGGTTGTCTTTCCGCAAACCTTGAATTTTAGATGTTGTTTTGGGCCGTTTGGCGTTGTTAATTAATAAAAGTTAGTTTTGCTTTATGTCGTGAGTTCGAGTTTTTACACTTAGGTACCAAAAAGAATGTTTTAAAAGTACGTTACCCGAAATAGGAATTAAGACAAAGTACATTATTTTTTCATGCAATTTACCCGATAAATAATTCAATTGTGAATGATTGACTTTTGAATAAAGTAATATTAATTCCAAGTGATAATAATGGGGAAGGTGAAGTCTTCTAGAAGAATTCCTTAAATCCATACCAACGTAAATTTAATGAATTGATATTATCTCTTTTTTTTTTCTTTTTTACATTTCTTTTATTATGTATTACATATTTTGTTGAAGTTATTAATTATTTTCAGTAAATAATTTCAACCAAGTAAATAATTAAATTCAAAATAATATGCATTCTTAATTAACATATACATTTTTTATTTTCCTTTCTACAATTTTAACATAAATTCTTCTTTTTGTAAATATGGTATGAGGCATCTATAAAATAGCAAATGAGAAGATAAGAAAGGGAATATTTGTATGTTAAATGTTAAAATTGAAAAAGTTTGTTTGAACTAGAAGCAATAGACTTATAAATTTTTTCAGTCATGATACCATTTGACTATAAGAAAATGAAGGTATGTCATTGATCTGTTGGTTAGTTTATTGTTTTTCATATGTAGGTCATGTGTTTGAGTCTTTTATTGTAAATCTTTTAAAAACATAATAAATCGAAAACTAAAAGCTAAAAACAAAGAAAATGACATATTCTGAATTCAAACCTGAATCTAGTGTGGGAGAAAAGTCATGCAGACCAACTTTACCAAGGGAAACTTGTGTTATCACTGTAGCTTCAAAATATACGGTTTCACACACCAAAATGATATGATGACACCTTTCACAACCTTATAAATTTTACACTTCAATGGAGGAACGAAGCGGTGACCCGTGCCACCATATGCAAAAGTGTGGGTCCGCCCTTGATTTGAACATTTATATATGAACTGATATGAATAATCTGTAACGTTGGTTTCACACATGCATATTCACATAGATTTTTTTTTTTGGATTTTTTCAATGGTATGAACCTTTTCTTAATATTCCATTCTTACGTTCTCACGATATTTATCTTCTTTATTTGAACCAATCCCTAGTAATGTATGTATATATTATGTCACAACCCATTCCATATTTATAGAAGTGAGAATCTTGAGCGCATTATAAGCCTTAATCTTAGGCTATTAATAATTCTAGTCATAATTTTAAGTTGATTCAGAAGTTATTGAACAAGTTTATTACTTTATGCTTGAGGTGTTATAAATAACAACAAAGCATTAGTCTATTAAGGTGTAGTGAGTTCAGTTCAAGCATCTTTTTGGGTATTGGTTACAAACATGGTCTGACAAGAATATCATGAATTTTAGTGAAAAGGTTTTGTGACCACTCATCACATATTGATAAAGAGTGTGATATGGGAACACCTCATAAGCCTTAAGTTATGAGTTATTAATAATACATTAACCATTGGAATATATTCGATTGATAACGAACTATTAAATCACTCTAACGAAAATTCGAGGATTTGAGCAAACCTAGCTAATCATTACACAACTTAAACATCATGCTAACTATACTCAAGAAGATTTGGTAGGTCGAAATCGAAGTCCCCGTTATTACAACAAAGTTGTTGCCAAAAACCTTCAACATCTTCAATTGTTCCAGGAGAACTCACATTATAACCAATTCCAAACTCGACCATAGATTCAGATCTAGAACTTGTATCAAAGATGCATGATGATGTGATGTGGTCATCTGAGATACTCGAGAGGAAGTGATCAAGAGACTCCATTGAATTTTCGACATAATGATTTGACGTCTCTAAATCTGCTGGTTTTGTTTCTGGCTGTGGGGATTCAGTCTTCTGTTTTTTATGACGGGATTGTTTCTTGATATGGGTGTGCCAATGGTTTTTGATTTCATTGTCTGTTCTTCCAGGTAACTTGGTTGCTATCGCCGACCATCTGCAATAAACATAATTTTGTAAATAAAAAAAAACTAGTTTGACATATGAATATCAAGTTACGACAACTACCGGAGAATAAAGAAATAAATGTTACGGTTAAATTGTGAATATGGTTAGTTTGTATTCCATTTATGCAACAATTAGACATTGGCCGAAATGCATGAAAAATGGAACATCGTTTTATTTTGAAAAACTATATTTTAAAAACTATAATTCAATGAGTATAGTTTTAAAATGTTTATAATGAAAAATGTCTTTTTTTAAAACGTCTACTAAAATAGACATTTTTCAAATTAAAAATATTTAAATTGAGCTTTTTAAAAGATGGTTTTTCAAAATATGATTTGAACGAAGGTAATTTTCATTTTCATATAATTCTTTTATTGATGAAATGTTGCATATATTTGTGTTTTTTATGTAAAAAATGAAAAAGTTTCATCAGACTGCGAAAATACATGAAACAATTTCATCAGAATGAGAAAAATAGATGAAACTACATAAAAAAACACAAATATATGAAACAATTTCATTAACAAAAGAATTACATGAAACAACTTATCATATTAAACAACTTTATGAACCAATTTCATTAATTTAACCAATGAAATTGATTGTTTTCAAAATTTCCAATCTAATATGGTTTTCAATTGAAACCACCTCTATATATATATTGCCCTTGATATTTTACGAAGTTTGTAATTTTTATTAATAGATATATGATTCATTATGAGTTATTATTTCACTGTTTGACGAAGCTTTTGAATAATATAAACGAGTTACCAACAAAGTACAAATTTAGTCGAATGTATTACTTGTTCCCAAGAATCGAATGGTAATGAAGTATCGTTTTTTCTTCTTCAGTAGTGAAGTTCCCTCGTTTTATGTTCGGCTTTAAATAATTCATCCATCTTAACCTGCAACTTTTTCCAGATCTCGAAAGTCCTAAACCAATAAAAGAAAATACAATCATATTAAATATAATACAATTTTCTTCTACTTTTGACGGGTTTTCAAGATCATGTACAAATTAGCAATATCGCTATACTCGACAAATATAGAGTTATTAACTTACCAGCATACGGAGGCATCTTAGACCAGTTCCAAATACCGTATTTCTGGATGTAAGCTTTTAACTTTTGATCTTCTTCTACGCTCCATGCACCTTTATTCAAACCTGATCGCATATCCCACTTCGAAACTTTCATAACCTACGATAATAGTAAAACCGACGATGAAACTTTTACGCCTTTCAATGTCGATTTCGTGCTTCTTACCAACCAATAACTTGATAATATAAAGAAAACTAGATTGGGTTTTAGGAATTATTCAAGAACTAGAAACCAGTTTGGTTTATATACTAGTAGTTGAATGAGCTCTTATGGTCTTTTTCTATGGTCAAGGGAAACTTCCTGGTTAAGGGTTTATGTTTTTTTGCATATAACTTTTCCTACGGTGTTCAAAAAACCGTTGGACCGTTTAAACTGGTCGAACCAAGTCAAATCAGATCGTTTTTTTGGCGGTTTGAGCGGTCTGGTCCGGTCCGGTTTGAAAAATAGCCAAACCGCTCGGTCCGGTTTGGTCTGTGGTTTGACCCTTTTTTGAGGGGTTTGAACCGAACCAACCGCAAAAAAATACATGTATTAATCATATTTAGTTTTCATGTTGTAGACTCAACTTTTATGACTCAATTAAAAAAATTCGTCAAAGAATTACATTTTTAGTTTTTATTTTCTCAATTGATTGTATTATCTAAATTGACAAAGTTCGAAGATTCATTAAAAATTTAAATCTAAAATCCAAATCGTTTTTCGACTTTCTCAATATTTGTCCAAACTTCAACTATTGTTGGTGGACTTGTTAAACTTTTTTTCAACTTGCTCAATATTTTTTCTAATTTAATACTCCATATAAACGTTCTTTTATAAGTCAATATACTATTTTTTTAATGATGTTATATTTGTAGAAAAATTATTTTAGATATAGAGTTTATGTTATTTTAGTTTAAAGCCCAAAAGAGACCCAAACCGTCTAAACCGGTCAGATCAGACTGCCTTTTTGTGGTCCGGTTTGACCGGTTTGGTTACTTGCTACCAAACCGCTCTGTTGGAAAATTTCGTAAACCGCCATTCGTGGTTTGGTTTGTGGTTTGGGAGGTTAAACCGCCCAAACCGGACCGCGAACACCCCTAAAAGTATTTGATAAAATACATGATTAAACCTTGTTCAACAGATTTAAAGATTTTGAGTCATAATGCTTAATAAACGTGTTCAATAATTCATCTCAACAGACATGATCTATCAGTTTGAATTCAAAAAATCCTATTATATTTATATAACAACTCATCCTATATATATTGACTGTAAGGTGTTGTTTGTTTTTTAAAAAGTCTAAAGTCTGAAGTCTTATTTCAGTTATGATTAATAAGAGGTGGTGTGTAAAAATGTCTGAACGATTCAGACTTAAGAGTCATTAAGAAGTTTTTTAAAATAAACAAACAACCCCAAAGTGAAATTTGCAAGCTTTTAAGCTTATTTAAGTAGGATAACAACGACGTTCCAATCTTTTTGGAGGCTCTGGTACGCCAAAACCTTTCGATTACAAATGCAAAATGAAATAACAAATATACATATATACAAATTACTGCGGCGATGACACGACATATTATTTTTGTTTTCTGATATAAATTAGTGAGGCACTAAGGTGAGCTGTAGTTTTACATTCGTTGATTAAAGACTCTAAACAACGGTAAATTGGGCCCCAAAATTTTGGGGGCCCTGTTCAAAATCTCACATTTAACATGCCAAAGAACGACCCTGTATGATAAGGGTTGTGACTAGTGACAACATATCCATTAATTAATGAGAGGTTCTTGTTATAAGCAAAAACTATAGTTTTTATAATTCACTAAGGGCGTGTTTGGTTTGCGGGATTGGAATTGAATGAATTAGATTTCAAGTAAGGATTTGGATTTGGGAAAATTCCAACCTATTGCAAAGGAATTTCAAATCCATTAGGTAAAAGATTTTAAAAAGATCAAAGGATTTTAAATCTGCTTAACAAATTCCATTCCTGCAAACAAAACACATGATTGGAATGAATTTGAAACCCAACTCCCTCCAAATTCATTCCAATCCGGCAAACCAAACGCGCCCTAAGGGGACGTTTGGTTTGATAGATTGATTTTGAGGGATTCAAATTTCGTGGAAGGATTTGGAATAGAAGGGATTTGGATTTAGAAGAATTTGGAATATTTGGGTGTGTTTTGTTTGTAGGATTTGGAATCGAAATACTATTTTTTATAAATATTTTATAAAAACAAATTATAAAAATTTATAAATAAATTAAATTACCTTTTTATTAATTGATTATTATAAAACAAATATTTTCAACATATTCTAAAACATTATTAAACATAAATCCTACGAAATACCAACAACCCATAGGATTTCTAAATCTCATGTTTCGTCAAACCAAACATGGAATTGAAATCCAAATCCTCCAAAACCTATCAAGTTAATGGGAACTAAACTTTTTTGAGGTTTGTACAAAAACATTGATTCTTATCTCAATTTTTGTGTCATATATCATTTTAAATATGAAACTTATATTTGTTAAAATTGTAATTGGTGTATATATATTTTTTTAATTTTAATAAGTCTTGTTCATATTCATAATATTTTTCATTATAATTTTAAAATAATTATTGGTTTTATCCATAAAAATAATTTTTAATAACATACTTTTGAAAAAAATGCTATTGACTATAATTCTACATTAAATAACGACGAGAAGGAGAAGTCTTCTTAAAAGAATTCTTGTAGTCCATATCGACATAAACTTTATTAAGTGGGAACTTTTTTTTTTTTGTGAATTTAATATTTTTTTTATATTTCTAATATTTATTATTATCTTTTTTCTCCAAAATTAGTTTTTTTACTCATATAATTAAATGTTGTGGATCATGTCAAATTATTTATAATAGAATAAATTATAAACTTGGTACATACGGTACACCTTTTAACTACAATGGTTTTTTTAAAATTAAAATAAATTAAAAGACAGGATTATGGTTTACATTTTTGCATGTCCTAAATCCTTACCACTACGGAAATTTAAGGGTGAGCAAAGATGGGTACCCACCTAAAATTTTCGGAATCGGAACCGATGGTTTCTGAAATGAAGGAACCGGTTACACCGGTTCTTTATATTTGGGAACCGGAACTGGAACCGCCGGTTCCGGTTCCGATACCGGGTACCCACCATCTAATTTTAATTTTTTTTTATCATTCATATTATAAAAAGATAAATATTAATTATATTATAAAGTCTAAACGTAAAAAAATAAATACAACAAACGTGAAAATTAATAAAATAAAAACTAAAAACTAATAAATATACTACAAACGATGCTTACAAAATAAATAAATATTACAAACGATGCTTACAAAATAAATAAATATTACAAACAGTGCTTACAAAACAAATAAATACTGCAAACGGTACTTTCAAAAAACTTCACGTCATTAAAATTAGTTGATGCTAATAAATACTATAAACGATGTTTCACTAAAAGATGGTTTATTAAATGTTTATAAATAAATAAAATATATTTTATTAAAAAAAATAGCGGGTACCCATCAATTCCGGTTCTGGGTATCCAGCAGAACCGGGTACCTGGTCCCGGAACCGGTCCCGACGGGTACCCAGCGGGTAGCAGTTCCACAAAAATGAAAACCAGAACCGGTCCCGATCGGTTTAATATTTTTGGAACCGGAACCGGAACCAATCACATCGGTTCGGTTCTGGAATCGACAGTTCCGAAGCGGTTCCGGTTCCTAAGGCAGGTACCGGCTTCCGGTACTCACCCCTATACGGAATAAAAGAACCTGTTAACTCAATTAATTAAAGGATTTTAGTCTTTTTCATATTTATTTGTCTTTATTCTATTTGTTTGTGTATATATATATACACACAAAAAAAAAGAAGTTTTGATTGCATTTGATGATGCATTTGTTAATCTAAACCAAACCAAATTAAACCAAGTAATTAATACTATACGAGTTAATATAAAAAAAACGTAGAATGTACACATATATTTCCTAAATCCAACATTAGTATTAATAAAGGTGACAAAAAAAACAAATTACTAATGAAATTTCCAACAAATTGATGTTGAAAAAGGTGATAAGAAATTGTAAGTTGTGGAAAATTGGTTTGACCGTACTATTTTCACGACCATCACAGAGACATAAATCATAGTGATAAAAAAAGGCAAAATGCAACAACGTTCGATTTTCTTCATGTTTAGTGTAACAATTTCTTTCCTTAGTTGCTCTAACAAAGTTTCAAAATTTAGTATCTTGTATCAATTTTAACTGATAACCTATTGATTTTGTAGCACTTTGTGACATAGATATCCGTTTACAAATGGTTTACAACGCAAGGGACGACAAAGTTGGCATCAACGTCATTAATAATATAAGATCAGCAGGTCACCAATCAATTAAGTATAAAATGGAAAATTTTGAAACGGTTTGTTATATTGAGGACAAAAATCATTGTTACATATATATATATAGTGTTTGGTTCATTTGAGAAATGGTAAATATATGAGAAATAGAGAAGTAATCTAGTCATTCATATGGTCAAGATCGGATTTGACTAGTCAAATATTGCGGCTTTGACCGGTCAAAAGTTGCGACTATCCCAAAAATAAAAGGACAATTTCGTAAATTTTACAAAACACACGGGCTGTGTTCATATATGAACATGTATAATTCACATATGAACTACATGTTCATATATGAACCAGTGCAATTCACAACTGAACTCTTTTAACTGATTCATATATGAACTTTTGTCATATATGAATCAGTTGAACTAACTAACAGATTCATATATGAATCTGTATGAATCACAAAGATTCATATATGAATCAATTGAACTAATTAACAGATTCATATATGAATCTTTGTGATTCATACAGATTCATATATGAACTTATCCCGTGTATTTTACAAAATTACCCCTCTACCTTCTATAGACCACACAAGGAATTATTCGGTGCTTCGCGGTCAAAGCCACAAATGTTGACCAGATGAATGACTAAGATTACTTCTCTATTTCTCATATATTTACCATTTCTCAAATGTATCTCTCCCTATATATATATATATATATATATATATATATATATATATATATATATATATATATATATATAAATCCATTAAAACAAACTCCAGTGCATTTTAATACATTTTATCCATAAAAGAACTACAATTCAATTATTGAAAAAATAAATAAAAAGTTTAACCACATATATCTGTACACATATATACATATCTATACTATATTATAAAGATGACATAAAAAACTCTTAAAAACAAGTATTAAAGCTTAATGTATAGCTATTTAATGCTAATTACTTAAAAAACAACCATTAAAGCTGTATGTACTACACTTACTGTTATTTATTAATTTTCAATCCTTATCTCTAACCATTTTAACTCTCCTAAAATCATTTCCCACTTTAATTCTCCTAAAATAACTCTTAGCATAATTAAATATAGAATAAAAATCAAATTTTAAATATAAAAATATAAAATATAATTAAAAAAATCTAACAGAATATTTTATAAAAAAATTATATTTTTAAACCAAAATAAATTACATTATATTATTAAGTCTAAATTAAACAAATTTATATAAAAAATCATTATCAATCTCTCACAACCAACCAAAATCGTAATGTAAATCGATAAAAAGTAGAAAATAAAACGAAACATTAAAATCGTGATGTATCTAGCGGTATTGCGCGAGTACACTTTTAGTGTAGAAAAGATTTAGGCATTGTTTGGCAAAAAAAACTAGTTTTTTTTTACATTTTTGGATGACCATAAACTAGCTTATAAGTTAGCTTATTGAAAAACTATTTATAGTGGCGTTTTGAAAAGCTAGCTTATCAGCTAGTTTGTCAAACATAGCTTTAGAAAACCCATCTAAACCCGAAAAACTCATCTAAACCATTAGAATAAGATTATTCAGTGGATGTGTTTACAAAAATTAGTTATAAGCACATTTTAAAAGAATAAAAATGTTCTATCTCTCTATTTTTTTAAATTTAAACCGGTGAAAAAAATTGAAATTGGAAAGAAACAAATTACATTAAAAATACAATTATTTAATTATTTTTAATTTGACATTCATGTAGATGTACCTGTTTACCTATTATTTTATTAAAAAATTAGAAAAAATATAATATTTTTTATAAAATCAACTTGAAAATAATAATAAGAAATTAAAATATATTAATAAAACAAAGATTGGGATAGCAACACCCTATTTATTTTACAAAATCAACTTGAAAATAATAATAATAAATTAAAATAATTTAATAAAACTAAATAATTTTACTATGACGTCATGCAAACCCCACAACTCTAGATCAGGTTGCTTACTTCAGCAATATAATCGTCATCTTTAGTTTACCTTTAGGGAGTTTAGTTGGAGGAAATAGTTTTGAATGATTTGAATTTTATAGAATGATTTGATATTTTAAATTAATTTATATAACTTATGATTTTTATATAAGTTTTTTTTTTTAACATGTGAAGTTCTTTTTGACCCGTTATTACGTTTGCAAGCCCACCGCGTTTATAGGCAGGTATAAGGGGTGTTTGAGATTGCTTATTTAAAACAACTTATGCTTATTTGTAAAAGTGTTTATTCTTATTTGTAAAGTGCTTATTAACTTATAGAAATAAGGTGTAAATATGTGATTTGGTTAAATAAGTTAATAAAGAGTTTTAAATAAGTCAGTTGGGAATGACTTATCAAAAACTGCTTATTAACGGGGTGAAAAAGTCATAAGGAGTTTTTAATCCAAATACTCAAAACAACTTATTTACTGTTTAAAAACGTAATAAATTAATAAGCACTTTTAATAAGCAATCCCAAACACCCCTTTAAGCAGGAAAAAGGAGGAGAGAAGCAAGTGTTTGAACATAATGGAGTTGAAAATTACAAATTACGAAGAGGAAGTTATTAAAAAAAATGGAGTAAATTACCTTTTTTGTCCCTGTGGTTTGTTGAAAATTACGGATTTCGTCCCTATGATTTTAAAATTTCGGTTTTCATCCCTATGGTTTGCAATTCATTTCTATTTTTGTCCCTGAGGCCTTTTAAGTATGAAAGACTAAAATAGAAATAAATTGTAAACTATAGAAATGAAAAAAACAATAATATTTATATCACAAGAAAGAAAAAGTTAATGAATAAAAAAACCATAAAGATGAAAATTGTAATTTCAAAACCATAAGGATGAAAATAGAAAAGTTCAACAAACCACAGGGACTAAAAACGTAATTTATGAGAAGTATGAATATCATGTATCATATATTATTTGATTATATTGTATTGTATTGTATTGTCAATGTAACATATATTTAATATTGTACGATTAAGTTATGTATCAAAGTTTAGGTGAAGTTTATGTGAAAAGTTGAGGTTAATGTGAGAAGTGTGAGAAATGAATCTCAACAGTTGATCACTTTTAATCAAATGCCCTCTCATGAATTGTTGTCGATAAGAAGTGTATCTCTGTGCATCTTATCTCGGTGTATCTCGTGCATCCATTTTTATCCAACGGTTGATAATCACTTCTCATACTTCTAACATTAACATCAACTTCTCATGGAAACTCAATCCTTAAAGTTTATGTATCATGTATATGGGTTGGGTTCCGGTGAAAAGTTAAGTTAACATGAGAAGTATGAAAGTAGTTATCAACTGTAAGATGAGAAATTGATGTATATTAGGATGAGATACACCGAGATAAGATGTATCGAGATGCACTGTATCATTTTTTTCTAAAGCGCAATTCATAGGAGGGCATGAGATTAAAAGTGATCAACGGTTATGAGGTTCAGATCCACTTCTCACGCTAACCTCAACTTCTCACACGATCCTTCACCTCATATATATAATCATATATAATATTAGAAATTATAATCATCGTAAAATGTTTAACTTCTAGTTTGAATCTGACTCGGAATTCGTATTCTCCTTTAGAGTTAGTTAATTTTTTAGTTTTAAGATAAAATGATATTTTGGTGATGATACGTGTCAGTTAATGACGTGGATCAATCGTGTGGTGATTGCTTAGCTGGCTTTTACGGTTGGTGATCAGATATTAAAACAGGAAACGATGTACAACCTTTTTTTGAGATGGTGTTCTAGGCTATGTCTAGACTAATCCTTTGGTAAATTATGACTGTAAGACATCAGTCCTGATTAAACCTCAGTGACCACAATTGTTGTGTACGCCTGGATTCGAACCCTGGACATATGGGATATTCCACCACATCCTCCAGAGCCTTAACCAATACGCCACAACTCTTGTGGTTAACGCTGTACAACCTTCCTGCCTCTAATCGAATTCTTTAACAGTTGTGTTCTCAAAACTCCTTTTACAAGGGAAAGGGGACAAAACTAAAAAATCTCGTGTTTTCGAAACTTTTTTAGAAAAGAAATGAAAGGAAACTGAAGGAAAATAATGATAAGTTTTGGGATGAAAGGGAATGAAAGAAAAGGAAATAAATTAAAACCATTTAAAAGAATTACTAAAATTATTAAAATTATAAAACTATCCAATCTTTCATTATGAACAGTATATTTTTAAAGGGTATATTTGTGAATTTACATATTTTCTTTTCTTTATCTTCTGTTTAAAAACATGAAAAACTATATTTTTTTTTCTTTTCTTTTCCATCCATTTCTTTTATTTTCTTCTCTCCGGATTAGATAACACGGGTAAGATATTGAATTGGAAAAAAGAGTGAATTTTATTTTTGGTCCCTGTTCTTTTTTGAATTTTTAGTTTTGATCCCTAAAATTTGTAGTACAAATTTATCATCATCGTTTGGTTTTGCTTGGTTTTGATTACTTTCCTTAACGACCTTTAAAATAATCTGTTAGATAATAGGTAATTTGACATGAAGTGTATAATTGTTATAAAAACAGTTTTAACAAATGTTAAATATTAACATAAATTAGAATAAGATATACAGGGAATCAATTTAAATTCACTTTTTAGCCACTTTTCAATCAAATTCTCATTTTAGGCAAAGTTCATACACATGCTTTATGCAATGGCGTAAACTCGGTTTTCGGATTACGTAAATTTGCATAAGAATCTATGTAAGGATCCTCATGCAAAGAATTTTTTTCTATTTTTTTAATCTGAAAAAAAGGTTTTACTTAAATGCGTAAGGCATTTGCGTAAACTTTGGCTAAAAATTATGTTCCAATAGTGGATAAAAAGTGACTTTGGTTGGGGAGACTGACTATTTTGATCAGTTTCCCTAATTTAAAATATATTAACGTGAAATATTTACATGTTAACTCATGTGAAAAACTTCGCTAATTATTTTTTACGATAATTTAATTTTTTACCTGAACCCTGTGTATTATAAAATATTTTTTATATTTTCTTAAAGAATATGAAAATGCTAAAAGACCAAATTGTCCCCTACTTAATGAGTTTTTTAACCACCATTTGTAACAGGGACCAAAATGAAGCAAAATCAGAAACCATGACAACAAAATTGCATTAAATGAAATTATAGGAACCAAAACCAGTAAAATAAAAAACACAAGAGCAAAAATTAGTTGGTTTTGTTATACTTTAAAAATAGTTTGAACAAGTTATGAATTTTTAAACCAAATTAGTTGAATTGGGTTAATCAAATAACCTCAAACCAATCAACTGAATAATAACAACCAATGATTATTGATTCTTAAAAAGAATAGGTGAATTCTATTCATACTCCTTCCTATAGGGGTATGTGAGTGAGGTAGGAGGGGTATGCGAGTGAGATATAAGGGGTATGGGAGAGGTTATGGGTGTAAACGAGTCGAGCTTTTAACGAGCTACTCGAGCTCGAGCTTAATTATTCTTGAACTCGAGTCGATCTCGAACGCAAAATAGAACTCGTTTAACTTATCGAGCCGAGCTTTATAACATCGATGTTCGACTCGGCTCGTTCGAAAACTCGAATAAATTTTTCGAGCCGAGCCAAGCTGAGCCGAGCCATTCGAGCATATACCCTTTTTCGAGCCAAACATGCTCATATATTTATTAATCATACAATAAAGATATAAAAGTTATTAAGCTCAAGCCGATAAACGAGTTAATCGATCGCGAGTTCGAACCCATAAACGAGCATCGAGCTCAAGCTCGATAACTCAAAAAATATTCGACCCTATATTGAAAAGTTAATCGAGCTTGAGCCCAATATTAATTTTTTGAGCTCGACTCGATTAACCTACTACTCGACTCGACTCGACTTGTTTACACCCCTAGGGGAGGTTGTGAGTGAGGAGGGGGTAGGGATAGTAACACACAAAGAATATCTATGAAGTAAAGCTTTCAAGCAATGGTCATTTTGCATATTGCAACTTGATGAAATTGGATATTTTCAAAACTTATTGTGCATCAATAACACAATACACTTGCCAAAATATCCTTGAAGTCAATAAGATTGGGATTCTATATTTTGATTTCAAATATCTTAACATAATATTTGAATATCTGATTTTTTGATATTTTATACTTTGATTGTTGAATACTCTTGTTTTTGGATTCATGTTATTAATATTTATAGTGTAACAACCCACTTCAAGACAAAATAATAATATAATATTCCATGTCAAAACGGCTTCAAGTCTACAATTTAATTTCAAGGTTTGCAACGACAACCTATTACACAACTGAGTAAAAAGGAAATAACTACAAGGAGTCTTCTAGCTTCCGAAGTCAGCTCACATCTTCTCCTTACCCTTACCCTTACCGGTACCCGCTACTTTGAGATAACCAGAAAAGGGTTTTAGTTTTGAAAGAGCGAGGGTTAGATCGAAGGTCTAGTGAGTCCTCTCTATACGTTTATGCAACAATACAAACATCAATCTTTAAATCAAAACAGATTTATAAACATTTCTTGAGTAATTCACGCTACCGACCAACACTACCATCGAAGACGGCGTGTCTGACTCGCACTGCCTTATTTTGGGACACACCCCAATGGCATAAACGGGCTACACTCCTCGGTACGAGCAGACGGGCCACACCCCCGACTTAGGTCAAAACTTCCGAAAGTAATGTATGCATACATTTAATTATCAACAATTTATAGAACACGTTTAAATAAACCTAGCATGAATATGCCAATCATAATTAAATCAAAACTTTAATTAAACCTTCATAAACTTTTGATCATTTAGTTCAGAAAACTCACCTGATGTCCTGATCAAAGCCTCTCACTTGATATTGTCCAAAACACATATTTCTAAGGCACAAAGGTATCGTTGGTAAATCACACGGTTAATCCCAAAACAAGGAAATTATATAAATCAAGGTTATTAGACACAGGTTGAATCACAATTGGAAACTCTCGAACCCGAAATGAGGATGACCGGGGTCACCCAGTCGCACCCGCCCGGGTCCCCCCCCCCAGCCCGGGGTCGCCCGGGACCGACCGGGACTTTTCTCCCGGGGTCGCCCGAGGTGATCTTCCCCGGGGTCATCCGGTCCTCCAATCCCCGGGGTCACCCGGTCTCTAAATCCCTGGGGTCACCCGATCTCTCAATCCCCGGTCTCTGTGTCAAACCAACACGAACCAAGAATTCGTCGATCGCAATCACGACCCAAAAATCCAACACTAATTGGGGATTACCATCCAATCCAAAATCACAACTATAACTCTCCCCTAAGGTCGATTAACAAATAACTGAGATATAGAAGCCTCCCATCACAGTCGATTCTAATCAACCCCAGACTAATACATCCAGTTAAGGATTTCAAGGATTTCTCAAAAACTTTAATAACTTCAACTAACTATTCAGATCCTATTAACCCAAAGATTAAATCAGACATTACTTTTAGGAGTAGAAAACATTGAGCAAAAGGAGACTTACCTTAGAGAAAATTATCAATACGCTTTAATCCAAGATGAATCGGCCCCTTTCCTTGATTATCCCAAAAATCGCCCTGCGTCTCCACTTCCAGTAGTCAGCCGCCAAAGTGCCCAAAAGAATGAAATATGTAGGGTTAAAATCCCTTCTCTTCCAAATTTTACTTTATACCCCTAAACTTTGGCCTTAATAAACTCACACCCAACTTCTTAAGTCTTTTAAATTTTTAGCCCGATCAGTACATATAGTTGCTAATTGTGACTCATTTACTTAAAATGAATTGATATAAATTATATATATATATATATATATATATATATATAGCATCCCAACCACAAATATAAACAAGCGGATCGATTCTTAAAATACAATTCTCATTTATCAAGGATAGAATAATAATCCATGCCATAATGGTCCCAAACTTACAATAGTTAAAACAAGGTTTGCTGTAAACAACCTATACACAACTGAGATCAATAAGAATTAGAACTAAATGATGGTCTTCTATCCACCCCCGCTAGACTTTCTCCTTGCCTTTAGCTGCATTGCCTAAGTCACGGCGGCCTGAAAAGATTTTTAGTTTTGAAATAGCGAGGGTTAGACCATAGGTCTAGTGAGTTCCCTCCAACAGGTACATAACAAAGAAAAAATATACTTTTCAGAGTTAGAAACAACATTTACTAATGACACGTAAATAAAACACGCTACGGACCACACGACCGTCAAAGACGATGTGTCTAACTCGCGTTGCCTTAATGTTGGGACACGCCCCCAACGACATACTCCCCGACACGAGTAGGCGGGTCACACTCCCCGACTTAGGTCACGTAACCAACATATAATGTATGCATACATTTAAAACACAACAATTTATAACGCACTTGAACACTTTATATAAATCATGCCATCATAAATAAATCAAAGTTTAAATTAAACTTCACATGCTTTCATCATCAAAAGGTTTAGTTGAGAAAGACTCACCTGGCGTTCCTTATCTCAAAGCTCCTCGTCTACTTTAAGGAGTCGAACCGAAACCTATCAAGGAAATTACTGGTTGGTGAACTCTTTTGACTTCCTAATTTAATGAGGTTGACTTTGACATCGACATCCCAACCACACTTAATCTCTAAATAATTAATTCATCAATACACGATCGACACTTACCATTCTAATTAATCGATTTCCCACTAATATAACTTGGGCCGCTTCGAAACAAAACTCACAACTACTTACCAATATTTAAGTTAATACAAAGTGGGCCTGGGCTTCGGCCCACAAAATTCTCTCACGGACTGAGGCCTCATAGACCGACCGGAAAGACTCCCATGTCGACCAATACTATAAGACCGGAACCTTCAATACCTCGACCAGTATCGACTATGTTGACCGATATCATGAAGATCGGGGTCTTCCAACACCTCGATCGGTATTGACCATGTCGACCGATATCATGAAGACCGGGGTCTTCTAACACCTCGACCGGTATCGACCATGTCGACCGATATCATGAAGACCAGGGTCTTCTAACACCTCGACCGGTATCTACCATGTCGACCGATATCATGAAGACCGGGGTCTTCCAACACCTCGACCGGTATCGACCCCCGATTCTTCGACCGGAGATTGGTTTCACGAGCGACCGGATGGCCCCCTATCGATCGAGGTCTGCAAATCGACCGAGGTCTACAAACCGACCGAAAACATCGATTCCCCAAAACTACGGTCGACCTAATGAAGGGGAACTCTCATATTACCACCCACACCCAACAACAGATCGATGCCAAACCCCAAAACTAAGACTATTACATAGAAGGAACAATTAGAGATGCATAATTAAGGTTTCCAGATGATTACCTCCAACAGATTTTAAAACCCCTTTGATGATTCTTCAGAATTTCTTTTTCCTCTGCTTAGCTCCAAAATCACCTCTGATCCTTCTCAAAAAGCTGCCGCCACACAAGAAAAGGTTGCACAAAACCCTATGTCATTCCTTAAAATTATAAATGCATCTAAAATCACCTCTTGTTCTATATTTTGGAGAAATTTTATAAAATCTATTGGTTATGTTCTAAGAACTAAATTATAAATGCATCTACAAGAGTTTCTCCAAAATGGAGAAAATGATGTTTTTGACATTTTTTTTTGCCTCAACAGATTTTTCAAAACTTTATTCAAAATAGAGAAAGTAAAAGTGAAGATGTAAAATTCTCCAAATATGGAGAAGTCCTCACTCCCAAAAAATGATTATCATGATAGAGAAACATTTTTTTTATTATATTTTATTAATAAAAATCTTGAAATTAAATGTTTAAGAGATATAAATAATATTTAATTAAATGTATGAAATATTTTAATAATAGAATGGATATAGTAATCTGAAAATTAAAAAGTTGAAGGTTTTTTTTTTTTTTAAGTTTTAGTTCTATATTTTAAATAAAATTTAAAAAATCTGTCACAAATTTTCTAGTAACTATATTTTTTGCTTATTAGATTTAGAGTAAACTATGATTTTCGTCCCTGTGGTTTGATATTTATAACGATTTTCGTCCCTAGTTTTTTAAAACTGTTTTTTTAGTCCTTGTGGTTTGTATTTGCTTCCATTTTCGTCCCTCCATCCAATTTTAAATGTTAACTCATTTAAAAATAGAATAAGTAAATTACATATTTGGTCCTTATGGTATATAAATTTTTAAAATTTTATCCTAGTTTACATTTTTTTTACTTTTTATTTATTTATTGTATTTCATCAAGACATTTATTTTTCTATTAATTATATTGTATATTTTCATAATTATTATAACTTTAATTATAAAAAGAATCAAATAATTTCGTTAAAAATACTGATAAATACATGATATTTTTTTTTTCAAACTGCTAGGTTTAAATCACTTAAAATTAATATTTTATATCTGTTGATTTATTAAAGTTTTTTATTTATTTTAAATTACCATCGAAAAAAGTTTAATAAAATTCGAGAAAAAATAGTATTATTTTATAACTACCGATTGTTTTTTGTTAAATGCTATTTATTCCCACTATTCTAAATTTTCATTTAATCTTTATTTTCTATTAGTTAATCAAGTTTGTTTAGTATTTAAATAAAAATACACACACATAAACACACACACACACACACACACACACCATTTTAAATTATGTTATATATTAAAAACAAAAATTAAGACAATAAAAGGATGAGAAGATTTCAATATGGTGTTACAAAAATCATGCAATAAGCCATGACATGCTACAGAATTAACGTGACGTCAAACACAAGGCTTAAATCTCATGTTATTTAGAACATTGATGTATATATATGTGTGTGTGTGTGCGTGTGTTTTTATTTTAAATATTAAACAAATTTGATTAATTAATAAAAATAAAGTTTAATGAAAATATGGAATAATGGTAGTAAAGTGAATTTAACAATAAACAACCGGTTGTTATAAAATAAGACTATTTTTTTTCTTGAATTTTATTAAATTTTTTCCAACGGTAATTTAAAATAAATAAAAAGCTTTAATAAATCAATACATATAAAATATTAATTTTAAATGATTTAAACCTAAAGCTTTGAAAAACTATCATGTATTTTTCAGTATTTTTAACGAAATTATTTTATTATTTTTATAATTAAAGTTATAATAATTACGAAAATATACAATATAATTAATAGAAAAATAAATGTTTTGATGAAATACAATAAATAAAGAAAAAGTAAAAAAAAAAAAGTAAACTAGGATAAAAATAAAAAACTTTATATACCATAATGACCAAATATGTAAATTGTTTATTCAATGTTTAAAAGAATTAAAATTTAATTTTAAATAAAATTGGATGGAGGGATGAAAATGGAAGTAAATTAAAACTATAGGGACTAAAAAACAGTTTTGAAAGACCAGGGACGAAAATTGTTATAAACATAAAACCACAGGGACAAAAATCGTAGTTTACTCTAGATTTATAAATTGGATATGTTTATATTGTTTTATTGTTAAAAATAATTTTTGTTTTTGCAATAATCATGAATTTGTTAACGTGGAAAAGGACAAAACGGCACACCATATTTGAAGTCAATTACACGATTATTACTGACAGGGTTTTAAATTTTAAATTTTACGTGTTGTCTCCAATTTTACGTTCACACCTGCTTCCAGTACAGTAGCATTATCTTTAAAATATATATATATATATATATATATATATATTATTGTTTTTAAGTAAACTAGTGTGTGAACCGCGCGATGCACGGTAATAGTATTTTTTTAAGGAATACTTGATTTCGTATTCTTTGATCAACTTATTTCTCTTCTATGTTTGATATTTAAATATTTATTTCTTTGGTAGAAAAATTAAATGTTGCATTGAGAATTAAAAGCATATAATAAAAGGAGCAAATGATGAGTTTGGGGGTTAAACAATTACACAACTAATATTTTATTCTATTTTTGTATATCAAATATATTGATTGATCGTAATAAATATTCATTTATATATTGATGATATATAATTAAAAAGAAGATGAAATGTTTTGGAGTTAACGAAAAGATAAATAAAAGAAATAATAGTGTTGTGCATAAATAAAAATATTGATTTATAATTATTTTTACTTTATTTTAACAAATAATATTATTTGTAATCAATGATTAAGTTATCGATATAAAAATAAATAAAAATACATGTTCAATTAATAATATCAAAGTTAATAAAAGTAAAAGTTATATTTCATTAGTTTTTACAAAAAAAAATTATATTCATATAACTCTACTCTTAATTTATAATCATTCTTAACTTACCAATAATTTTTTGATTATGTTAAGAAAAGGAAAAAAATTTAAATTTAAATGTATGTTTGAATATAATAATAATAATAAAGTAAATAAAAAATAAAACGAATATATTTGTTAATTGTTATCTAAAAATATAAATTAAATAATATAAATTCTCACCAATAATTTTTTGTTTATGTAAAAAATGAAAAAAAAATTAAAATATATGTTTTAATAATAATAAATTAGTAAATAAAAATAAAACTAATATATTAATTAATTGTTATTAAAAAAAGTAAGATAAATAATGTTGTTATTTGTAGAAAAATGTATGTAATAATTGTTATGTAAAAAAGAAATTGAAAACGTAGTAAAATAAAAATGTGATTTATTTAATTAAAAATAAATCAAAATTATAACGAAATAAATATACAGAAACGGAGGTTTCTTATTGATTTGATTGATCTTTCTTTATATATATTAATATTAATATTCGACATCGAGCGTTGCGAGATTGTCAAAAATCATGTTGAAAATGTATAAGTTATTTTTATTTATTGTTTTTATAAATTTAGACCATGTTGCAAAACATTATACAATATCTTTAATGATGAAATTGAGTGTTGATGAACAATATTGTTCTCAATTTAGCATGTAAATATTGATTATAAGCCTATTTAATTAATAGTATTATAAAGTATATTAGATGTGTAATGAAATTATTAATAACAACCATAGTTTAAACATCTGTTATATAATACAAAATTTAATTAAAATAAATTAATACAAAAATGACACAGAATTGACGCCATACTTAAAAATCAAAACTAAAAATGTAGTTTGCTAGTAACAATGTCATATCATAATAAACAAAATCAACATGTTCACCGGAGGCTCTAAGACAGTCGGAATAGGAGAACACTCATCTATTAGCAATGTGATGACTCTTTTGGAATAAAAAATAGAAATGAGAGTTAGATAACAATAAATCATGAAATTACAAAATAGATAAAACCAATTTTAAATTGAGATTGTAGTAATTGTAGACTGAATGACTTACATTTCATAATATATGCATATGTTGTCCATGAAGCCTTCATGTTCTTCAATATGTTCAACAACCTTCACAACTTATTTAGACAATATCTCATTTGTTTTGTCTTTTGCTTGTGCACTTTCTACAAAAAAAAAACATATAAAATATATATAACACCATATAACTTAACAACATACATAAGTTCATACCTTAGATGATCAAATATAGTGAGAGAAAAATTGTTTGACAAAAAACCAAACCATTAGGTAGACAACTAAAAAATGAAGACCACAAGGTTAAATAAATAAGAGAAATGAAAATTTAATTAACATAAATAAAAGAAAATGAATAGTTATCTAACCTAAAGAAAGGAAATCGAATAGTTAAATAACATAAATTTCAATGTGTATGTATAAGTACAAAAATCCCAATAAATTTAATGAAAATATAACTTACATATGGGGATATGGATTCTAAATTTAATTCTCTTTTTATCTTTATATATACACACATATATATGTATATATATATTAAAATGAAATTAAAATTATGTGTTATATAATAATTCTATTTTATATGATTGTCATAAGTTAATTCATATATATATATATATATATATATGAATTTTTTTTCCAATATGAATAAAATATTATATTAACAAATAAGAATTTTATTATTTAATATTTAAAAATATTCAAAAAGCATAAATAAATTACTTTACTAATGAATAAGAGTATTATTATTTAATATTTAGAAATATTAAAAAAAATTAAAAAGAAAATGAAAGGTTTGTTCATTTATTAATAATTTTTATTAAAAATTAATTCAAAAATATGAAAAAAAGATAAATAAGATTCTAGCCTCTAGAAGATGCCACTTTTCATTCACGAATAGACAATTTTTAACTTATTTAACATTTTATAAAGTCTTTAACTTAATTATCTCTATGATTAATCATTTTGTAACAATGTGCCAAATCATTTGTTGTAGGTTTTCCCTTAATTAGTAGATGAAAAGACTTTAATGAATATGGCTAGGGAGTTATGTAGTTTGAAAGTTAAAACTAATTATATTGGAAGTGAAATTACTAAAGAAACCTTCTTGTAATGAAATATATATTTTTCATTTAGCGGTAAAATAGTCATTAACTTATTTAATATTTAAAAAACTCAAAACAATGAGAAAATTTCTTTGGACAAATTCTCTTCTCACATTGTGCCACATAGATATATATATATATATATATATATGAAATTTGTTTTTTCCAATATGAATAAAATATTATATTAACAAATAAGAATTTTATTATTTAATATTTAAAAATATTCAAAAAGCATAAATAAATTACTTCACCAAAACCAACATTTAAAAAAATCGAAATTCAAATAAAATTAGATAAATAGGAATGGAGACCTTTCATTGTCCCATTTCAGCATGTTAAGGTCTTCGTTAATATTACATAGAAATATTACAAAGGAGTTACATTCGAAAATTTGGATCATTAATGATTCATATGAATTTGAAAATACATATAGATTAGTGTAATAAGTTTTTTACATGAATAAAAAATGATGGGTTTTATTAATTAATGAGAAGTTTTATAATACAATCATATATTTTTTGTTAAAAAAATTATCTTTACATAGATACCAAGTTGAAAAGTAAAATTAATATTTTTAAACTCATTGAGAAGTTAAATAAAGATATAATAGTGTTCTATATATAAAAAAGTAATAAAATAAAATATAACACAAAATTATTTAAAAAAAAGTATTGATTTATAATCATTGTTATCTTACAATTAACAATTTAAATTGTTTGTAACCATTGATTTAAGTTATTCATTATAATAAAGTAAAACTAAATAAAAATAAAAAGTATTGATTTATAAACTCATATAACAATATATATATATATATATATATATATACTCATCAAAATTTTTACTAAAATATATATTTATTATTAATTGTTTAATTGTTCAATTTATATATTGATGTTAAAATCATTAAACTTTGTCAAACCCATTTTAAAATAAATGAAAATGATTAATATAAATTTAACTTAATCATTAAACTTGGGTTTAGCTATATTTAGCTAAACACCATTTCACATTATTTCACCATTAATCTACCCTTATATACAAATCTTCATCTTTCAATTTTCTATCTTTCAACCAATGTGGGACAACCTTAACAACATAGTGTTTCATCTCTTCCCCAACATCAACCTTTTTAAGTAAAAAAAAAATTCAAAATTATGAGAATTTAGATAAATAGAAATGAAGACCTCTCATGGTGCAACCTCATCACTCTTAGGTTTTCTTTTATATATATAAAGATACCTTACTAATATATATATATATATATATATATATATATATATATATATGTATATATATATATCTCAAAACTTTTAATATGAGCATTGTTAGTTTACAAAAAAAATAATTATTAGGTTTATTATTAATTGTTTAATTGTTCATTTTATATATTGATAAGGCCAATCTTTTTAAGAAAATAATATTCAAAACTATGATAATTTAGATAAATAGAAATGAAGACCTCTCATGGTGCCACCTCATCACTATTAGGTTTTCTTTTATATAAAGTAATACTAAATAAAAATAAAAAGTATTGATTTATAAACATTTGTTAACTTACTAATATATATATATATATATATATATATATATATATATATATCTCAAAACTTTTGATATGAGCATTGTTAGCTTACAAAAAAAATAATTATTAGGGTTATTATTAATTGTTTAATTGTTCAATTTATATATTGATGTTAAAATCATTAAACTTTGTCAAAATCATTTTAAAATAAATGAAAATGATTAATATAAACTTGACTCAATCATTAAACTTTGGTTTAGCTATATTTAGCTAAACACAATTTCACATTATTTCACAATTAATCTACCGGGAAATTGACCCAAATGGACCAATTACCGAATGGGATTGGGCTCCTAGCACCTCCTCTCCGGGCTTTGCAGAAATGTCCAACATTACGCACCAGGAGCCCTTGGACGCACAAGGCGCCCTAGGGCGCACGGTGCGCCTACGCATTGTGCGTCCGCGCACCGTGCGCCCTAGGGCGCCTTGTGCGTCCAAGGGCTCTTTTATTTATACAAATGCAGCCGACACTTATCATCCCCACCACCATAAAATAATTGAAGAACAAAGCACCATTTTTGCAGGTGTCGTTTTCCAGCCCCACCACCACCATTTCTCCTTTGTTTAATCGATTGGGACCACAAATGGCTGAGGTACGACTTCTCCTCTAACTCTTATACTATTTATGAATCGGTTTTTTGTTTTTTTTTGTTGTATATTTTTTGTTGATACATGTTTGTTGTATATTGGTTAGATGATAAGTGTTTGTTGTATAATATTTGTTGATAAGTGTTCGTTGTATATTGGAGAGATGATAAGAGTTTGTTGTATATTTTTTGTTGATAATTTATTGTATATTGGAGAGATGATAAATGTTTGTTGTATAATATTTGTTGATAAGTGTTTGTTGTATATTGGAGAAATGATAAGTGTTTGTTGTATATTTTTTGTTGATAATTTATTGTATATTGGAGAGATGATAAATGTTTGTTGTATAATATTTGTTGATAAGTGTTTGTTGTATATTGGAGAAATGATAAGTGTTTGTTGTATATTTTTTGTTGATAATTTATTGTATATTGGAGAGATGATAAATGTTTGTTGTATAATATTTGTTGATAAGTGTTTGTTGTATATTGGAGAAATGATAAGTGTTTGTTGTATATTTTTTGTTGATAATTTGTTGTATATTGGAGAGATGAATAGTGTTGTAATAAATTTACTAGACACTTGTACTTTTATATTTGTAACAAGTATTTAATAATTTTATAAATAAAATGTACTATAAACCCATCTTTTTAAAAGACATTCATATTAATAAAACTTTTTTTTCTATAACGTTATATAAAATAGTTAATAAGACATTTTATATAAAAAAAAAATCCTAAAAACACGATTTACAAAAATATGTAGATTTAGGTCCCTTAACTTTAGAAACTGACACTGTAGGTCCCTTAATTTAGAAATTGACGCATTTGGTCCCTTAACTTTAGAAATTGACGCATTTGGTCCCTGAATTTAGAAATTGACACTTTTGGTCCCTTAACCTTAGAAGTCGACACTTTTGGTCCCTTAACTTTAGAAATTGACGCTTTTTGGCCTTTAACTTTAGAAATTGACGCATTTGGTCCCTGAACTTAGAAATTGACACTGTAGGTCCCTTAATTTAGAAATTGACACATTTGGTCCCTTAACTTTAGAAATTGACACTTTTGGTCCCTGAATTTAGAAATTGACACTTTTGGTCCCTTAACCTTAGAAGTCGACACTTTTGGTCCCTTAACTTTAGAAATTGACGCTTTTTGGCCTTTAACTTTAGAAATTGACGCATTTGGTCCCTGAACTTAGAAATTGACACTGTAGGTCCCTTAATTTAGAAATTGACGCATTTGGTCCCTTAACTTTAGAAATTGACACTTTTGGTCCCTGAATTTAGAAATTGACACTTTTTGTCCCTTAACCTTAGAAGTCGACACTTTTGGTCCCTTAACTTTAGAAATTGACGCTTTTTGGCCTTTAACTTTAGAAATTGACGCATTTGGTCCCTGAACTTAGAAATTGACACTGTAGGTCCCTTAATTTAGAAATTGACGCATTTGGTCCCTTAACTTTAGAAATTGACACTTTTTGTCCCTGAATTTAGAAATTGACACTTTTGGTCCCTTAACCTTAGAAGTCGACACTTTTGGTCCCTTAACTTTAGAAATTGACGCTTTTTGGCCTTTAACTTTAGAAATTTACGCTTTTGGTCCCTTAACCTTAGTATTATATCATTACTATGCAGGCAAGACAGTTCTACTCTGCAAAGTTGAACCTGAAGAGTAAGATCACGATGGTCGACCTGATTCGCCAGAGATTGAACCAAACGAGATTAGAATTATTCAGGCAGACGTGTTTCGGTCATTGGTTGCAGTTGACCGATACATCTGCCGACCCTATATTGGTGCATACATTTTTGCAGACCCAGGTATTCCCGGCCAATGCCCGGGATGATGAGATGTTTTTCGATGTTGGTGGCCACGTTCTTCGGTTCGGCCGTGAGGAGTTCTGTCTCATCACAGCACTTCGTTTCGGAGCGGACCCGAAGATGCGTAAGAATAGGTCTACTGGTTTTGTTAGACGAGTGTTCCCACAAGGCACGCTAACTGTGCGACACATCCAGGATTTATTCAATCTTATCGGCACTGATGACGAGGTGCGGGCGCATATCGATGACGATTATGCCGTCCGTATTTGTCTCATGATGATGGTTGAGCTGTTCTTTCTCGGTCGTCAGTTATCCCATCGTCTTCACGATTATCTGCTTCGCGCCATTGATGATTTGGGCGCCTTTAATGAGTTTCCCTGGGGATCCTATATCTGGGAAACGACCTACAAGCAGATGAATGCAGCGATCAAGAGACGACCGGAGAAGGGATATAGGATGTCGTTAACTGGGTTAAAATCATTAATTGTTTAATTGTTCAATTTATATATTGATGTTAAAATCATTAAACTTTGTCAAAATCATTTTAAAATAAATGAAAATGATTAATATAAACTTGACTCAATCATTAAACTTTGGTTTAACTATATTTAGCTAAACACCATTTCACATTATTTCACTATTAATCTACCCCTTATATACAAATCTTCATCTTTCAATTTTCTATCTTTCAACCAATGTGGGACAACCTTAACAACATAATGTTTCATCTCTTCACCAAGATCAACCTTTTTAAGTAAAAAAAAATTCAAAATTATGAGAATTTAGATAAATAGAAATAAAGACCTCTCATGGTGCCATCTCATCACTCTTAAGTTTTTCTTTTATATATATAAAGATTTATAACAAGATTTTAGGATTGTTTAATGGTTTGATGCAAAATGATTAAAGTTATGTTTGACAAATTAGTTGATAAGCTAACTGATGACTGATAAGCTAGCTGGTGAATTATAAACTAGTTGGTAGCTGAAAAGTTAGCTGATGAAAAAGTCACATTTGACAAAAATTAGCTTATAAGATGTAAAATTACCAAAAATGACATCTAGCAAAAATAATCAATTACAATATTTAATAATATAATTAAAATAAATTTATAGTAATATAATATATTAATTAATACAAATATGGTAGTAAATAATATAATATGTTTAATTAAACTTTTTTGAAATTTATTATATAATAGAAGCGTACTCGCGCAATGCAGCGAGATAAATCACAATTTTAATGTTTCATTTTATTTTTTGTTTTTTTGTCGATTTACAGTACGATTTTGGATGGTTTTGAGAAAATGATAATGTTTTTTTTTTATAAATTTGTTTAATTTAGGCTTAATAATATAATGTTTTTTATATATAAAAAAATTAAGTATTTTGTTAGAATTTAATGATTATCTTATATATTTTAATAACATATAGAAAAAATAACCAATTACATATTTAATAATATAATTAAAACAAAATTATAGTAATATAATATATTAATTAATAGTGATACATGAAAATGTCTGCATAAAAAAAAGGTTCTGCACATACCAAATTGGTGGGTGTTAGAAGCCTGCAGTAATATGTATATTGTGTTTTGAAACTTGTAAATTAAGAGATTTTTAAATTTTGCATAAAATGATGGTACCTTGTGCTTAATAATTTGTATTTAAGAGTTTTTTATCCGTGCTTTATAATATAGTATAAATATTATAAAGTTTGAATTTTAAACAAATTTTTAAAAAAAATATACATTAACTTATTATTTTAAAAAACTGTTACATATAATATGAAAAAAATAATCAAATAATAGTTACAAAAATAAGTATAATTGATAACTAAAATATATTGATCAGTATTAAAAAAAATTGATATAATCATCAATAATTCTAAATAATTAAAAATTTATATTAATGTACAATTAAAATTTATTTTATAATTTTCAGATAATATTAATTAATATTTATTAATTAATAATAATAAATTTAATAATTAATATATATTTATAATTTATAATTAATAGATAATATATAATAATAGATATTAATGATGACATAATTTGAATAATCACAAGTAGCTTATCAAAAAGCTAACTTATGTCCATCCAAACATGTATACAGAAAAAAAACTAGCTTATTTTTGCCAAACAATGCCTAAGTGGTCAGAATGATTATGAAACTTTTATGATATAGTACAAAATTAAATATGATTGTTAGGTAATTGTTCAAAATGAAATTAGAGCACTGAATGGTTAAAAGAGACCCAAGATACAAAATTATTCGAAGGGTTTTAGAACCATTAGGAGACATTTTTTTTACCAACAGGATTCAGTTCTTAGCGATTCAGAGGTTGACTCTTAATTCATCTATTAAGATGTAAACAAACAGCCCATTTCTTTAGAGTTAAACCGAAAGTTACTATGGTTTGCTTATAATTTAGATATGATTTTTTAAACGTACATTTTATACCGAAGGTCCTAACCTTTTATTTTTATAATATTGGTGGTTCCTCAAATTAACACTATTAACTTGAGATCCGTTAGTTATCCCATGTGGCTGTTACGTAAGGGACAAATTCGTCAATATTAGTTTGATAAATGTTCATCTTCTTCGTTTGTCTTTAAGTTAATTAAAGTGATTTATTATGAATCTTTATCTTTTTTTTTTTATCAAAAAAATAAAAAACAAAACTTGAATCACAATATCCATAAATCTAAGCATATAACCCTAAATCAATTTAAAAGAAATTCTAAATCAAAAACAAATTGATGATGGTGGTCCAAGTGTCGCTGATACCAAATCACCAGATGTGTGAAGATGGTAGGTTTGTAGCGGTGGAGAAGAAGATGTGTGTGCACTGCCGGAGAAGGAGGCAGAGACAACGTTTGACGGCTAGAGACGGAGGTGGGTGTAAGCGGACCGAGAGGGAGCTTTTTTTGGACAAAAGGGAGAGGAGGGTTTTCACTGCCGATGTCGATTTGCAAAAGGGTGAGGAACCGTGTTTGAGAAAAAGAGAAAGAGAGACACACATATAATATAATATAATTTTATTTTATTATATATAATATTTAATATGTAGTTATTTTTAAAGAAAAAAGATCTAAATGACTAAATTGCCCTCATGTAAAAGACACATGCCTCAACCAACAAACCTTATTTAACAGTGTTAACTCAATAGACCATGAGTCCTGTGAAATGAAAAGTTATGGACCATCAATGTAGATAGTATGTTTAAACGACCATATCCAACAAACCACAAGACCATCAATGTAATTCCCTATTTTCTTTATATTTGAAAAAAAATATATATAATTTGGAGGGGAGATAATCATTAATTTGTTATTATTTTCTTGCAAAATTTATTTTGATTTTTGTATGTGAGAAAACAAAAAAATATATATTATTTTATAAAAAAATGTTAATTTATTAAATACGTTAAATATTTTAAAAATATATTTAATACTAAAATATCCGGAGTGAAAATTTTGTTGAAGTCAAATGTAATTATTTCTCATAAATTTTGATTATTGTTTTTTTGTTTTGGAAATACTATAAAAAAAAAGTTATTAGAGATTCTGTAATAAAATAGTGAAAATAAATCATTTGGTTTGGTTTGGTTGATTTTATTTTATTTTATTTTAATATGGTTATCAAAATTGGATTTGGATGATATGAATTTATGCAAGTTAGTCGACATTATTTGAATTTAGTAACTATCATAAATGGTAACCACTTTGTCCACATAGGTAGCGTTTGGTACGCAGACTGGATGGGACGGGATGAGACAGGACAGGACGGGACTAACTGTCTGTCCCACGTTTAGTTTAGGTTTAAAATCATATGTTTGAAAGAGGGTAATATTGTAATTTTACATTTAGTTTCATGTTGTTCCACCTATTTTCGTGGAACTAAAAAACTTAAGGTTTGTCCCATGAAATTTGATTTTTGTCCCATGTGTTTTTTGTCCCATGACATACCAAACATAGGACTATTTTTTTTGTCCTGTTCTGTCCCATCTAGTCTGCGTACCAAACGCACCCATAAAATGGATGAAACTTCTTACAAAGTTCGAGTATATTTTCATTATAATTTTTAAATTTCTAATAGCAAACCAAAAAATAAACAAAAGTATGTTGTACTTCGAATTAAATCCTTAAAATAACAATATAACTTTACCAAAAAGTAAACTTTAAGGTTAATTTTACTTGAATGCATTTTGTGCCATTTTTAATTTATTTGATGTGTTATTTTAGCAGTTAGATTTATCCTAATTAACCGTTAAAAAAAATACAACTCCAATCGACCAATTTTAAAGCTTTTCATACATATTATATCTATAAATCTTGTAGTAGAATTTTTTTTACTCTGATTATGTAAAAGAATTTCTTTATATGGCAGAGGTACAAATGTATGTCTTGCGCTTTTTGTTTCCTCTTTTGTCTCTATTGATGTGTCAAAGTTGTAGAGGTGTAGCCGAGTAGGTGTAATATATATGTGAGGTCTTGGGTTCAAGCCTGAACACCGGGATCCATCCATCTGCCAATGGGATACATATGCAATTTACCTCCATCATGATGATCGTGGAACCGATACGGTGGAGATGCTCCAGAAGATGACAAATACCCTTTTCTTTTTCCTCTCTCGAAAATGCTCATGCGAAAATGGTTAAACAATATAGATAATTTTAGATCAATTGATATTATATCTTTCTAAATTTAATTCTACAGTTATTTCTTAACAAAAACTTAGTAAGAAATCATAGGCCTATAAAAGTTTTAAAATCACTTAATATTTTGTTAGATTTTTGTTAAAAGGATTGTTTAAGGAGAAGAAAATTTTGTTTCAAAACTTCATGTTTCCCGTCTTACCAATCATATGTTGACACATTATTACTTTATTTAATTTATCTGTTTATTCTTTTTCATCAATAAAATGTTGATGTTTGTATCGATACATGATTAGTGGACATGAAGAGAACACTGAATTTTGAGACAGGAAATTTTTATTCACAAGATTAATTATTTCTTTACTTTCCATCTATCCTTACTGATAGTGATATGGTGTGCAACACATTGGAATTTTTGTCTTATAATTCGTACCTGTCAATGGTGGGACATATATAAAATTATTCAAGTTGTGATGATTGGAAATTTGTCCATTACCCAACAGTTTTAGAATACCAGAAAAACTAAAGCATATTTATTTCTTTTTAAAGTATGTCCATTATAAATCAGAGACCGGCATTTGTACAACGCTCAATGAATTAAACTAGATGGGATGAGATAAATACTACACTATGACATCATCAGCTCGGGCAAGACTAAACCATCGATCCTTTTATGAATCGTATTTTTTGAGTCACGCCTAATAAAACTTTTTTTCTTTTTTGGGGAAGAAACCCTTCATTATTTAATTTATTTTCTTTTTTTAATTCGTTAATTTCATTTCCCCCCTTTTTTCAAATGGATCAGACCCGACCAATAACAAACTTTTTCGGACCAGACCAGGTTCGAACCATAGCAGACTGTCGGTCAAGGCTCGGTCTTTACCTTCTCAGATATGACAAGCTTTTTTCGAGGGACTTTTACAACAAACCCACAAATTAACTCACATGCATGTAACGAAATCGAACCTTGAAACTATAACAAAAATGCTTCAATTATTTACCAAATCCAACTGATCATTTCACAACTTAGACAATGTGCAAGCTATATGAACCAATTAACTTGCATCCTAATTAAAGAAGACAACTTAGATAATGTGCAAGCTACATGAACTAATGAACTTGCATTCTAATTAAAGGAGATTTTGGGGTTCAAAGTCCTCGTTAATGGAGTAAAGTTGTTGCCAAAAGCTTTCAACTTCTTCAACCGTTCCAGGTGAAGTTATATTATAATTGGTTTCAAACTCGACCTCTGGTTCAAATATTGAACGTGTATCTAGCATAGATGATGAAGTGGTATAGTCATTTGAGGTACTCGAGAAGAAGTGACCAACAGGCTCTGTTGGGCTTTCAACATCATGACTTGTTGTGATTTCTTTAGGTTTTGTTACTCGCACCGGATTTTGAGTCTTATGTTTCTTGAGATGGGTGTGCCAGTGATTTTTGACATCATTATCTGATCTTCCAGGCAACATTTTTGCAATGGCGGACCACCTGCCAGAAAGTCGCACAATGAAATATTGGTTGTGAAATGTATTCCTTTTATCCTTTATTACTAGTTCTGCAAAAAAATGTATGTCATCACCATCTAGACCACCCTAACCGTATCACTCTCACGACCATCATGGGGACGTAAATTGCATGTCATAGTGGGTGGTGGATGGTGTCTGGAGTCGAATCCCAAACACCCCTCACACTTATTATACAAGGATATCCAATTCTAAACCCGGTAGGCTAAAGTTGCAAGTAGCTCTTTATTACTAGTATTACTTTTAACTTTATTTCTAAAATTTCTTATATAAAAAAGAAGGAAAGTCAATAATATAGGTTTAAATGATTCTAAATTAAAAAAGAGCTAATATTAAAACTATAAAAAGTTTAATTCCAACCCTATAAAATATATAATAATCCATAAAACAACTAGAAATAAGGTATCAAAATATAACATAATTCAAAAGAATATTAAAGTGACTTCAGTCGAACATATTACTTGTTTCCAAGAATTGAATGATAATGAAGTATTGTTTTTTCCTCTTCATTGGAGAAGTCCCCTCGTTTCACTTTTGGATTCAAATAATTCATCCATCTTAACCTGCAACTTTTGCCGGATCTTGAAAGACCTAAAAACAATATAATAATAATAAAAAATATTGAATCAGACAAATATAGAACCAACATTTTCTGCTCTTGACAGGTATTCAAGATCATGCATGTCTAGTGCAACGTTAATATCAAAATACTAAACAGGACATAGTTAACTTACCAGCATACATAGGCATTTTGCTCCAATTCCAAATACCATATCTACTTATATACGTTACTAACTTGTGATCTTCTTCTGAACTCCATGATCCTTTAGTTAAACCTGAGTGTGAATCACACTTTGGAGCTCTCATAACTTACATCAACAAAAGATACAAACAAAATTTAACCCTTTTAAACGAGATTTCTTACATCTTTACTAGAAAACGAAACATTATAATGATATCAAAACTACTTAAATCAATATTATAGTAGTAAATCTCTTCTATGATTTCTCTAAGAACTAAGAAACTAGTTTCCTTTATATATTAAAGGGGCTTTAGTACTTTTGTTGAACAATGTAAGTTTCCAAGCATTTTCTTGGAAATATTTCCAACATTGAAAATATTTTCTTGGTCATGTTGACCAACGTATAAATATATAAAAGTAATTGAAAAAATATTTTAATAGATGTATATAAATAAAGTCATTTTTAATTGATATACTAAAAAATTATAGTGTTGTAATATAGTAACAAGTGATCTTTAACCAATGTTTAAAGTGCTAAAATGCTTCTTCATAGGTCAAAAATAGCCTATGTTGAAAAACAATAGTACACTTTGATGAACTTCATCTAACCAAAATAAAAACTAATTTTTATACATGGTTTGTTCTAATTGGTTGAACATTTAATAATTTAAAAAGTTGTAAAACTAAATACTAAATTAAATATGTTGGTATAATAAAATTTAAAAATACAAATTTAACTAATTAATATACATAGATAATTATTATAGTCATGTAAAATATATAAATATAAATTTAACTAATCTATTTAAACTAATTAATTTACACAAAAAATAATATAGTTAAATGACAAATTAATAAATATATGTCAAATATATAAAAGTGTTATAATTTAGTGTTAAATTTATAAGCCGATAAGTGTTATTCCGGTGAATAGCGTAAATTTGAGTGGCAAAATTTAGCAATAATGCTATGTTTAACACTTTCGCTTATAGATGGTCTAAGTATCCATGTCTTGTTTTTCTTCATTTCCTTTCCTTTATTTTCATTCTAAGGGGTTGTTTACTAAATACTTACCCGGGTAAACGTTTAGCGGTATCACTTACCTTACGGTTCTTATCTATTGAACATGGAAACTAACTAAAATCTTACCGGGTAAGAGCCATAACAAGAACCTAGAGACTTACCCAGTAAGTGAGAGAAATGACTCTTACCCGGTAAGCACTTATCGGGCTTAACACGCTTACCAATAATTAATTTTGATGGTCGGAATGTTATACGATAAAGTAAGTGAAGGTAATGTCCTCGTCAGTAAGCACTTACCCGGTAAGCATTTTGGTAAACGACCCCTAAATTTGAAAACACATCCTTAAAAGTATTGATAAACTCATAAACCAAATTTAACAAATCAAATATAACAAATTTTCTTGAAAATCTTATTAAAAAGTATCATGTAAGCTATGTTTTTTAAGTATATAATATTTATATAGTACAATATTTTCAAACACTTCTCATTCACGGCTAGGGGTGTATGCGAGTTGGGTTGGGCAATTTGGGACATTTCTATAACCCAACCTAATTGTGACGGTTTGGAAAAATCGTAACCCAACCCCTTCAAAAGTATAACCCAACCCAACCCTTTGCGGGTTATAGCGGGTTGAACGTTTTAGTAGTATACATAAATTTGTAGTAGGAAATACGATAAATACTAATAAAAATATACAAACGTTTAGCGAACCAATAGGTTATTTCGTTTATATTCGTTTATTTAATAATGGATGGAACATGAACACATTTTTTTTGTTTATTTAGTTAAATGAACGAACATGAACAATGAGTTTGTTCGTTCATTTACGTTCATGTATGTTCGTTAATGTCTGATTAAATTAAAAAAAATGAAAAAAATAGAAAACTAATCCAAAATGGATGGTGATGATGAAGGTTGCACAAGTTGAAACATTTTTAAAGTTTGCAAAATATCCTTCCTCTCCCTCTCTCTCTCTTTATATATATATATATATATATAATTTTTATAAAAATTATAAATTAGCAGCGGGTTGAGCGGGTTGAACTAGGCGCAACCCAATTTCAACCCTCTTAATTTGCGGTTTGGCGGTTTGACGGGGTGGTTTTAATTGGGTTGTTAGCAGTTTAGGTTGGACGGGTTTCGCAGGTTGACCGGTTTTTGTACACCCCTACTCACGGCAACAAATTTGAGTTTATATGACATCAAAAATATGCAAGTGCTCTAATAGTAATCGACTACTTTATAAGAGTTAAGTTTAAATGACTAAACACAAGTGTGTCATATCTAAAAGTGTTGTGGCACACTGGTAAAGCCTTTGGGGGATGTAGTGGAAGATCTCATCTACCCAGGGTTCAAATCCAGGCGCTGCCAAAGCCCTTGTGGCCATGGAGGTTCACCAGCGATGACTCCAGGCCATTTGTGGTTGCCCGGAGATTAGTCGGTGCGCGTAAGCTGGTCCAGAAACCCACGGTTACCAAAAAAAAAGTGTTGTTATAAACTTATAGGACGTTTTTTAGAGTCTTAACAAGTTATTTAGGATATTTTTAAAACCAACTGTACTTATTGACTATTTTATATGATATTATTTGAACAAACATCTTATAAAAAGATGTGTTTATAAACACTTTTTAAAAGTCTACTGATAGAACACTTTGTTTAAAATGTCCTAAAAGATTGTTAAAACGTCCGATAGCGTCATATAAACTTATTACCACAATTTTTAATAGGACGTATGAATATTTGATCCTTTAAACTTTAATTTTATAGAATAATTTATTAAGACACTTATACACTTTTGGTGTCAGATAAACCCGATTTAGTTGTAGTAACTTGTAACAAAATATAATTTTGGACATTTAGAAAAAAAAAAGAGATCTACTGATAATCCATTCACAAGAACGTTCCAATCTTTTAGGAGACCTGTTACATCAAAAGCTTTTAATTACCCTGCAAAAGGATAACACATATACATATATGTTAAGCACAGAAAAAATGGTTAATTAACAAAATCTTAACCTAAACTAAACAATTAACAACTTAAACAAAGCTTTTACATATGTTGATAAGAGTCTCAAATATATATAAAATTGGGCCCCCAAATTTTAAAAACCATGTTTAAAATATCACATTTAACATGTTAAAGAAAAATCTAGATAATGTTAATTCAAGAGGACCTTCTTTAAGAATTTCCTAATCCGTGAGATCCAATTTAGACCATAATAAGTTGGTTAAAATTTAAAATCTAATTTAATTTACAAAACTCTCTCTTTCTCCTCTATCATCTCTTCTCCCTCTTCTCTTTCATCTCTCCATAACATACAATGACACACACAATTAAGGGGGTGTTTGGGTTTGCGTATTTAAACTCTTTATTGACTTATAGCTTTTGGAACAACTTATAACTTTTTTAGTTATTTTACATGTATAAACAATCTCAAACTCCTCTAAATAACTACTTATTAACTTATTACATTTTGGTATCACAATAAGCTAATCCAAACACTTTTTATATATTTCTTTTTGTCACCACATAAGTTGATAAGCACTTTAAAAAAAAAGCATAAGTTGTTTTAATTAAGCAATCCCAAAGACGCCCTAAATGTGCACACACTTAAAATCTACTATATATTTCTGTACATATTGTGAACGCCAACTAAAGTAACAAAACTAAATCTCAACCTACCATTTATGAACAACTGAATATATTGTGAACATCCTAGTATGAATTTTTTTATGGTTATTTTCATTGTGTTCACAAGTGGTAGGTTGAGATTTAGTTTTGTTGTTTTAGTTGGTGTTCACAATTTGTACGTAAATATCTCGCAGATTTAGAGTGTGTTCACAAATTATAATAGTGTTTTTAGAAAAATGTTAACAAATTATAATAGTATTTTTAAAAAATGTTCACACTAATCTCATGATGTCTCATAGATAACAATCAGAAAAATCTTCAGTCAGACAGAAGAGACTCAAGCCGCCGACGAATGTGTTAAGCAACGGCCCATGAATGTTCTTCCCCTTTTTCTTCGAAATCAAAGGAAACCCATCTCTAGATCTCTTTGGTGTGTCTCGGGTTTCCTCAATTACCTTCTCGGAGTTTTTCAACTTTGTTTGCTGCTCCTTTCTCCGATCAACCTCAGAGGACGATCCTGCGGCTTTAGCTGTCTTGGGTTTTTATCACCGACGATCTGGTGGTGGTCCCTTCACCACCTCCCACGACCACAAATATGGGTTGATTTATGAATGTATTAGGGACGATGAACACATTGGAGATTTCAAACCCATATGATTTATAATTTAATTTAGGATGTATCACGCAATTTAGGTTTTTTATTAAGATTTTGAGATGGATTTGGGTTTTTATTCTTACCATGTATATTGATTTTGTGATGAAGAGAGGTAGTTGGTGGTGGTGCCGTGGAGGTGGTGGGTGGGGTTAGAAAAAAACTAAATAAATAAATAAAAACATGTGACATCATTTAATTGGTAAGATAAAAAAGGTAGGACAATTATTGATAAAAAAATAAATTCCATTATGTTTTTGGTCCTTGTGGTTTTAATTGAAAATAAAAAATAAAATAGAACGACCAAAATACCCTCATAATCATCCTACTTAACAGAAAAAATTTAACAGAGTTAGTTTTAGGGACTCAATACGTTATAAAATGCAAACCACGGGGATGCAATCCATAGATATTTCATTTTAGGGACTCAAACTGTTAAAACCCATAAAGCATAGGGACCAAATATGTAATTTACTTTAAGATTAATTGAGAAATAATTAAGAACAAAATTGGAAATTTGAATCATCCCCTACTTTGTTTGACTTTTTATTTATTTTTTTAATTAAAATTTTTTACTCTCTTAAAGTTTAGAATAAATTATCTTAAAAACTACTAATATTTTAAACAAATTACATTAAAAAAACGAGAATTTCGTACTCTTCGATATGACATCCATCTCAATATAGTTTTGTTTTTGTTTTAACCGTTTTTTACATGAAATTCTATATATTTGTTATATTCGTCATTTGAAATAAAATGTCGTATTAACACATATTTTTATAGGACATCTTTTAGATGTGTTCTATAAACACATATTTTTATAGGAAACCTGTTTTTATAAGACACTTTTGCAAATAGTGTTCTATAAAATAGGTACAACGACGCTTCATTTTAAAATTGTCCTAAAAAACTTGTTAAGACGTCCAAAAACATCCTATAAACCTTTTGCAACATCTTTAAATATGACACTTTAATGCTAGTCTTATAAGCTTATATCTTATAAAACAGTTCATTGGTAGTTGATAAGCTAGCTGATGAAAAAGTTACGTTTGACAAAAACTAGCTTATAAACATTTAAATTACCCAAAAGAACACTAATTATTTATTTATAATTAAAAGTTAATATATAATTATGAATATAAATGAGGGGAATAATTGGAATAATCACAAAAAACATCTCATAAACTACTCCAAGTAGCTTATAAAAAAAACTAACTTATAACCATCCAAACATGTATCCAGAAAATAAGCTAACTTATTTTTGCGAAACAATTAATAAATAACAATCTTAACCTAAACCTAAAGAATTAATAACTAAAAAGAAAACGCTTTTACATATATTTATAAGAGTCTTAAAACATATACAAAATTGGGCCTCGAAATTTTTAAAACTTTATTTAATATCTCACGTTTAACACGTTAAAAAATCCTGTTAAAATATCCCTGTCTCATCCCTTAATAATTGACAGGAGGAGTAGGATTCACATTTAACTAATTGTTCGTACCAATTCGAAGGATAATGGAGGTACCAATTTATTATTATTATTATTATTAATAATATTATTATTATTATTTACTATTAATATATGTTTAAAATAAAATAATTTACGTATAAGTTGTGTTCCGGTGAGAAATGGGTATCATTATAGGACTGTAAATGAATCGAACGAACACGAACGGATGCTTGTTCGTGTTCGTTCGTTTAACTTAACTGAACAAATGAACGAACACGAACGGTAAACGAATGAAATATTTTGTGTTCATGTTCGTTCGTTAAGAAAATATGTTTGTTCGTGTTCGCTTATGTTCGTTCATTAAGAGCTAAACGAACGAACATAAATGAACATAAACTAACACAAATGAATAAAACAACAACCACCGTTATTCATCATTTCGTTCGTAAAAAATAACATAACAAAATAAAATAAAAAACGAATAAACTTAGGAGGTGAATTTAATTAATGATTTGACACATTAATGTCATAATATATATAAATATATTTATATATATAAACAAATATAAACGAACAAACATTAACGAACATAAATGAACAAACGTTCACGAACGTAAATGAATGAACGTGACCATTGTTCATGTTCGTTCATTTAACTAAACGAACAAAAAAATATGTTCATGTTCGTTCATTTATTAAATAAACGAACATAAACGAACTTCCCGCCGAACAGGTTCGCTGAACGTTCAGTTCGTTTACATCCCTAGGTATCAACTGTTGGATCAGAAATGGGTACATTAGAATGAGATGCATCGAGATAAGATGTACTAGATCAATTTTTTTTTTCTTCTAAGGAGTAATTCATGGGAGACATGAGATAAAATGTGATCAACAATTCAGATCCACTTCTCAAACTTCTCACGTTAAACTTAACTTTTCACACGATCCTTCGCCTTTAACATATACGATAAATATATATGACCGATTATAAAGTTCAACTATTTAGAGTTGTTATTTGAATACTGAGCAAACAAACAAGCATTGTTTGATGACTGAACCATTTCCAACCATTGAATGGTAATTTAATTTTACTCTATGTCGAGTAAGGTGCCGTTTGTTTTTTAAGAGGTCTAAAGTCTGAAGTCTTATTTTAGTTATGATTAATAAGAGGTGGTATGTAAAAAGGTCTGAACGATTCAGACTTAAGAGTCATTAAGAGGTTTAAAAAAACCCTAAATGTGTGGGTTAACTACATTTTATGTTTTTTTTGGCAAACTTGGTTGTCTAGCTAGATTAGCTTCCACGTATCTCGATTAATCATATTGGAATTTTGAAGAAAATAGCCAGATGAATCGTTAGTGGCCCTAAGGAGATTCGAACTAACACCCTTGAGAAGGAGTCCCTGGACTAGGTTTTATATGTTAGTTGAGCTGGTCGTAAGTGTTTTCTATGTTATTCTAATTCTTTCGAGAATGATTTTTCTTTTTTGACTATTCTAATTTTTGAAATAATTTCTTCGAACCGAATGTCGCTTTAATAGTACAATTGAACAGTTTTCTAGTTATATGTCCCCAAACCTTGGAAGATGGACTTCCGAGTCTTGTATTAGGCTTTTATCCATTAGATTTTGGGTTTTACCTATTGGGCAATGCATTTCATTCTAAATAAGAAGGTTTCAAGGCATTTAATATCATCAAAGCATCTCCAACTCAAAACTCTCTCCCTCGAAGAGTTAAAGAGTTGAGGTAGTTAGCTTTTAATTTTCAGAATTTAATCTCTTATTTTAGTTTATGTCCACGGCTTCCCAGTGTGGGCATGTATGTAACTTCACTTTAATTTTATGCAAGTAGATTAACAAGTATTTCATTTCTTACTTTATGTATTTTAATATTCCTATGTTTTATTATTATTATTATTATTATTATTATTATTATTATTATTATTATTATTATTATCTATACTATATTATAAAGCACGGATAAAAAACTTTTAAATACAAATTATTAGACACAAGTTACCATCATTTTATGTGAGATTTTAAAAAATTCTTAATTTACAAGTATCAATGCACAAGATACATATTACTACTGCAGGCTTCTAACACCCACCAATTTAGTATGTGCAGGACCTTCCTTTTATGCAGACGTTTCCATGTATCACTATTAATTAATATATTATATTACTATAATTTTGTTTTAATTATATTATTAAATATGTAATTGATTATTTTTTCTGGATGTCATTAAAATATATAAGATAATCATTGAATTCTAACAAAATATTTAATTTTTTTATATAAAAAACATTATATTATTAAGCCTAAATTAAACAAATTTATAAAAAAAACATTATCACTTTCTCAAACCATCCAAAATCGTACCGTAAATCGACAAAAAAAATAAAATGAAACATTAAAGTCGTGATGTATCTCGCTGCATTGCGCGAATACGCGTCTAGTTATTATTATTATTATTATTATTATTATTATTATTATTATTATTATTATTATTATTATTATTATTATTATGTCCTTTATTATTATTATGAGCTAACCATCTTTTGGGTATGAGTGTGAGCCGACTTAAGACTAGTAAGCAACACTTAGGTGTGACCATCGTTATTAGCTCTTAAGTTTGTTCACGTAAGTCGAGACTTTAACTCAATGCTGATAAGCCAATCACTTTGAAGTGTTAATATTAGATCTTGACCTCGAGAGGGGCGAATTCGAAATACGGTTTAAGGGATGCACAAAGATTTGAGAAAGTCGTTGATAATCACGTAGAGATATGAGTTTTGCATGATTTACTAAGGATCAAATGTCGGAGGAGATTTATATCACAAACAGATTGGGGTGTAAATCTCCATACCAGCAGAACTTGATTTATTTCAACTTAGTTAAATCGACAAGATTAAAAGTCCGTAACGATGGACACTTTATAGGACCGCTCTATAAAAATCCACTTTCGAGAGATCGGACTTTTTATAGACATTTCGTACTACAAAAGGCCTAACCATTTTGTTATTACGTCCATCTTAAGAAAAGCTTACACTCATACCCATTCTTTAATTATAAATTTTATTCCGTATTCTTAGCGTTAATCAACCACCAAAACGATAATTTTTCTCACAACCAAATTTGTGCAAAAAGTTCATGAAAATCTCTGCTTCTCATTAAGTCAGTCCCTGTGGAAACGATACTCGGGTTTACGACCATTATATTACTTGTAGCGATTCCAGTGGTGGTATATACTTGTGCCCTCACTGGGAAACATTGTGCCCACGCTGTGCAGTACACGATAAATAGCTACTAATACCTCACTATGTGTAACAAATCGTCTCACATGAATAGAGAATTAGAGTTGTGAGCTCTTTATAAGCTCAAAGTTATGGCTATCAATAACTTCCACCATGGTTTTAAGTTGTTTTAGAGGTTATTGGGAAAATCTGCTGCTATGGGCTCGTATGAAGATATAAAATGGTTTATATCATTACATGTACGTAACAATTTAATGTTAGAATGTCATTGGTGCTAAGCGTTGTCGAGCCAATTAGGGAGTCGAGGAGGGAGAGCGTGATGTGCTAGAAGGAGCCATACATGTTTATACATGAAGAAAGTTTATGTGGGCGTGTTCACAATCATTTTTTTTGAACGACAGATAACACACACACGTTCTCGGGATATTCGGGCTCCCACTTAAGGGTGTCACCCGACTAATCCCCGTCGGCCATGACCCGGTCCAATTAGGGGTACCACTAAGTGACAGACTCATTTAAGGGCGTGTTCACAATCATGCAACGCCATATCAGTTGTTTTTATTCCTTACCTACACATTCCATATAGTTTATTTAAATTAGTATAATCTTCTATTGTTTTTATTCCTTACCCACAAATTATTGTTTTTTTTATGAATTAATCTATTAGTTATTATTTATTAATTTACTAATTCTCTATAATATAATTGCTAAATGATTTTTATTATTAGTTACTTATATAATATTTAAGTTAGATAAACTTTTATAAATTACTAAATTATCCCCATATGATTTTGAAATGAAAAGTTTATAATTTCAGTCAAATTATATTTCTAAAAAGTACGATATTTTAAAATGCCCGTTAAGATATTTTAATTGTGAATTTGGTTTCAGTAAATCCCATAAATTAAATATTTGATATATAAAGTGTCGTTGGGACTAATGATATTTGTCAGATCAGAGATCTTACAAAGTAAGGCGCGAGAATAGATGAAGCGTATTTGATTATTAAATTGGTATATATATATATATGCAATTTTGGTTATGTTTGAATTTCCGACAGTATTGATAATTTTAGATATCTACATATAATTATCATAATTGTAATGTTAGGAGATAATAGAAAATCGATAGGATTATGTTTGTTTTTGATATTTGATTGATGTAGGATTTGGTCTAAGTTTTAGAGGCTCGACGTGAGCTCATTAGTCGAGTAAATGCTAAACTTTGGTTGGCGTATAAGGTAGAATTTCAAGCAAATCAGAAAGGCCTAGCGGAAGTTTATGTGCTTCCAAAAGGTGTGCGTAGCTATCTGCAAATATTTTGCAACAAGTTTGTACGTCCATGGTCAATGTTTTTATTTGTTCCCACAAATGCAATCACTTTATTATCTTTTACATCCATTTTGATATATTTTTTCATTCTTTTATTTGGTTCTCCGGTACTTTTCTTTTTCACTATTCTCCCTTGATCTTTTCATATATATATATATATATATATATATATATATATATATATATATATATAGGGTCCCCTTCTTTTGTTAACCAAGAATTTTGTGTTAACTTTGTTAACCATTTTAGACCAATAGGATTTCAAGAATTTTTTAGGTTTAGTATATGTAACCGTTTTTTAGCAAGGGTAAATTAGAAATTAGGAATTTTAAATTTAATTAATATTATATTATATCAAAATCACATTATGAGATATTTATGGGATTTGAGATAATTATGGAATTGATTTGTTTTTGTAATTGTTTATCCTAATCTTCTTATCATAACTTTGATTCTTTTTTTTTTTTTAATTTTCATTCCTTCACTGTGTTCAATAATCCTCACATATATATATATGCAATCATCAAGTGCATTTATGCACATTAATGGACATCCAGTCTTCATATGTGTACACCAATAATCGTGCATATATGCACATAGCAAATTATATATACAACTCCTTAATTTTCTTATATTCAAATTCTAAACAGTAAACAAAAATCTTATGTTTCTTATATAAACAATAAACCCTAATCCACCCTTCAAAAACATTCACATATATGAACAATAAATCCACCCTTCACAAAGTGCATTTATGTACATTAATGGACATCCAGTCTTCATATATGCACATCAATAATCGTGCATATATGCACATAGCAAATTACATATGCAACTCCTTGTTTTTTTTATATTCAAATTCTAAATAGTAAACAAAAATCTTATGTTTCTTATATGAACAATAAACCCTAACCCACCCTTTAAAAACATTCATATATATGAACAATAAACTCACCCTTCACAAAGTGTATTTATACACATTAATGGACATCCAATCTTCATATATGCACACCAATAATCGTGCATATATGCACATAGCAAATTACGCCAACACCATAGAGAGTAGAAGACGTGATCCCGAATATTTTGGGATTTGATACATTTCCTTGATTATCAACAAATACAATTTTATCTTTTTACCCTTGTTCATATAGAAACATCAAATTTGAACCAATTTTTTCCTTTTTTTTTAATTTAAAAAACTGTTTTAATCACAACCATTAATTTTCAAGATTAAGGGTCCAGATTAGATAACAAAGTTAACACAAAATCCTTGGTTAACAAAAGAAGGACCCTATATATATATATATATATAATATGTATATATGTATGTATAACACCCAAAATTTCGTTACCGGTATATTGATCTATATGATGCATTACCTACTTGTAACCATAGTTTAAATAGTTGTATTTTAGACTACTAATGTAAGTCAAAATTTTATATGGGGGTTAATTATATACAAATAAAACTTAGGCTTAGGACTTGAAATGTTAAGAAATATCCATATAGGGACCAATGTTGAATTATGCTATGGATGAGGGGTCGATGATAGACAAATGGGAATTTTCTAGATATTTAAACTCTTTATTTTCAGCCATAAACTCATTTTAATCTCAACCTCTCTCTCTCTCTCTCTAGAACTAAACCCCTCTTTTATGAAACCCTAAGTTTGTAATTGAAATTCATGCAACCACAAAGATGTTCATATTTTGAAGATTTGAGGTTAATCAAGTGAAGAGAAAGTAAAGAATCAAGGTATGAATCTATTAATTTCAAGGTATGCTGAAGTTTATAAAGTTATGCAATGGATTAATCTAAAATTTTGATTTATGGTTGAAGGAGTAAGAACTTGAGGTATTGATGATTAAATCTTGAATGAGTGCTAGTTGTAGAAGACAAACCAAGGTATGTACATCAAATTGTTGATTAAATAAGTTGGAAATTAAGTTGTAAATATTTGTTTGTGATATGGGAATGGTACCTAGTTGATTTATGATGATTTTGGTAGCAATCTTATGAAAAAGAAAGGTATTTTGAGTTGTCAATAGAAGTTTCAGAATTTGCAGAATGTTTGAAAAATCATATAAAATCGCTCGTTGATCCGATTGAGGTGTGTAATACACCGTTGGAAAGGTATATGTGTCTACTTCAACTTTTTAGTTTAGGACAAAAGCTGATTTTAACTCTATAAGGCTCAAAACAGTGAGTTTCTTGAGCTGGTCCTGTGAAAAACGGGATTTGTGCACTGTTTTTAGGAAATTCATATAAAATCGGAAATTGCTTCAAATTGGATGAATCCAAAACTATTAGAACCCTAAGAAATAGAGGAACAACTTTTGTTTAGACATTAACACCTGAATGTACCTCTAAGTATGATAAAAAGACTCAAAATCGAGTTGGTTCAAAGCTGTCAGGTGCAGGGGATTATATATGTTGCATTATTTGTTTGTACCTTGTGCTTTAAGGATTTGTAACATATGTAATCAGATCTCAATCATGTTTAATCTTATTCAGGGTCAATCTTAAGATAAGAAAGGGGTCTTAACAATGGGATAGATTCTATATGCTTATATAAAACTCTAAGGTAACTTGGAGTGACGGGGCTTAAAGCCGGAACATCCGAAACGTGAAGCATTACTCCGATTACCATATAAGGTACGGATATATGATTCTTGCGAATCTCCTTAGACATTAGTCTATTATTGAGGTAATATCGTATTCCGTTTACCATCTAGACATCTATTACTCGATTATGCTTATAATTCTTCATATTTACTTCGCGAAATAATATTGGGATATTGTGAGTTTGTTAACTCATCTAATTGTCGGCATTCCTAATGTTTATGATCATGGTTATTTTTTGGAGTTATCACCATGACATTTCTTTGATATATTCATTATTGGCTATCGGATTTTGAATTGAACTACCTTTGGATTTGATTAGTTTTGATGATTGATCCATTGTCGGATTTGAATTGTTTTTGGATTAGAACCGTTTTCGGAATTCTATTTTGATATGTAGTGATTGAAAGTCACATATTTTATGAAATTCCTCTTTACACATCGACTTGACATGTTTTCAACGATTTGAATATTTCGTGTTTTAAGGCACGACATCGAGGGCAACGATGTTGTGACGCCTCCATGGCGGCTATAAATTGCCATGGCGTCCTTGTTATTAGTACCCCAATGTCAATAAGTGGGTTTGGCCTGGTACCGGACAACTTGAGGGCGAATGGATCGATCCTAGGAACCGTTTTCGGGAGCCGGTTATCGGAAGGGAATTGAGTGTATTGCCCTATACTCATTCCTTATTGTTCGAGTGGTCCGTACAACCCTCGAACCCAATTGATTTTCTTAATTCTTCTTGACTCTTGATGTGATGATATGTTTAGTTACCAGTTGAGATATTTTGTGTTAACTGGTGACATATCACTTTATGTTTCGGTTTTGAGTCATTATTGCTCTTTTACTCATATTCTTTTTATTAACTCGCTTATATCTGTGATTTTTTTTTTATATAAATTATCCGCTCATTGAGCATTTGGCTCAGCCGAGGTTTGTTTTGTCCTCGGCAGGTGCTGGATCGCAGATGGGATCATCTCGGGAATGAGAGCTATGGAGTGTAACCATTTTGAAGACGACCTTGGATGATATAACTTTTGATTATGTAAATATTGTAGTATAATTATGTCGTCTTGAATTTGCTCTCCCGAACCTTTATTTTGATGGAACTTTGTAGCAGCTCTGTTTTCCTTTTATGTTAGCTAGTTATGTTATTATGTTTTCATTCGTAACACACCGTCCTCCGGTCACGTAGGACGGGGGTGTTACAGTATGTGTGTATAATTTGGGATCATGTAAGAGATTTTATACTGTGCGATTACATTCTATTTTTGTGAGGGTTACATACATGAATTGAAAATATGTAAGTAAAGTTACATTAATTTGTGGGAAAGCTCTTGTCTTCTTCGGTTGCCTTCATACAATATAATTATATTGTAGTTTTCCTAAATACTGATTTGTTTCTCCTAACGATTGTTAACTGACAGTATTAACATCAGAGATCTTAAGTGTTATAAAATTAAAAGTTAGAGAGTATCAATATAGATAGTTCGTTTTAGAAACCAAATCCAAAATTTAAACAAACTAGAAGGAGCACAAGTGTTAATTCACTAATAAATATATTATAAGATCTAATATTTCTTTAATCCAAGTAAATACAAATAGTAAATTATCTATTTTTTGAACCATTTTGTGGTCACTTATAATCCCTTCTAATCTATGAAGTTTATGTAAAATGTTATATAAAACATCATCGTTGTTTAAACGAAACAAATTTTCTCCATCTCAAGAACTAAGCATGGTCCACGCCTAAAGAGCATTCATCTCTAAAATCAAACATGAATATTTTGCTACAACTAATAACCCCCTTAGTTTGACATAATATTTTTTTAGAGATTTAGAGGGTGTTTGGGATTGCTTATTTGAGGTGCTTTTTAGTTTATTGTGATTTGATACCGGAGATAAGCACTTTTGAGTGTTTGGATGAGGAAAAATTAAAATGGCTTATAGCGGTTTAAACACTTTTTGATAAGTCATTTGGTTTTAACTTATCAACTTATTTGAAAAGTGCTTATGACTTTTTTGGTTATTTTATATGTATAAGCAATCCCAAACACCTTTAAATAACAATTTATTAGCTTAATACATTTTGGTACCACAATAAGCTAATCCAAACACTTTTTTAAAAACTCCGGTTTGATACCGCATAAGTTGATAAGCACTTTTACAAATAAGCACAAGTTGTTTTAAATAAGCAATCCCAAACACCCCCTTAGATTTCGTGGAATGATTTGGAATTTTTAACGTGTTTCGTTTGTAGAATTTGTAATAGAATTGAATTCCATTTCTTATAAACAATTATAAATTAAGTCGGGGAATCCCAGCCCCATTACTCGATAAGCCAATGACAGGGCGGGTAGCTACAGGTACCCGACTAGACAGGTAAAATTTATATCACTACTTAAGATTAAAGTTATAGTAGAATGAAGACAATTGGAACGCCATTGTGGAAGACAGTACCAATTATTTGATATTTATTGATAGGAAGTGCGAAACTGAAATTGAGAAATGACAAATGTAGTCGGATTCACATTCGAACATCTCTTTCCAAAATTGGCAAGTGTTTTTGTAGCTTGGATATATTCTCATATGACAACTATTCCTTTTTAATTGAACTTAGACTCTAAGTTAATTGTAGGGACAAAAAGTATTACAATCAATAAATGGTTATTTACGTAGAATTAATCTTGATTTTGTTGGAAAAGAAATAAGAATTAAGGGTATTTGAGTAAATTTACTATTTTGTTTGTCGAAAATGTTTAAAAATAGACATGACGAAAGACGATATAAGTTTTTAAGAAACCGAATTAAAATTGGTTGAAGGTATTGCTTGCTCCAGATAGTTGGATGATAATGAAGTATCAATTTGTCTTCTTCATTGGTGAAGTTCCGAGTCAAATAATTCATCCTTCTTAACCTACAAAATTTTCCAATTCCTGAAAGACCTAAAAAACAGATATCTTCTTCTGCATTTAACGAGTTCCAATATCACATGAAAACAACATCATTATATTTGACAAAGGATAGTTAATTTACCAGTGTACAAAAACATCATACACAAGTTCGTGATACCATTTTAAATGTACAAGTAACAAACATGTTGTAATTCCAAAGCGCAAAATAATAGACTGGTTAACTTTTAAATCAATTTAAAATCATGATGGAAGTTATATGTAGCACATAACTCAGTACTTAAAAGAAGCTCAGAAATCCCGTTTCTATTTATATGAGATTAGTTTTCAGAACCCCACCCACATAAATGAATTCATAATTAAGCTAAAAAATCTCAGTTTCCATCAATATAAGACGAGTTGTCATACATTTGATCAATGTTTTCTTCTTCTAAACTCCATGAATCCTTATTCGAATCTAACAACATATTGCATCTTGGAGATCTGATAACTTACATCAAACAGTAAAACATTTACTCCTTTTAATATGATCCCTTTTGTTTTTACTAAAAACCAGTTCGATTACCAAAGCTTAAACACTTTCATTTGGTCAATGGAAGCTTCCAACCACAAGGGTATTTAATTCGAAAATATTTTGTTCATTGAAAATTGTAATATTTGTTCTTCATATTGAATTTCATACATTTTTAAACGAAGCAAGTGGACATTTGGGACTTGGGTTTTAGTCAAAATGTCGCAATAACCAATATGACTTTAATAAGAATGGGATTTTATGTTATATTTTCAAACAACAACAGTTTAAAAGACTTTTGTATTGAAAGTGAAATATGATGTGACAAATTTTCCTGTTTCATTCCTATTGCATTGCTTATTAAAATACATATTATTATTTTATTCAATATAAATTTAGGTAACTCATTATTCTCTTCTCTCCTCAATAAGATGATGTTATGTTTCCAGATGATTGGTGGACATAAACGAAACAACAATAATTTTATTTTTTAAAGATACAGGCCCAAAATATGAATAGTTATACGACCACAAGTATGGTTACATGGATAGAAAAAATATTATCATAATTTTTTTAGGGAATTTAATTAAAATACCCAAACATAAAAAATCAGTACCCAAAATGTCTAAAATCTTGAAGTTTTTGCAAAAGTACCCAACAATCCCATGTTTTTGGGTCGTGTAAATGGGAAAACGCGGGGTTGAGTGTTTTGGGCCGTGTATTCTAATAAAACGCGGACAAACACGGGATGTTTCGATTTTGGTCCGCGTATTATGACAAAACACGGGGTTAGGCCGCGTATTGGATTTCCCTTTTTTTTATATTGATTTTGTTAAAATTAAAATAGTATAAAAACCTTGTCTTTTATTGTTTATTGGTTGAAAATAAAAAATTAGGACACGTGGTCAAATACAGGGCTAGGGGAATAGTTGTCTCCGTAAAAGGGACCATGTTTCCCAACTTCTTCCCACTTAGCTAACCCCGCGTGAAATCAAGAAAAAACGCGGACTAACCTCGCGTTACACCATTAAAACGCGAGGTAATCCCGTGTTTTGTCACCATATGCGAACCAAAATCGAATACACGGCCTAAAAAACTCAACCCCGCGTTTTCCCATTTACACGACCCAAAAACACGGGGTTGTTGAGTATTTTGACAAAAACTTCAAGATTTTGGGCATTTTGGGTACTATTTTTTATGTTTTGGTATTTTAATTAAATTCCCATTTTTTTATATAAAAAGGTAAAATATTTGATTTGATAAATTATTTAATTAAATGTGAAATAATACCAATTAAAGATACACAAAGACGTCAAAGCCCCCGGTTCTAAATGCCCGAGCCCTCGATCAAGCCAAGTATTTCTTTTTTAAGGTCTACTTAAAACCTGATCCGACAAAGCCAAAAAACTCAGTCTAATAAAGTTTGACCGAACCTGCTTTTACACCCAAAACCTAGCCCGACCAAGGTTTAAAAATATATATTATTACATGGCATGATAGAATTATATAGTGTTTAGATTTTCGTATGTGAATACTATTATGTTTAGATTTTTGCAAATGTCGTCTGATTTTACTTTCAAGAAAATGACGGATGTTCATTAATATGTGGTTTCAAGTTCCTCGTTCAGTCTGTTTCGTTTTAACTTTATGTAAACATAAACCAAAATGTGATATGAATTTGCGTTGCAATTCACAAAACCGTATTGCTTACATGATTTAGTTTTTTTAATTCTATTTTGAACTTTTAATGACCTATCTCTGCTGTTAAACACCCTGTTTCCGATGTTAAAAGTTAGCGCCCCTTGAAACTTCAAAAAACACTAGAAAATTAGTTTAGAGGTGCTCGATGACAACCTCCAAAAGATACATGTTACATAGAACTTGTTCTTGAAGATCAAGAATGTTTTAAAGATCTTTATATGAATGGATATTTTAACTACTGACACAACGATGATACGGATAAAGGATCAAAGAAGGTAAGTGTGCTACATGTACCTCCCGCAAAAAAAGGGTACATGACAGTCGTCATCTAGAATGTCCCAACTGTATTGGTCCCACGATCATCATAAGAAAGTAAATAGCATCTCCCGTCATGGGTTGAGTGCCCAAACCTCCCACAGTCCCACTAATTATGGCAATGATGCCCACCTCCTCATCAGTTAGGCTAAAATTGTGGGGGACTACATCTAAATTATGATGATGCTATCCTTGGAGTCCCGACTGTACTAGTAGGGGACTAAAGACGATTATTTTCATGTCTGCTATGTAAGTACGACACTTGAGAGACGAAATCTTAGGAGTCGTTTACCGAACGTTTACTTGGTAAGTGCTTACCGAATGTTACTTACCTTATGGAGAGTTCATGACAAGTATCGGGAATCTTACCCAGTAAGAATAAGAGCAACAGTGAATGAAGATCTTACCCAGTAAGTGAGGGAAAAGACTCTTACTAGGTAATCGCTTACCACATAAAACACACTTACCAACATTCCATTTTGATGACGGAGAATGTCACCCGATAAGGTAAAGTGAAGGTGGTAAGTGCTTGGTAAACGTCCCTCAGTGTATCTCATATACATTCATTGTTATCCAAGTTACCTAAATACACATGATAAAGAAAGAAAGATGACAATAATCGTTGACAGTTAGTTTTTGCTTTTTTGGTAACCGTGGGTGTCCTGGCCAACTTGCATGCACCTTTACCACGTCACACTGAAGAGAACAACCAAGAAAACCCCAGTGGTCGTGAGGTGACTCCAATTGGCGACCTATGGGAGGAGCCTCAAGACCTCGATGTGGTGTCAATTGATGGTAACCGTACACCGCAGCCTATAATATATGATTTTGTGCGGGCAAGCCTTTTAAATCACAAAAACATGACACATCTACCGTTCAGGGCGTAGCCTTAACAAATAACAACAAAAAATTGTACGTGGTTGCGCCCGTGAAAGATGTTTATAGATATATGTCGAGTCCAAAATGATGATTACCGAAGAAATGTGTTAAGCTATGTTTTGTTGCTGAATTTATTAAAATGTTAGATAACTAATTATACTAGTTATATGAAGAGAGGAGTTGTGTAACAAATGCAAATGTAAGAGGCCACAAACCAAAAATACCGAGTAGGAGTACATCCCACTCGAACGTAGGGTCTGGAGGTATTAATGTTAAGGGCCACACAAAACCAAACCAAAACAAACAAACCCAGGAATCTGTTAGAAACAGAAGGTTCCTTGATCATAAAGGATAAATCAATTGGATCACATGTAGTTCGCTTTCCAAATACGCTAATTCGACCCGATATTGGGTATCATGAATTGTCTATTGTGATATAATCCATGCCCCAAGGATCACTCTAATTTTACGGCTGTAAAATCGAGTTATATATATATATATATACACACACCCATATTCAATATTTTACACATTTATATGAGAGATCAACAGTTAAGGATAGTTAGGTAATTAGGGGTTGTTTGTTTTTTGAAAAATACCTCTTAATGGCTCTTAAGTTTGAATCATTCAAACATTTTGACATTCAGACTGTTTGTTTTTTTCTAGTTTTCGGTTCCTCTTAATGGCTCTTAAATACATCTGAAATAAGAAGTGGTGGCCTAACTTCTTAAAATCTCTTATCGCCGCCTCATCTCGTATGTTCTCATTTCTCTCAAGACGCCTCCAGACGTTACAAAAACAAACAATCTTATTGATTCAGATTTCAGACTTCAGCACCACCTCTTATTAATCAGAAGTGAAATAAGACTTTAGACTTCAGACCTTTTAAAAAATAAACGTCACCTTGGTATATAACTGCACATCAGTTACAACCGCTTATGGATAAGGTTGAAATGGATCAGAGGCCAGCTCAGAAGCTCAGCTGCCTCTTGGACCCCGCTTGGGGCATTCAGTGGCCGATGCACAACAAGGGTGTAGGGGGCACAGGCCCCCAACAAATCCCCAAGAATCACCCACTAAAGCATAAGTTTTAGGTTTAATTATTTTTTCTTTAATCAAAAGTTATTGATAGGCCCCCAATAAATTAAAGGTAAGGCATGAAATCTAATTCATGTCATCTTATTACAACTTTTACTTCAAAGAGTTATTACTTTAAAGATCATTTGAACTCTAATTCCTTTGACTTAAAAGTCTCAATCCGTTGAAAATCACTTTACATCTCTTATTTTGTTTGCTATAATGCTAATGATTTGATTAATCACTATATAATTTTTTTTATCTGAAATAGTAGAAAAAATAATCGAAAACCGAACTTAATAAGTTATACCTTAAATGTGCCCCCAATAGTAAAAGTTACTGGATCCGCCACTGGGGGCGTTGCCCCTAGGATCACGCAACCGCCTTATAACTTAGAACCTGAGTGTCGATGGAAATGGCTTCCCGTTCTCCAGTAAACCAGCTTCTTCAAAATTCTTGACGGTGTCGACTATACTCTCTTCCAATGGCCTATACTTCCATCCCAAATTCAACAACTTCTTTGAGTTGAGTAGTGCACGACCATTTTTCTCCGTAAATCTGTCATTACACAGATTAAATTTATCATTACAAATATTAAATACGATTTAGAACCTCAAAGACAATAAAAGAACACGATGTATGTCAACACGGGGAGCTGATAAGTAATAACTACCGATATTGAGAAAAAAAAGCACACTAAATAGAGCTGTTCTATACCCCAAAGGGTAGATCAGATATTTAACATGAATAACCTAACCAAACCAAACGAACCCAGTATATCCCACCTCTAATGTAGGGTCTAGGGGTGGGATGTACGCAGACCTGTCCTATACCCCAAAAGGTAGAGCGGGTATTTCCGTTCCGTGAAGACCCTTGGTTTGTGCAAAACTGTGAGCGACAAGGAAAGAAGAACAAGGGTAGCAATATGAATATAGAAGTTATTAGCTGAACTTACATTTTGGGATAATTGTAGCCCGGAAACATGCTCTCCATCTTTGCTACAAATTCCTGTGTCCTAAGCGAGCATGTAGAGCATATATATCTACCCTCGGATTCAGGATTTTCATACACCAGTAAAATCGCCTCAGACAAGTCACGAACATCTACAAGTGGACGTTCACTGTTGTCGCTTGTGACTCCTCCGGTTCTACCTTCCTCTTAAAAAAACAGATGGCAAACGACAAGTATACAACTATACATCATTCCTTTCGATCCGAAAAATGTACTCTCTCCATCCCAAAATAAGTGTCCACATTTCTATTTTAGTTTGTCGCTAAAACAAGTGCATACTTTTCAATTCTACCTTTAATTATGAGATGGAGAAATTCATTACTCCCTCTATTAAGGGTACGATTGTCATTTATAAAATTGTGTGCCTTTTCCGATGTGGACGTTTATATTGGGACGGAGGGAGTATGTATTTCTTAGTTTTTGTCCTTGTAATTCACTTGAACTTTACATTCAGCGATACAAAACAAAAATAAAACTAATTGCTACAAAATTTGTGTAAATTCCAAAGCTGCATGTTAGTCATTGACCTTTACTATCGAAATAGCTTTTCTGAGACTGCAAAAATCTAGTTTTGGGAATTATTGCCGCCAGTAGGGGTGCTTGCAGCCCGGTTTGGGTGGTTTAATCCCCCAAACTGCAAACCAAATCACAATGGCGGTTTAGCAAATTTTCCAAACCGAGCGGTTTGGCAGTGAGCGAATCGGACCACAAAAGGAACATCTATCTCCAAAATCAGCAAATGACATAACATACATCTCCAAACTAAAATTTCTTACCAATATAAAATTATTAAAGAAATACTATATTGAATTATAAAAGAAACATCTATCTCCAAAATAAAAAAAAATAAAAAAAAAAAACATTGAGTAAGTTGAAAAAAGTTAAACAAGTTAAAATAAACATTGGAAAAAGTTAAACAAGTCCATCAACAATAGCTGAAATTTTGGACAAATATTGTCAAAGGACGATTTGGAACTTTGGATTTTGATTTTGGACGGATATTGGAATTTTGCCGATTTAGAGAACAATAACAGTTGCGAAGTGAAACTAAAAACTTAACGTCTTGGAAGTTTTTTTTTAATTGAGCCATAAAAGTTGAGCTACAACATAAAAACTAAACTAATTATTACATGTGTATTTTGGCGGTCAGTTCGGTTCAAACCGCTAAAAAAACGTGCAAACCGTAGACCGGACAGAGCAGTTTGGCTATATTTCAAACCGGACCGGACCGCCAAACCACTCAAACCACCAAATCCCGTTTGACTTGGTTTAACCGGTTTGAGCGGTCCGATAGTTTTTTTGAACACCCCTAACCGCCAGATTGCTAACCGGAAAAAGTAAGAGTAAATTATCACTAACCTTTCATGTAGCTCAAAAGAAGTAAGCTAGTAGAATTGATTGTGGACTGCAACATTGGACCGATGACAAAGGCTGGACAAACTGTAACAACAATGAGGTCATCTCGTTTTGCATATTCCAAAGCTTCAATCTCGGCTATAGTCTTCGATACAGCATACCATTGCTGAAAACCACATTAGAAATAGCTTTCTTACAAGGTAAAAAACATATGGTGTTGATAAAGAAAAAACACGTTTTGGGTATGTAGTGGTGGGCGAAAAATCGTGCGAGAAGCGTGAGAAGTGGATCTAAACCGTTGACCACTTTTAATTTCATGCCCTCCAATGAATTGCGGCTTAGAAGGGAATTGATCTGGTGCATCTCATCCTAATTTGCATCCGTTTCTCATCAAACGGTTGATAACCACTTCTCACGCTTCTCACGTTAACCTCAACTTTTCATCGGAACCCAACCCTATAGTGGTGAGATATATACTGCGATTGATTTGGCGTATTCTATGTCTGTCCAGCAGCTTTCATCCATTTCCTGATTTGAGGGCCAGTCTGGATTCAGTAAGACAGCAGATCCAGAAGAGATGACCACGACCTTGTCCACTTTAGTTTTCAAACACGCATTTAAAACGTTTTGTGTTCCTAATATAGCAGGATCTAGCAGTTGTACCTGTGAAGTTTTAGTTGGTTCATTGTCAAAACCAGAAAGATTAGTTCAAACACCAATCATCTTGTGTCCCTTATTGATATCTTGTGGTCATTCTTATGCAATACATTAGAGAAAACATTCATCATTTTCTACACTCTAGTACATATGTCTGTGTTCTGCCTTCCTTACCTTTTTGTATGTTTTCAATGCATCTATTCATTAGGGGAGCATCGGGCAGGGCGGGTGCCCATTATGCAAACCCAACCCGAACCCTACAATCCTACTTAAAATTTGGATATCGGTTTTTGGGTTTTATTTATAATCGGATATTGGTTTAAACCAAATTTGGTTTGGGTTGGGCAGGGGTCTTCATGGAAACAACCGCTCTCCCCTGTCGGGTTAGAGGTCAGTTCTAGGTACATCTCACCCAGGGACGGACCTAAAGAAGGGCATACGGTGGTACGTGCCACCGTATTATCTCTCCGTCAAAAGGTTAAAAAATTTACGTTTATGAAAGGTGCAACCGTATCGTTTTCAAAAGTTCAAGAAGATGCAACCGTATCTTGTAATCAACCAAAAAACCAAAAAATACTCTTGAAATCAACCCAAAAAACCAAAAAAAATCCCACGAAATCGATAAAAAAAACTTAAAAATCCCTCGAAATCAAGCAAAAAGCTATAAAAATCCCTCGGAACGGTGGAATTAGTCTAAAAACACATCGGGCGATATTGGACGTTGGTAACACGTCGATAAAAACTGTGCTTATTTTAATTATTTTTTATCTATATTATATATTGCCACCGTATGAAAAGATATCTGGGTCCGACCCTGATCTCACCCATCCTACTTTCGAGTGGGATTTACCGGTTCAGTTTTGTTTTGGTTTGGTTGGTATGGTTTAGTACATACGTGTTTCATTAACTTTAGAAGTCAACTAATTTCAAGAAAAAGTCTTTCAAGTTAAAGAAAAGGGGGTTACCTGGGGATTAGGTACATTTCTACCAGGAACAGGAGAGGCAACATGAAGAACCCCAGTGCAGCCAGCAAAGGCAGCACAAAGATCTTCATAGTCTAACAAGTCTGCTTTAAAGAGTTGCAACCTCTCTTCAGCACCCTCCAACTTCTTCAGATGACCATTCTTTTTCTCATCACCTTCAGATCAATTACTTACCCACTTCAGACAAAAATTATGTACCCACAAACTAGGAGACCATATAGCTACCGAATAAACGACAAGGTTTGTTCACAGAAATTTCGCCAGAATTTAAGGAAGAAACATATCAAATAACAAGATTATGAATTAAAAATGAGTCAAAGTTCAAGGTTGTGAACAAAAATCTAACAAACTGAGCATCAATAAAAACAAAGTTAAAAAATTCACTACAGTGAGATTAAGAACAAAAAAAATTGGTAAAAAACAAACTTAAGCTAAACAAAGCAAGAGTATGAACAAAAAAAGTCAAATAGTGAGATTCTAAATAAAAACCAAGTTTACAAAGACTTCAGCCTCTTGGATTGGATTCCCAAGTTTTTCTAAGCAAAAATTTACTAGAAGCAGATTATGTATAAAAATTAAAAAACTTTACTACAGCAAAAGTATGAATAAAAACCAAGATAAAAAGTGAAGTTTACTTGAGGAGAAAGAACATACATGGGTCCCTAACAGTTCCATGGACCATGTAACCTTTGGAAAGCAAAAGCTTCACAACCCATGAAGCAATATAACCTCCTGCTCCTGTTACACACACCCTCTTCATCTTTTCTTTGTTCCCAGTTTTCAATTTTCAACTAATACTTAAAAAGCTGGATTTGTTTAAGGACTTCACATACATACATACATACAAACCATATAAATATGAATGGTATTTTGTCTTATTACTTGTACCTATCAAAGAAGAGGGGAGGGGGGGGGGGGGGGTACATACATTATAAAAGTTCATTGAATGGAATCTATTCACATGTCTAATGGGATAACACTCCATGACCCAACACTTTTGACCAATCAGTTGAGATAATGAAAGCACCATACTACCTATTTTCTTTAGAAGTCAACTACAAACAAAAAACTAACACACAATCACTTGTTTCTCCTCTTATACTTGTTGAGATGAAGTATCTTCAACTTTTGAGTGATTAATTTCAAATTTTAAATATTTTGAGCCTCCCTGCCGGAAAACATCCTAATTCCAGCCACTGAAGAATGTTTACGAACTCTTGAACTTTTGAGTTATATTTTTTGTTCACGTTTACAAACTCTTAGATTATTTTATAAATTACAATCGGATCATTATTTTTAATGTTTTTGTAATGAGAAATTTCAGTTTCTATGCTTACTGTAGCATCACATGTCAAAAATATTCTCCGATGTTGCACTTTTCCAAAAATATGATTATCTCTTACTTTCAGTCCTAAATATCCCTCCTTTTGTAATTTATTCACTTTCCCTTCCTCTTATTTCCCCCCATTCATATTCTCTCTATTTTCCATCTTTTCTTTCCCTTATCGCGCAGATAAGGGCTACTGTTCTGCTCGAATCGTACAATGTGATTTCGGATTGATGACTCTAAGCTTGTATTTTGAACAACAGCTCCTTGGTGGGCTTCATCGTCCACCACCCTTGGGATTGAAGACCCCACCTCACCATGGTTTTATCCATTTATCAATCCACGAAGCAGCCCAAGAGAATTGACTGGATGGGGCAGCTTCATTGTTCCTCATGATCGAAGAACAAGCTGACGTACCCATCCTTTCTATTACGGGATTTCCTCTCACATCTCCTTTTTTGGATCCAACCTTTTTCTTGAAGAAAACATTAATAAGTTATTATTGCTTTTCGTGTGTTTTCTTTTTCTTTTTCTTCAATGTTCTTGTATTTGTATTCCACCGTTTCTTTCTATATTTTCTATGCTCAACTGGATCTCCTATGTCAAAACACACCAAAACTCCACGATAAGCCCACTGTAAAAAAATAAACTTCACAGAACCAACCGTTTTGAGCACTGAAATTAAATGTTTAACCTATCTGGAAGAAGAAGACACCTAGAGAAGTGCCATTTAGAACAAATTAGGTGGGCACCACGGTACATAATAATAAAAATGTAGAAACATGTTAAACATCTACACTTGGGATTTGAGAATAGGACTCTCAATGCCGAATCATAACAGTTCTGAACCAAACCAACATCATCGTTGTAACTTTTTGTTCATTTTCTTTTTGAGATTATAATTTTGAATTGGGATCCCTTCACGGTTGGTTACTCATAATTTAAAGAAATATGACTAGTTTCATGTCTGCAGTCCGCTAAGTAAGTATGACACTTGAGGTATGAAATCTTTAGTGTATCTCATATACATTCATTGTTATCAAAATTACCTAACACTCTTGACAATGAAGAAAGACGACTATAGTCATCGACAACTAATTTTGAGGTCTATGTGGTGTCAATGCATGGTTCCCATACATTACAACCTGGAAAATAGCCTTTTAAAATGACAAAGATATGACATCTCCACCGTGCAGGGCGTACCCTTATAAAATAACAACAAAGAACAGTGTACATGGATGTACCCGGTACAGATGTTGTGGATGTGCCGGCGAACGATGTTTAGGGATATATATGAAGTCCAAAAGGATGATTACTGAAGAAAGAGGTTAACCTATGTGTTGCTACTGAACTAATTAAATTCCATGTTAAAGGCCACACTCTTACCATCAATTGAATTCCACATTTTGTGATTCTCCCTTACTAATTAATGTAACTCAGACGTTAGTATTGTGCAACTAACCATATCGTTCAGTGCTTGCTGCACATTGCTGCTAATTCTTACACTACGATTCTAGGTTATGAGAAAAGTTCTTCTAAAAGAATATAGAAGATTTGAGCTGACAGCTATCATTGTAGTGAACTAGTGATTGTGTGTTAGTTGTTTGTTTGTAGTTGATTTATAAAGGAACAATGGTACAAAGGTGCTTTCGGTGTCTCAACTGGTTCGTCAAAACTACAGATGCCTCATATACTTGTTGAGCCAAACACCATTGGAGGTGACAGAGAAGAAAAGGAAATAAAAATCCAGAAAGGAGATCGAACCTGAAATGTAGCTTCAACGGATACAACATTCGAAGGGTGAACCTGAACAAAATTATTAGGGCAAATCAATAACGATTACACGAAACACTTTCGTCCACAAAGGAAACATCCATATCAGATCGGATTATGCAAATTCCAAGCCAAACTGCAAAATCATGTAAGATTATTCAAAGCAAAACTTATCGTAATCACAGAGAGAAATTTGAGAGCAGTGAATTTGAAGTAAACACTTTATGCTAATTACCGTGAAGATTCGGATTCTCAGACAAAGAATCATGAACTTTTGAGTGATTAATTTCAGCTTTTCAATATTTGAGTGTCTCCACCGGAAAACATCCTTATTCCGGCGACCGGCCGGGAGGAAGGGGGTGTCGACACCGTGGAGTATTACTAGTAGACTTTTTTATTAGAGTGAATTACACTTTTGGTCCCTGTAATTTTTTAAAATTTGAATTTGTTATTTAAAACGAACTATCTATTAACGGTCCTTAAATTTTTAAAATTTTACAACACTCATGATTTCTGGAGGTAGGGGCCGTTTACCAAATATTTATCCGGGTAAGCAAGCACTTATTCGTAAAATTCAACACTATCACTTACTTACCGGGTAAGATTTTAGTCCACCAAAACAGTATCCTATGCAACAATTTCCCCGGTAAGCGCTAACCATGGTAAGAGTCTTCACCATCACTTACCGGTTAAGACTCTCGGTCCTTACCTTAGCTCTTACCGGGTAAGATTTTTGGTCCTTACCATATTCATCCGGTAAGGTAATATGACTTGGTAAGCGCTTACCCTGGTAAGCGTTTGGTAAACGGCCCCTTAATATCATCAGTTAAGAACAAGGATCAAAATGGTGTGAGGCGTGGCGTGACGGTGAGGCCAAACCTTAAGCCTTACACACCACGGCGAGGACGCGACATTTTTCGAGGCGTGACATAAGACAACAAATTTGTAAGTCATATTCAAAATTATATATATATATATATATGTGTGTGTGTATATGTTTTATATATATTATTCTTATCAAATAATGATACTAAAGAATGTACATGCATATTGGAAGAAGAAAAGTCATATAAATTACTAGTATAAAAATAGTTTTTGATTGAATATTTAAAATAGAACTTAGAAAAATAATTTTACAAATTCGTTTTAATTATGAGTCCATAACGTTTATGACTTCGTGAAACTGTGAATGATGTGATTAGATAAATCTATAAAAATGTTAAATCTAAAGTTAAAAATGTAAAAACACAAAAGATAAAAAATTAAAAAAATTTGAAAAAAATCACGTCTTACACAAAAAAACGCGTGTCGCGGCGTGCCATGGCGCACCTTAAGGCGCCATAGCGTGAGTCACGCCTTACAGAAATGTTATGAGCAATTTCATAACGGTGGAAACGCGTCTTACGCCATATCGTGTCATGACGCACGCCATGACGCGCCTTTTTGAACACTGGTTAAGAACCATTATAAAAAACAAATCAATCTTTAAATAAAAAACAGGGACCAAAAATATAATTCACTTTAAAATTAATCATGATTTACATTTTGTTTAAGTTTGTTTATAGAAAATATTCTATATATCCTTGCACAAATTAAAAATTTTAAATTAAAGTACATATTAAATATTAAATGATTTTTTTTCTATTTAATTAAACAATTATTAAATTTATAAAATGACATAATATTTCTCAAATAGATATAATATTTTTTAGAGTAAATTACATTTTTGGTCCCTGTGGTTTGTTAAAAGTTTTTATTTTTGTGCTTATGGTTTTGAAATTACAAATTTTCTTCTTTTGGTTTATAAATCATTACCTTTTTTGTCCTTAAGATTTAAATTTTTATTGTTTTTTCATCCCTATGGTTTACAATTTATTTCTATTTTAACCCTTCACGCTTAAATATAGTATTTTGTCAGGGACAAAAATTAAAATGAATTGTAAACTATAGGGATGAAAACCGAAATTTAAAAACCACAGGGATGAAATTCACAATTTTTAACAAACCATAGGGACTAAAAACGTAATTTACTCTATTTTTTTGTTTAATACATATTTTAAATTAATAAATTTGATTTATGATTGGATGTATAATTTTTTTTAATAAATTTATTTAAAAAGAAATATGTGAATCACAATTAATTTTGAAGTAAATTACATTTTTGGTCCTTATAATTTGCATCAAGGTTCTAAATGGCGGTAGGTATGGTGTGGCGGCGAGGCCAAGCCTCAAGCCTTAGGAGCCACGGCGAAGCTATGACGTTTTCAAGTTGTGACTTATAACGTCAAACTTCTAATTCATATATAATATTATATATAAAAACGTATGTGTTGTTGTGTTATTCAATGAGTCAATAGTAATAAGCACGTTAAATTAGGTTATATACTAAAAACTTGCAAATAAGACATTAAAAACGTAAATAAAAAACAAATATATCATTACGATAATTGCACATTAAGCATTGACGTGCCACAGGCTTAACGTGGCGTGACACACAAGCCTTGGTGTCATAGCGCGTCATGACGACTGTACGGCGAGTTTTTTAGAACAGTGATTTGCATATAGAGTAATTCTGTCCCCCATACTGACTGCTAACTAATGGTATTAACTCCAAAGGTCATGAATGTTGTAAAATTGAAAAGTTATGAATCATCAGAGTAGATAATTCGTTTTAAGGATCAAAATACGAATTTGAACATACAACATATCACATGTAAATTGTTTTAGAAACCAATTCCAAGTTTTGAACAAATCACATAAACCACTAGTGTAATTCAGTAGTTTTGTATTTAATCTTTAAAATGTCATGTAAAAATAAAAATACTTGTTTGAAAATAATTAAATCCTAATAATAATAACCAAAAAGATGAAATATATTTTGATGGCCAAATAAAAAATTGAGAAAAATTTAATTTTTTCTTACATATAAATCCAATATGCAAATAAAATAAAAGTTAAAGGGTGCATTTTGTAAATTTCGTACGGTATAAATAAGATACGAAGCTGTTAACAAAAAAATTCAAAGATCGGAGAGCGAAAGGAACGTTGAACGCTCGTTTCCCTCTCCTACGGCCGTCGGTATCATCCGGAGGTGGTTGGTGTCTTCGCCGCCGGTGACCTACGGATGATCTCCGGCGTCAGAGATTCCTCATCATCATCATCATCTCCATCACACTTGCAATAATAATACGCAGAGAGACAAATATCGATTCGAGTTTTCTGTTTTCATCGATTCAAAATTCATTTGGAGAGGAAAGGAAGAAGGCGGAAGCGTAAAAATGTCGTTGAATTCGAGCTCTATGCATAAACAGAATAAAATTAAACGATCGGATCTGGTGGACCAGCTACGCGATCATCAAGTTCGTTCGAAATTTAATTGGGCCTCCGTTTCCTACTTCTCCTCAACTGCTAATCTTTCTTCTTCTTCTTATTCCAGGTATCAATTTCCGTTTGTATAATTCATATGTTTGGGCGTCTTAATTTTGAAATGATTTGTTTTCGTGTTTTTAGGGTTTGGAATTATCGGTAGGAGGTAGCAACTTGGTATCTTCATGCAATTTGTGTATCTAATTGTTTATGTTAGGTTAATTGATTGATTTTTTCATGAATTGATTTTTTTTTAACAAATTTGGCAACTGAATTAGAGATGCTATAAATAGAAAAATGATGATGAGAATTGATTGACAAAATTGTCTCGCATCTTTCTTCCCAATAAATGTAGAATTGTAGGTATGGTTTTGGTACCCATTTATTGGTGTAATTTCGTTTTTTCATGACATTTTCTTGTTAATTTGTTGGTGTGTTCTATTATGATTAGGTATTTGTGCTTTTCTGGCATATGCCACATGATTCTTTATGGAATTAAGGTTGTAGTTTGTGATAGACGCATTACTTGATACAACTTGGTTTGTACCACTCGAAATAAGAAAATTTTGATTTCAGACAATACAATATTCGTAAAACCAAAAATATCCACCGAGGACAATACCTGAAATAGGATTCGGCTATTTAATCATTTTTTTGTCATCTAAATTTACCAATTTTGCTCATGACTAATGATGTTGGCTTCTCTAGAACGGTAGAACCTACACATCCGGTTAGATGTTTTAGACATAGGTTTGATTTGGATATGATATGACAAAGCTTTTTATGCAGGTAACGTATTTTATCTTAAATTATGGAGTTTGGGATATCTAAAAACACAAGCAAAGAGACAATAGAAGCTTTAGTTACAAATTTTTAAGTATCTTCTTGTACATTATCCATGATTAATAAAGAGACAATAGAGGCTTTAGTTACAGGTTTTTAAGTATTTTCTTGTACATTATCCATGATTAATAAAGAGGCAATAGAAGCTTTAGTTACAGAATATCTTAAGAGGAATCGACATTAGAAAAAGTGTAAAAACAAAGAACTGCACAAAAGCATTGTGACAGATTGAAATCAGTAAGAATGGCCCTTCAAAAAGAGACCAAAGTACTTGGAAGATCCGCACGATTGATGTTTTGAAATAAACTATCTTCTTTTTGTCTGTCTTTTAATTAGTTTTGGTTATCAGGAAGTCTGTCTACCTCTTTTTTGGGCTTCCTTTCTCTTCTATGTTCTAATTTTTTCTTAAAAATGGTAATTAGTATTCCCTCACTCGCCAAAATGTGTGCGCCATCTTTTTTTTTTTAATATAGGAAAAAGGGGATGGAACCCCAAATAAAATCATTGAAACAAGGAAAGGTTACATCTTTAGAACGGGCATACCCATCATAAATGCATCCCTAAAACATGCTTTATCGAAGGCCTAGTACTAAAACCTAGTACATCTACAAGGAGCCAAAAGCTCAACCGAAATATCACATAATATGATCAAAAATTAAGTCATTCCTAAGGCTATGTTTGGCAAAAAAAAGCTAGCTTATAAGCTAGTGTACATGTTCGGATGACCATAAGCTAGCTTATTGAAACGCTACTCAAAGTAGCGTTTTGAAAAGCTAGCTTATCAGCTACAAGCTAGCTTATAAGCTAGTTTGCCGAACATAGCCTAAGAATATTTCTAGTGCGATCCATTACAAAATTGCTTTAAAGAAACAACTCCAAAAATTGTCGTCTCCAAATGGTTCGCAACACAAATACTCCCATCCTTTATCTTCTATTTTCTACATTTTTCTTAAACAATTGGTAATTGGTATTCCCTCACCCTCCATGATGTGTCTAACGTGCGCCGTCTTTCTTTTACCTCGTTGCAGGATGGATATGATGATGTTTGTATTATGGGAACTTCTGATCCTAGCTTTTATCGTTTCCTCGGCCGTTTCATTATACTTAACACACTGGAGGCTCACTTTAACCTTAGCTATCATCACATTGTTACTGCTGTTATGTTTGAAGGTAACCAAGCAAGCAAAATTGAACAAGAAAAACAAGCGGAGAATGCTTCTTCCTTTATCAATGTAGAAACTTTCCACCTTTGTTACGTTAACTTCAATGATTCTTCACCGTTTATGGTCCATATCCGGATTTTGTTCTTCCCGGTTCACAATTGCAGTTGAATTCCGGCGTGCAACAATGTCTTCATTGAGTATAATCTGCCGGATTGGGACCGGTCCAGGCTTTTTTCGGTCCGATTTGACCAAAACCGGATATTTTAGGACCATACTTCATTTTTAGTTTGAGATTTGAAGTTTGTGATGTTTTCAGGTAAAGCTTGGATGTAGTGGGCTATGTGCACTTGTAAATTATATATGCCTTCAGGAGTTGAAATCTAATTAATCCCAATTTATGCTTGAAATTTGCATCCCCAATTTATGGAATATAATTCAAATCAACCTATTTCGGTTATTCGTTTGTCAAAAGAGGATCAAATATGAAATTTAAAACAGAATTTGGCAGGGGTGTTCTGTTTTGCAGAAACGAGGGCAGGCCCGGAGGGGTTTTGTGCCAACGGCAAAAATACCCCGTAAAGTGCCTTGATTGGGGGAATATGATCAAACATGAACATAGATTATTAAAAACGATGTTTTCTTACATTTTTGAAAAGGTCAATTAATATAGAGTAAGTTACGGATTTGCTCTTTGTGATTTCGGGTTTGATCATTTATCTTCATTTATTACCGATTAAGTTCCACATTAAGCATGGAAAAACATATTGTTTAAGTTGGTGCTTCATGATCTAATGGGACTAGTGATGGCTATCTCGGCCCGGCCCGACCCGATCGGTTAACCGGGGCCCGACCCGCCTGAAGCCCGGCTCGGCCTGGCCCGGTGCCAAACCGGTTTGAATCCCGAAAACATGAACCAGGCTGGATATTTGGAGGATTTGTCGGCCCACCCCGGCTCGGCCCGAAACCGGTTCATGGCCCGGCCCGATTATCACTAATTCAAAAAACTAGCCGTTATGTTACCGTTTGTGACCATTTTTTGACCGTTTTTTTGTATTTTTTACCCCTCCAAACCCCTATAAATACTTGAATTTATGTATTGTAAGTTTGTAACTTAAGATTATAAATAAAATGTATTTTTAAAGTGTATTTTAGAGATTTATTATAAATAAAACGTATTTTTAAAGTGTATTTTAGTGATCCAATCCAATTTTTATTTTTTAAAGTTTAGTAATTAATTATTATATAAAGAAATTATTAAAAAATGTATATATACGAGGCCCGATCTTGGCCCAGTTTTGGGCCCGGTCCGGCCCAGCCCGATTTTTTGTAAACCGGTTTAACCCAAGCTTAACCGGGCCACACATTTTCGGGTGAAACCCGGCCTGGCCCGAAGCCCGATTGGCCCGGTTTTTGCTTTCACTATTTGGGCCCAAAGCCCGTTGGCTCGGCCCGAGCCCGATTTTTGTTCATCGCTAAATGGGACCATCAAAAACATCAAGATATGTGGTTATTACCATACCAATTTACTACTTAATGAGTTTTATTTTCAGGTATTATTGGGTATATTTTTCTTAAAAGCGAAGTACCGAATAAGCTTCTAAAATCCAACGATGTCGTAAAAGGGGAGTTTGGACATCGTATCCTATGCTTAAGACGTGATAACGGTGGAAAATTCATGTTAGATGATTTTTTTTTAATATTGTGACAACAATGGCTTTCAATGATAAATAATGTCTCAAAACACTAACATTTAAGTGGTGGATATGAAGTTCGCGCAATTAATTTCAACAAGTCTTTCCTAGATACATGATAAGAGTCTTCCTCGAGAGCATTCGGCAAAAGCAAATCAGGGTTCAAATCCAGGCGCTGCCAAAACCCTTGTGGCCATGGAGGTTCACCTGCGACTCCAGGCTATTCGTGGTCGCTCGAGGATTAGTCGGTGGGCGTAAGCTGACCCGAAAACACATGGTTACCAAAAAAAAAAGCAAATTAGTGTGCATGATGCCATATGATAAGACTCCATTTTAACTTGTTAGATCTAGAATCCCCATTTCTTTATAATGTAAAAGTATGGTAAGGAAATCAATTCCAGGAGAAAAGCCTAAAGGGGGCATTTGGTTCGTAGGATTCCAATGGAATACGAAGGAATTGGAATGATCTATTCTATTGATCACATTTCATTCAGGAGTTTGGTTCACCTATGCAGTGGAATCTACATTCCATCATTCATGGATTTGGCTATTCCATCACAATTGAGAAGAAATTCAATTTCATTTCATCCCATTTCCTCAAAAAGACAAAATTATCCCATCTTCCTACTGATTTACCGAGACCACTGCCGACCAACGCCGATCTGAACCATCGCCGACTACCACCGATTTGAACCACTACCATTCTGAACTACGATCGACCACCACCGATTTGAACCACCGTTGACTACCACCGCCGACCACCATCGTTCTAAACCACTTCCGACCACCACCGATCTGAACCACCGCTGACCACCACCAATCACCACTGATCTAAACCACCGCTGACCACCACTGTTCTGCACCATTGTCGACCACCACTGATTTGAACCACCGCCGACCACCACCGATTTGAACCACCGATGTCCACCACCATTTGAACCACCGTTCTAAACAACCACTGGCCACCATCGATCTAAACCACCGGCGACCACCACTGTTTCGACCCCACTGCTCTGAACCACCACCGATTTGACCACCGACGACCACCACCAATCTGAATCATCGTCGACCATGTCCGATCATCTAAACCACTGTTCTAAACCACAATCAACCACCACCATCTGAATTACAATAGTTGAATTTCAGTTTCAAAGTTTCAAAAAGGGTGTTATGGTGATTTATCAGTATTTCATTCCAAATCCAAAGCTACAACCAAACAGACAAATTCCAATTCTTTTAACACATTTTATTCCAATGTCTGCCTACCAAACATGTGGTCAAACCTGATAACATTCCATTTGAATTCCTTTAAAATCAAATTCTTATGACCGATTTCATTTCATCCAAAAACATTATGCAAACCAAACGCCCGTCAAGTATTGGCCGCTGAATCAACTAACCAAAGGTAACTCAGAACGAGTCCTTCAGAAGACTCAAAAACACTCTTGCTTTTACGTAGACCAATTAGAGATTCCAACGCCTTCTGAGTCAGCCAATCAGAAGAAGGCTCAACACTTGGAGGATCTTGATGCTGTTTGAAGTGGTCCCCAGGGCGTGCTCCTCGTTTTAGCTTTGCGCCGTATCGTAGGCTCGAAACTGACACCCGTAGCAAAACTTATGCGCATTTAAGCGGGATTACTCCTATAGGCCGGTTCATACGCTTAGGCCCGCCTCACAAGCCAACTACAACAAACTAACGAGCATCGGGTAATATCAACTTTGGATTTTCAGTAATGGTGAGGATTTGTTGTGCAAAATCACTTCAACCCTCTTTTGAGATGAAAAAGTTGTCTAAGCCCAAATTCACATTTACTTTCGTACTACACTAGCATTCGAAAGAAACATTAAGGTTTGAAACAAATATTTTTCTCATTCGATGTCCATAACTACTTTCATATTAAGGTCCTGTCATTAACCAATTGAATCATAAGTTTGAGATTTAACTTTCGTTGAATCATTCGATAATAACCAATTAATCAACCATTAACTTTCGTTAGCTAGATAAAAACCAATCCGTTAACATCTAATGTTCGCTATAAAAACAATTGATCAATGTTACTAAATCACATTGAAATCAAATTAGAAAGCAAGCAACAAAATTATTCTAATTATAAAAGAATTTGGGGGCAAAATGGTTACTAACAATACAACCACACTACTACCTAAATGAACATAAATCAGATATTTATGAAATCATATATATGAAAGATTATAAGGTTCATTCATTATGGTCATGACTTTAGATCAGAAAACAAAATGGAATTAGATATTTATTAGACTAGATGAACGACTAAGATTGGTTTATACAGTTTGTTAGAATTGAATGTTTTGTAAATGAAACGTCACCAATTTAAATACATATCATACATTAAGTTATTACGAAAGAGTCTCAAACTTTTGGACTCAAAGAATACATACTATATGAATATATATCTCTCTAATTAGAGAGTATGTTAAGTAACAAAACCCTAGTTCTTATCAACCTCTTGAAGATACATTCCAATTCCACCTCTAGATCTTCCACAGCACTCTCCACAGCCTCCAATCTCTCGATCGCTCGTCGTAGCCCATGCACGTCGCACTTCTCCCACGGGCTCAAACTATTCACCCTCATAAGCTTCGCCTTAGCCGCAATAATCCCGTTACAATAATTCATCGATTTCCTGATTTTAGGGTTAGGGTTAGGGTTAGGGCTTGGCATTGACATAAGTAACATGAGTGACTCCACAAGTGATATAATAGTTTCCCTAACTTCACCTAACACATTGGCTACAACCATTAGGTCATCGCCGTCGTAGCGATGGGTACTCACCGTCGTGTTCTTGGTCAATTTTAGCGATTTTAGTCGCTTCAACATTTGTTTCTTTAAGTCCTTTCTGTGGAGATGGTACGCCGAAAACTTCTTTTCAGCGGAAGAGGTTTCGCTGAGGGTGATTCGGTGGAATGTGGATTGTAATTCTTGGATGTGAGCCTTGACAAGAAAGAGTATGTCTTTGGTTCGCCCACACGAATCCAGCATCTTTAACGACGATTCGGAGACTTTTTGGAGAGAGATTTGGTCTTGGTGGTGTTGGGAGAGGGCTCGTTTAAGGGTTGGTGAACGGAGTAAATCGTTTGCAGAATCGTGCAAGTCTCTTAGAGAATAGAAATTCAAGATTGACATAGCTGATGATGATGATGATGGTGAGAGTTTTGAGATTGAAATCTTGAATTGAGTAGGTTTTGAAATGATGCTAGCTGGTGAATTAAATTAATGAATACCTGTTTTCATATGTGTATATATAGGAGTTGGTTTAAGTTGATAGTGTTGTGTATTATTATGGATTCGATCTTAGATATGAAAGGAAACTTGGTACGAAGGTGTACTTTTTGATCTGTACGTTGATGACAAATTGGCAACAGATAGATTCAGCAAGTTTGTCTCCTTGAAACTTCCACGAAATATATATATATATATATATATATATATATAGGGAGAAACTAATGTTTTATATCAATATGTCAAATTATTTAGATTATATATTGTGAGAGATTCAGGCGAAAAGCTTAAAAAAATGAAAAACTGAGAAACACCCTGGTAGTCCTTCATTTAGACAATATATATACACTTGTGCACAAGTAAATTAAATTGTTTTTTTTTGTTTTTATGCACGTGTGGATGTTACAAATTAATCACTTGTAAGTGCATACCGTCCGGATGAAGAGCTACTAGGATATTCCCCAGTTTTCCGTTTTTTTAGGTTTTCCCTAAACCTGACCTATATATATATGTGTGTGTGTGTGAGAGAGAGAGAGAGAGAGAGAGAAAAGTTGAGTTAACTTGAGAAGTGAATCTGAACCCTTGATCACTTTTAATTTCAAGCTCAGTAGCCTTAATTAAACCTCTTAATTAGGGTTAGAAGTGGTTATTAACCATTGGATGAGAAATGAAAACACAATAGGATGAGATTGACCGAGATAAGATGCACCGGATCAATTTAAGGCGCAATCCATGGGAAGGCATGAAATTAAAAATGATTAATGGTTCAGATCTACTTCTCACGCTTCTTACGTTAACCTCAACTTTTCACACAATCCTTCGCATACATATATATATATATTAAAGCAGTTGTTTTATTAGAAAAGGATTTGTGAAAAAGATTCGTTAAGGGAGACAGCGATAATAATAAATGGATACTTGTTGCAGGAGGAGATAAGGTCTGTGCATGCGTGCATGTGAGAATTATTTGAAGCAAATGGAGACCATATTAGGGGGGATGCATGCTTTTATATGTATATATCTATATGAATCTTAATTTATAACAGGTGTTTTGAGGGTATATGTAGTTTAATCATTAGAAATGTAACCAGATGCATATATATCCAAAATATTCATGCATCACATATCTAATAGCTGGCAAAATAGATGGGTCAGAATGGTTGTGTTAGAGATGCATAAAAAAAGATTGAGACTTGAATTTAAACCAATTAATTTGAACCAGATAAAGACCGGTTAAAAGTCGAATTTTGAAGACCTCAAATTGTTTCTACAAAAGCAAAAGTGGACTTTTATTATACATATAATTGTACGGGCCTCGGTCTAGCGATCCGTCTAAGACTGTTGGGACTGGATCTCGGATTTTTTCCAACCGTTTGAAGACTAAGGCTATGTTTGACAAACTACTAATAACTAGCTTTTCAAAACGCTACTATGAGTAGTTTTTCAATAAGCTAGCTTATAAGCTAGTTTTATGGTCATCCAAACATGTACCAGAAAAAGAGCTAAATTATAAGCTAGTTTTTTTTTTGCCGAACAACGTAGTTTTTTTTTTGCCGAACGTCTAAGCCAATTATCGGTCCATGTGCAGTTTTGTATCTCAAAGTTGAGGAAGAACATCTCGAACGGTTTCTCTATATATAATTTATTCATCAAAATATTGAAGGAAAACTTAATTAATATCTATAATTAAAAAAAAAAGGTTACATTTAACTCTAACAATTTTTATATTTTGAAAATTGTAATATTACTTATGTTATTAAAATGTTTCATAATTAAATTTAATATCCAACAAACTTTCAAACAGTTTTTCTTGGAGTAAATTAGAACTCTGATTTTCATCCCTAACATTTTCGAAATTATTAAAATGTTACCTAGATTTGTCTTTTGTTATGGAAATGGTCCATGGCCGTTAAAATCATTTGATGTTGGAAGTGAGGTATTATGGTTTTTATTTGTCTATTTTTTTATTTAAAAAAACAATCTACATATGTACAAGTTTAAAGTATTTTAAAAATTATAAAAAAAAACTAACCTACCCCTCCGCCCAAAACATGACTCTCCATCTTCATCTCTTCCCCCATCTCGACAAATCCATCAACCGCCATCGTTCACACATATATCATTGCACATCCTTTTCCCTAGATCCGACAAATGTTGATCCATCAAAGAAGCAAAGACGAATCCCTTCCTTTCTTCCCAAGATTCGAGAGTTGAAGCAACAACATTGGCCAAAGAGTGAGGTAGGAAAACCGAGAGGATTGCAGAGAGTGAGAAGAACGAGAGAGAGAAAGAGAGAGAGGGACGGAGAGGATCACAGAGAGTGAGAGACGGTTAAAGGGGGGCGCCGGAGAAGAAGGGCGCGTCAAAGAAGGAAAATGACGCCGAAGAAAAGGGATGTCAAGTTAGGGATTTTTTTTACTTTTTTTATGCTTTAAGAACTTGTACATATATATGCTTCAAGTATTTGTACACTTTTTTTTAATAAAAAGGGCAAGAGACCAAAATGCTTCTCAGTTAATGACAGTTGCAAACAATCCTCGCAGCCAAAGACCATTTGGTAACCCTGGATGATGTTCCTTATAAATTCGAAAAGTTAGGAACGAAAACTAGAATCTCTATAAACCACGGGGTCGATTTTTGTAGCTTACTCATTTTTGTTTAAAAAATTGTAATTTTATGTTGTCTCATTCTTTCTCCACGAAAATAAGTAAAAAAATAACTAATAGATCTTCACTTTCTTTTAAAATTTAATTTTGGAGATTTTTCGCTCTCCTCCAAAACGTGGAGAAAAATTCTTATCTTTCACCTTTTCTTTATTTTGAAGAATGTTTTTGAGATTATATTGAAGCAACAAAAACTCTAAAATCTTCATATTCTTTATTTTGTAGAATCTATTTGAAATGTTCTAACAAGTCAAAATGAATTTGATCAAAATGGATAAGAGCATTTCAAATGAAGCGGTTCAAAATATTGCATACACACTTGATTACGTATATTTTAGACATCTTAAACTCTTAGGGTCTGTTTGGTTGGTTTTTTTTATTAAGGGGTTGTTTACCAAATTTTTTATTAAGTCTTGTATGAATAAATTTGTCTGTCCGGGTAAATTAGTGTTGTTGTTTACTTTTTTTTTCCTAACTCAACGGTCTGATTGAAGGAAATGACCAATTTACCCTCAATATGTATTATGACTGCATCTTTCTACTTGTCCGCATCTTTCTGAATCAACAGATGGCAAGAAATCGATGTAGAAATCAATATACAAACACATAAAAATCGATGAGAACATCCATAGAAGCAAAATTCCATGTTGAAATCACTACAAAACAGAGGCTTATCACCGACGGATGAATCCGTCGGTCCGTCGGTAAAATGGAAATCCGTCGGTGATCCGTCGGTAAATAGCCGTCGGTAAAGAGGTGGTCGGCGTTCAAATTACCGACGGATATTACCGACGGTTATGTTTTCCGACGGATCTCCGACGGTTACCGACGGCGAGGTTATTTCCGACGGATCACCGACGGTCTTCCTTTAGCGACGGATTCTTTCCGACGAATTTAGCGACGGATTTCCGACGGATATTTATTAAATAAAAATTAAATTAAAAAAATACTTTTCGACGGATAATCCGTCGGTAATTTAAATTTTTTTTAAATAATTAAAAATTAAAATTTTCCAGTTTTTTATCCCATACAAAACCTGTCAATTTTTAAATATTACTAATTCTTAAAGTGTACAAAATATCTATAAATACATAAACATAATTCTACGAAGGGGGAAAGGGGGGAAAGGGGTGCTGACTGTTAAACTTGATCATGAACACGTCAAACTGAGCCATTCGTTCCCGCATCTGTCTTTTCTCTACTTCATCTCTATCCATTCGCTCCTGAATCCCGATCCTCTCTGCTTCTTCTCTCTGTAGTCGCTCCTGCAACTGGATCCTCTTTGCTTCTTCTCTCTGTAGTCGCTCCTGCAACTGGATCCTCTCTGTTTCCTCTCTCTCTAACCTCTACCTCAGCTCCTCCAACTGAAATTCAACATTTGACAAACATATATAGAACAATGTCAGACAACATTTAACAAACATATGATTAACAATGTTAAATAACATTTGACAAGCATACCTCCTCATCGCGACGGCCGCACGTGCTCCCGCTCGAACTGACACCTAAATCACCGGTCATAGCATAATAGGGATCCTAACTGGTCCCCCATCCAAAAAGACGGCCCTTACGCCGTCCTCCGATACTACGCTCCCATAACTCGGCGTCATTGGGAGGTACAGTGCTGGGAGGTAAGTCCGGGTACTCCTCCTCCCTATTCCGATGGTAGGCATCCTATAGTTTACCAAATTAGACATTGTCAAGTCAACTAACCTATAGAAAATTCGGCAGCATTTCAACTGTGATTTGAAGATATATCCATGACCTGCTTTTATCAAAACAATCCTATCGTCTGCCCAACAATTGGCAGCCCAAACTAAGTTTGCTATAATTTCTATCTATCTTATAAAACAAACAAATATCTAGTCATGCATAATTGAACTTACCATCATATGAGCTGCATTTGGATAAACGTAGATCGGAGGATCCGTGGTCGGACCAGTCGCACCTGGAACAAGCTTCCTGTTGGTGCAGTGTGTAGCCTCCCAAACCTCGTCGCTGGTAGGCTCACGGCCCCATGCATCTCTCTACAATACACAACTTAAATTGTTAGTAGGTAATAAAATCATGTATATAGTACATATATTCATCAATTATATACATTTAGTCTAGTTGGGCTTTAATGGATTCAGTGGGGCTTTAGCGTTCCCAGTTGGCTTTAACGTATCCAATTGGGCTTTAACATACATACTATACATGATCACATACGTACTTGTATATACATGATCACATACGTATTTGTATATACATGATCACATACGTACTTGTACATACATGATCACATACGTACTTGTATATACATACATGATCACATACGTACTATACATATACACGATGTACATACATACTTTATATATACATGGTGTACATACATTCATGATCACATACGTACTTGTGTATATACATACATGATCACATACATACATACAAACATACATATATATATATATATATATACATACATGATCACAGAAAAAATAAATATTTATTAAATTATTAAACTTACCGACGGATTCTTAAAGGCCGTCGGTAATCCGTCTGTAATTACCAACGGTTTACCGACGGACGTAAAAAAAATATTTATTAAATTATATAAATTACCGACGGATTACTGACGGATTTAAAAATAAAATAAAATAAATTAATATCCGTCGGTAATTTGTACATTTACCGACGGATTACCGACGGATAGTCTATCCGTCGCAAAATTTTCTTTACCGTCGGTAATTACCGACGGATTAAATCCGTCGGTAATTACCGACGGATTAAATCCGTCGGTAAATGTGGTCGGAAATAAGCAATTTTCCAGTAGTGAATCGATATACAAACATATAAAAATACTAATTTTCAATTCATAGAAATCCATAGAAGGAGAAATTGTGGAACCAAAATAATTATCTGATAGTTTATGCTGGCCACAAACACAATTCTTCTGGCAAAAAATTGTGTAACCAAAATTAATCAAACACTGAAAAAAAGGGAAAATGGGAGTAAGAATAACAAGTGACGGTCGCCGAGATGGCGAGGATCGTCGGAGATGGCGAGGATCGCTGGAGATAAACAAGTCAGTTAGAGAAATCGATGAAGAGCAATGAAAGAAACAAACAATATAGAGAAATCGGTGTAGAGAAATCATGTAACAAAATCGATTTAGAGAAACCAATGTAGAGAAACAAATATAGAGAAATTGATAGCTTGTAGATGAAAACGATGGTCGCCGGAGATAGCCAAAGGTGAAGGGTGCAGGAAGTAACCTTGCACGACAGGGGAGCATCTTTACGACGGGGAGGATCTTCACGAAGGGTGCAGGCAGTAACCTTGGTGAAGGCGTGCAACTAGGGTTTAAAGGAAATAAGAGGAAAAAAGAGGCGCGTTTTTTAAACAAGGGTAGCAGAGGTCTTTTTTTGTGGCTGAACCTGGATAACACACCCGTAATAGTTGATCGAATAAGCCTAGTTTTTTCCCATTAAGCCCCAAGTAAACACTTTCATATGGTTGTGCGAATAAGCTCATCCAGCCATTAAGCCCATTAAGTCATTAGTAAACACCCCCTAAGTCATGCATGAATAAAGTTGTATACGTGGATTACTCGGTTTATATAGTTTGGGAAGGTTTTTGTTTGGGAAGGTTCTTCACTGGTGGAAAGAGCATGTTTTTTTAATTGAAAGGGCATATTTGAAAAAAACTTTGTTTTTTGTATAAAGCTCCCCCTAGAAGCTTACTGAATAAGCTACATTATATATCATTAAGTCACTACCAAACAATCATGTATAACTGACTGAAAAAGTTACGAGTCCTATTAAGTTTATTAAGTTGCTAATAAACAAGCCTGTAGACCGTTTTCATTTGAAATTATTGTTGTAATTTACAAATTTTAATTATTAGAGTAAATTATGGATTTGGTCCTTGTGGTTATTAAGTTTTGTTGGTTTTGCTCCATCCAACTAACTTCATTTGACCCACTTTCGTTAACTCTCCACTACTAGAAAAGTGGGTATTAGCGACGAACTTCATCCCTCACTAATTAACGACAGATTGACCACAAACCCCATCTTTCACTAATTCATCACTAATTAGGCTATGTTTGGCAAACTAGCTGATAAACTAGTTTATAACTGATAAGCTAGTTGGTGACTGATAAACTAGCTGGTAACTGATAAGTTAGCTGATGAAAAAGTCACGTTTGACAAAAACTAGCTTATAAGCATGTAAAATTACTAAAAAGGACATATAGAAAAAATAATCAATTATAATATTTAATAAGATAATAAAAACAAATTTATAGTAATATAATATATTAATTAATACAAATAAATTTTAAAACCAAATTTTAAATCAAATTAATAGTAATATAATATATTAAAAATATATTATTATATATATTATAAATTTTGAATTTTAACAAATTTTAGAAAAATCTACATTAACTTATGATTTTAAATAGCTGTTACATATAATATGGAAAAAGTAATCAAATAATAATTACAAAAATAATAATAATTGATAAATAAAATATATTTATCAATATTAAAAAATTGATATAATTATCAATAATTCTAAATAATTAAAAACTAATATCAATGTATAATTAAAATTTATGTTATAATTTTCAGATAATATTATTTAATATTTATTAATTAATAATAATAAATTTTAATAACTAATATTTATTTATAATTAATAGTTAATATATAATAATGAATATTAATGAGGGTATTATTAGAATAATCACAAAAAGCTTCTAACTAGCTTATGGTCATCCAAACATGTACCCAGAAAATAAGTTAACATATAAGTTTGTGGTAAATCATTCGCTAACTAGTGACGGATTAGCGAATGATGAGTTAGCTTAGCGAGGGATTAGTGAATGTGAGTTTGTGGTCAATCATTTGCTAACTAGTGACGAATTAGCGAGGAATTGCCCACAAACCCCATCCCTTGCTAATTCCTTGGTAATTAGCGACAAATTAGTGACAGATGGGTTTTTGGTCAATCCCTCGTTAATCTGTCACTCATTAGCGAGGGATTGACCACAAACTCATCCCTCACTAATTAGCGACAGACACGTGTCATTTGTCGCTTATTAGCGAGAGATTTATTAATTTTTCTTGTTTTCTCATTTGTATATATATATTATATGTACACATGTGTATGTGTTATATGTATCAGTCAGTTCATGTTATATATATGTAAACATGATGCGTATGTGTGTTAGTTGATAACCGGGATTGGATCTATGTATATATTGTTGTATATATGTGATGTGTGTATATGTGTTGTATACATGTTTATATACATGTGTATTTGGGAATGTATAGATAATGTGCATGTGTTGTTTGGTAACCGCATATGATGTATATATGTATGTGAATGTATTGATAATAATATGTGTGTATGTTGTTTGGTAATTGTATACAAATAGTTATTAAGTCATCATTGGTGTTATTAAGCTTCAATAAGTCATAAAGAGTCTTATTAGGATATAATGGATCATAGTGGGTCTTATTGAGTTATAGTGGGTCTTACCAGTCTTAGCGATCCCGATAGACACCACATGCATATATGCAGTACACACTGCATACAAACATATAATAAGTCACCATTGGTGTTATTAGGCCTTAATAAGTCATAAAATGTCTTATTAGGTCTTAATGAGCTTTAATGGGTTTGATTAGGCATTATTGGATCTATTTGGTTTTATTCGATTTTATTGGGCTTCAATGCGTTTTATTGGACTTTAATGGATCTATTGGGCTTTATTTGGTTTTATTAGGCTTTAATGAGTTTTATTAGGCTTTATTGGGCTTTAATGAGTTATATCGGACTTTAATGGATCTATTGGAATTTTTCGGTTTTATTAGGCTTTATTGGGCTTTAATGAGTTATATCGGGCTTTAATGGATCTATTGGAATTTTTCGGTTTTATTAGGCTTTAATGAGTTTTATTGGGTTTAATCGGTTCTATTAGGTTTTATTCGGTTTTATTGGGCTTTAATAAGTTTTATTGGCCTTTAAACGCTTTTAATCGGCTTTAAAAAAACAAATTTAATAATTTAATAAATTAATAAATAATTTAATAAATACTAATAGTTTATAATTAATTATTCTTTAATTATTTATAATTGATTATTCTTTAATTATTTATAATTAAAGATTATTTTAATAATGTAATAATTATTACTTATTAATTAGAAAATAATTTAATAATATAATAAATAATAAATCATGATTTACAATTAAAGTTTATTTAATAATTTGTTAATTATTAATTAATTAGAAAATAATTTAATAAAGAGTAAACTCTAATTTTGGTCCTGAGGTTTATTAAAACCTTTGAAAATGGGACCTGAACTTTGCTTATTCTAGAAATCGTCCTTGTGGTTTTCATTTTGCTCTGAAAATGGTCCCTACCCACTAACTCCGTTAACTTTCTATGTTAGAGAGATGGGCATTTTTGTCCATTTATAGACTTAGCAAGTTAACGGGAACTATAAATGTCCCTCACTCTAACAAAAAAAAGTTAACGAAGTTGGTAGCTAGGGACCATTTTCAGAGCAAAATGAAAACCATAAGAACGATTTTTAGACTTAGCAAAGTTCAGGTCCCATTTTCAAAGATTTCAGTAAACCTCAGGGACCAAAATTGGAGTTTACTCTTTAATAAATTAATAACTAATAAATAATTACTCATGATTTATATTAAAGATTATTTAATTATTTATTAATTTTTATTTAGGAAATAATTTAATAACTTAATAATTAATAATTAATTAATTTGGCCCTCGCTAATCCATCACTAAAAATGTCCTCGCTAATTCATAGCTAAAATGTCGTCACTCAAGAAATAACCCTTTCCATCGTTGATCCGTCGTTGATAGTAATATGTCGCTAATCCGTTACTGATACTAATTCGTTGCTGATATCCATCACTGATAGCATCATCCACGCCTTTTTGACCCACCGACTATCAACGACGAATCTAAGCATTAGCGATGGATTAGCGACGACTCTGCCTGTCGCTGATAGTTACCAGTTTTATAGTGCCTCCATGTGTCTTGCACACAATGGTAAAATGGTCATTTTAATACCAAGGGTTTATTTGCAACCCAATTCACTCCCCTGGCTCTTTCTCTATATCTATCTCCTTGCCTGAATCTCCTCTCTACTAGGCGGCAAAGGCGGCTAGGGTACTGTTATTGCCACTGCCTTCACCCTTCTGCCTTTTGTAACTCCATCTACTTCCCATCCTTTCGTTCAATCACGATTATGCCACTTCTTCGCCATGCTACTCTCTAGCAGTGTCGTTGACCACATTATTGCAATGATGATAGAGTCTTAATTATTTAGATTAGATGGTGAGGAAACTACAACAACGGTAGAGGATTCTTATGCTTCTTGTGCTCTTCAAGATCCCACCAGGAATAACTATTTTTGCTTCCTATGTTTCTTCAATATCCCATGATGAGAATAGTTAGGGTTTTGATTGGTTATTGTGTAATACCCCAAAATCTGGAAAATAACGACTAATTTAAATTTTTATTTAACACTAAGGTTTACTCCAAGTTAAATCTGAGAGAGGATCTTTGAGTTACTTACAAGGTAAGATAAAATTAAAAGGCAAGAAACTTCCAAACCTAGCCTCATACAAGAACTAGGTTAAGAACGAGTGTTACTATCTCTAACGATACGAAAAACGTTTCAAAGATTTAAGTCATTCACGAGTCTCCAACTAGCACTCGACCTTGCTCAAGTGTCGCTAATCGCGCCCCCACAAGGCACTGATGCACATGCTGACAAGAAAAATGTTAGGCTTAAAGCCTTCAAGGAATTTTCATCCCATATAAAATGGTAAAATTGAAAGAAATGCAATTTAAATCACAATTTTCCAAATGAAATGTATTTATTATAAAAGCAACATCTTTTGCAAAACCTACCGTTTCCGTAATGAAAACTCGGTGACCGAAGTACCCTATTGTAGTATGAAACCAAAACATAATGCCTAATATTTAAATTAAAACATGAATAAAACTCTAGTACCAAACACAAAAACATGGATAAGTTTCAATATCCAAAACCACAAATTATGGATAACACTTATATCCAAAACAACACCGAAATCATGGATAACACTCTATATCCAAAAACAACACCTTTCGGTGATGGAAATGACTCATTTACATCGATCATGGTGAAACATAAAGTAAGTCATTCATCAACGTCAACGAGATTCACTCAAGGTCAATGAGCTTCATATACTACTCTACTGAGTACCACCGCAAGACCCTAACTCCGTATACGACTCCAATGAGTACCACCGCAAGCTTTAAGGTGACATGGATTCTTACCCGTGCTCTAGATGAGTCTCACCCACAAAAGTCAATGGTGTCTGTATATACTCCAACGAGTACCACTGCAAGATCCAAATATTGACTTGGTAACCACCCACTAGAAACTATAGCGAGAACATAAAACTTCTCACTTAAACAACAACGTTCGACCGACTGGTCCTGGAGTCTGACCCTAACAAGTTCAACTTAGAAATATTAAATGACATCGATAAGACATAAGTCCCTTAGTCTGCCTCTACATGAGTCTACCTCTGTAATACCTAAAATGACATCAAATGACTCATATATCTATATGGATCCAATGCATTACAGTCTAGACTTATATGACTCCAATTGAATGATTAACCCACTCAAAACATGTAATTCTCTAATAAATATGCATTAAATGCAAATCACGTCAAAAGCTCAACATTGAGCAATTTAAGCCGGACAAATATCCTCAAAACTCCCTTGAGCCAAAATCAAACCAATAAACTTCATACTTATGTGACTACTCAATAAAAGTCAACACCCTTGAACCAAAATCAAACCAATAAACTTCAGACTTATGTGACTACTCAATAAAAGTCAACACCCTTGAGCCAAAATCAAACAATAAACTTCACACTTATGTGACTACTCAATAAAAATCAACGTAAGCAATAAGAGGCATTTAACCAATGTTTGTGCAAACACATACACACATATGCATTAGAGATGAGTTCATACGAAAACAATATTTGTTTAAGAAAACACGAGAACAATCGAGTACATACAAAATCATATATGATTCACATAAAAAATCATATATGATTCACGCGACTTTGCCTCGCGGCCAAACTCGTCCGCGTCCAGTTTTTGCCAGTTAATGTAAAATCACATATGATTTTGTACATGATTTACTATATTTTCTTATTTTCTTAAATATTTATCGTTCTCATTTGAAACTCTTGTTACACTTCTAATAATTATTAGTAATAAAATATAAATTATTAATTCATTGAAATATCTTCCGTATCCATCTATCCAAACATATGCCACCAACCAGGCTGTTTATGTTCTAGTAATGCAGACCAATTAATGGTGGAAATAAATTAATTGTGCTAAATAATGTATATATAATCATACGTTAATTAATAATTAATAGAGTACTAATTAACCTTAAAATTTTCCAATACACAATGTCTGCTTCCAAGAAGTTGTTAGCTTTCGAAAGTGAGTTGTTATTTCTACGCAATAAAAATGCTTCAAGTAATTTGTGTTAATGTTACGTCAACAATTAATTACAGACTCGATATCGATTAAATACTAATTCAAGTCAAAATTGAAACATGAATTCATACCATGAACATGACTAACATATGAAATTAACATTATCTACTAGGAATATGGAACAACCTTGATACAAAATCGACGACAAAGGTATTGCTCAAGCTAGGGCCGTAATGGGTAGGATATGATCAGTAGGGTAAGGTTCGTTATCCAATCTATTTAAAATAGCAGATAATGAAACGGGTAATTATCCATCTCATAAAACTCTTATCCATATCCTACCTATCCTACCCATTTAAAGTAGCGGATAAACGAAACGGGTAATGAATAAATGATCAAACAAAAATTCATTTTGACCTACAAATGGTATTGTTAAATATAGTTATTATTTTAAATCTAATTTGTTCTAATAAACATTTTATTACTCTAAATATATAGAGTATATAATCATAGTATAATATTTTAAAAATAATATAAAAATTGTAAGACAAAACTTTTCGTAATATTTATTTTCCTGACCCGTCTTGTTTCTCATTTAATCATCATGAAATCCCTCAAACGATAAATAGAAAAAAAAAAATTAAAGTACACATTAATATACGACAACATATAAGGGAGATGTTTAGGAGATTAAGATGTATCATCTTGACCTGTATAAGAAGTATATAAAATGGTATGATAAATTCGCAATGCTAGGTTTTGGTAAAACCTAGAAACCAAGCAAGAAACCCTAGTGAAGAAGATGAGATCTTGAAGTTCCAACCACCAACACTTGAATCCTTGCACTTAATACCCGTCAATGCCTCCAAAAGACTCTTAAAAATGATGCCTTAAACGCCTTAGGTTCGAAGTAAATGAAGAGAGAAATAAGGAGATGAAGAAAAATGATAAAATTTAGCTCGAAACAACTTTTTATGCTTCAAGGCCTGCTGGCTATAGTGCCCGACGATTGTGACAGTGTCACTATCGTGTGTCACAATCTTGTCGATGTATCAGCTCTCGATACATCTAATGTTATCGTGACATGCTATTGTGATAGATGTCACAATCACGTGTCACAATCGCACGGATGTACCAGCTCTCGGTACATGTGATGCTATCGAATTATGATATTATGACATATACCACAATCACATGTTACAATCGCACAAATGATACATCTGATGCTATTGTGTATGTTATTGTGACAGCTGTCACTATCGTGCAAAAGTTAAATATTCCAATTTTGACAACAAGGTTAACTCGGTAAATCCCGAAATTCCATTTAATATATATAATATGAACATACAAATGTTACATAGGAGGTTTCAAATACAAACCATGTACTCCTTACAAACCAATCTTAACAGTCCATCTAGTCTAATAAATATTTGGTTCCATAAATATCTTGATTGTTTCCTAATCTAAAGTCATAATCATAATGAATTAACTTTATCATTAGGGGTGAGCATGGGTCGGGTCAGATCGGAATGGAAAATGGAAAACCTGATCGGGTTTCGGGTAGGAAATGGAAGCCCCGAATTTTGTAATTAGGTGAATCGGGTTTTAGGTGTCTAGCCTAGCCGGGTTTCTGGTTTGATCAGATCGGATTTCGGATAATCCATTTTTTTCTTTTTCCAAAAATGGATTTCGGATAATCCATTTTTTTCTAAACTTGGCGTCCCAAAAATGCTCCCAAGCTCACAACTAAAGTCTACTAGACCTTCTTGACGGTCGCCCTGCTAGAACCTGAGATACACATCAAACCAATCAAGTGTTAGGCCAAACGACCCTAGTGAGTTGAGCAATAATTATGACATAAGCATTTAAATCATTTATAGACAAAAGGACCATACAGGAATCAATGGGGGGAGACCCATCACACTAATGAATTTCACCTCAAGTCAATGTACCTTGATGTTTACTCGCATGAGCAACATCCCGAAGGCCCGACACATCCGAAGACTACCTCTCAGGCATTACTCCAAACGGCGGAGGTCTAGGTGCATACCATCATCGTGGCACCCTAAGACTACATCCTCCTAGTGCTTACTCATAGTTCATCCAATATACATGTAATATCCATCTTTTATACACAACTTATATCAACAAGATACATGTATAAGACCTCACATAGTTCCAATCCCATTTTAGGTCCAAAACTCTAAAACATGCAAGATCAAAAATGATTTCCATTAATCACATGATAATACTCCATCATGATCCCACCAAAATCCACATAAAGAGTATTAACCAAAACTCCAATAATCCCAAAAGTAGCAATTAGGTCAAACTTATCAGGTGATCAGGTATAATCATGAATATGTTATAATAACAAGTAGCATGTTAGGATATGTATCTCATTGGAAAAAGGTTGATAGAAAACTCACTATCTAGGTTTTGGTTAAAACCCTAGAAAATTAGGAGAACTTTAGAAGAGATGAGGTGAAGGGTACTTGGAGTTGAAGACTTGAAATCCTAAACCCTTCAATAAATGCTCAAGGAACCAAGAATCTCTCCTCAACCAACTAACAAATTAATGTGTAACATCCCGCCTGCCTCGACAACAATATTGTCCGCTTTGCCCCTGGATTTAACCAACGTGTAGCGCACGGATTTGTTTCTGGCGACCTGGTGAGAAACTTCCCAGGGGGTCACCCATCCTGGGACTACTCCCACCTAAGCACGCTTAACCTCAGAGTTCCCAGAACCTGACGTGCTTGTGGCCCCAAAACGTGTTGTTGTTAAGAAGGCCAAGATATTACTTATAACACCCAACATCACTCCTGTCCACGACCGATATGGGATATGCCTAAGGTGTTACAAACACCCCCCCTTGGGACTCATCATCCTCGATGAGGTTTGCCCCATATCCCGAACGGCACAGGAGTGGCTCTGATACCATATGTAACATCCCGCCTGCCTCGACAACAATATTGTCCGCTTTGCCCCTGGATTTAACAACGTGTAGCGCACGGATTTGTTTCTGGAGACCTGGTGAGAAACTTCCCAGGGGGTCACCCATCCTGGGACTACTCCCACCCAAGCACGCTTAACCTCAGAGTTCCCAGAACCTGACGTGCTTGTGGCCCCAAAACGCGTTGTTGTTAGGAAGACCAAGATATTACTTATAACACCCAGAGCCACTCCTGTGCCGTTCGGGATATGGGGCAAACCTCATCGAGGACGATGAGTCCCAAGGGGGGGGTGTTTGTAACACCTTAGGCATATCCCATATCGGTCGTGGACATGAGTGATGCTGGGTGTTATAAGTAATATCTTGGCCTTCCTACAACAACGCGTTTTGGGGCCACAAGCACGTCAGGTTCTGGGAACTCTGAGGTTAAGCGTGCTTGGGTGGGAGTAGTCCCAGGATGGGTGACCCCCTGGGAAGTTTCTCACCAGGTCGCCAGAAACAAATCCGTGCGCTACACGTTGGTTAAATCCAGGGGCAAAGCGGACAATATTGTTGTCGAGGCAGGCGGGATGTTACATAATGCTTAGCAATGAATGAAGAGAAGTGGGTATAGAGTTGCTAAAAATCGCCCCTTAGGGTTCCTCCCTTTAAAAATTTGATTTGTGAAGTTAAAATGAGGAGATAGGGAGAAAAAGGGTATTAAAACTCGTCAGATGTGCCCAGGCGATTGTGCCAAGGGCACTTTCGCCGAAAGTGTACCGAGAGTGAGAGTCGTGGCTCGGCGAGAGTGACTCGACGATTGTGACCACATGTCACTTTCGCCGTCACTTTATCCGGGGAGGTACCGAGAGTTCATCCAAAACCCCCGCGATTGTGCCTTCGCGGTTGTGCCTTCGCGATTGTGCCTCATGGCACTCTCGCTCTCACGGTACTGAACTTCTAAAACTTTTAAATTAAAACGGTGAGACTCGGACCTAGGCATTTCATTATCGATAAACATAAGCGGAATATAAGCATTAAACAATTAAGAGTTCAAGACGGGAAACGCGATTACTTGAGGGATTTTTTTACGGGTGTTACAATACGACTAGGTATTTTTAGGAAAAGTAATTAAAAAATAGTATTTATATTAGTTAATAAAAATTCGGGTTTTGGGTCGAATCGGGTGACGGAGATTAAGACCCTATCCGAACCTATATACCCGACCTAAATTTCGGACTTTGGGTATCGGGTATGATCAGGTAGTTAGGATCGGGTTGTTCGGGGATTTTTTGGGTCGATTTTTCGGATTTTTCGGGTACGGTTGGGTTTTACTCACCCCTACTTATCATCTTCCATAAATATATCGATCATGATGAATGAATCATAATTATTGTTCATAAATATCTTGATTGTTTCATAATACAAGTGTTGGTTCTGGTTTGTAAGAATTATATGGTTTTTATTTGAAACCTCCTCTATATACATATATATATATATACACACACACACACACATAGTGTTAGGTTCAAACAAGAATGTGGTCAATTTGCGAGAAGGGGGAGAAGTTCCAAAATCATATATGATTATGCGTGATACACACACTTAATTATATAAGATTAAACACATGTTACGTTGACCGGCACATAGTGAGCAACCTTCCCCATGACCTTTGGTGGCGTTCACCAAGATGCACACATCCCTTTTGGATGTGTTTAATCATATACGATTAAGCATCCATATCACATGTAATCAGATACAATATTGAAACTTCTCATCTTCTCGCAAATTGATCAACTTCTCATTTGATCCTTGCTCTATATAGGGTGTGTGCCTATAGGCGAAGGATCGTGTGAGAAGTTGAGGTTAACGTGAGAAGTGGATCTGAACCGTTGATCATTTTTAATCAATGTCCTCCCATGAATTGTGGCTTAGAAGGGAATTGATCTGGTGCATCTTGTGCATCTTATCTCGGTGTATCTCATTCTAATGTGCATCTATTTCTCATCCAACGCTTGATAACCACTTACCACACTTCTCATGTTAACCTCAACTTCTCACCGGAACCTAACCCTATCTATCTATCTATCTATCTATCTATCTATCTATCTATCTATCTATCTATCTATCTATCTATCTATCTATCTATCTATCTATCTAGGGAGAGATTCATTTGAGAAATGGTAAATATATGAGAAATAGAGAAGTAATCTTAGCCATTCATCTGGTTAACATTTGCGGCTTTGATCGCGAAGCACCGGATAATTCCTTGTGTGGTCTATAGAAGGTAGAGGGGTAATTTCGTAAAATACACGAGATGAGTTCATATATGAATCTGTATGAATCACAAAGATTCATATATGAATCTGTTAATTAGTTCAACCGATTCATATATGAATCTTTGTGATTCACAAAGGTTCATATATGAATCTTTGTGATTCATACATATTCATATATGAATCTTTGTGATTCATACAGATTCATATATGAATCTGTTAGTTAGTTCAACTGATTTATATATGAATCACAAAGATTCATATATGAATCAGTTAAAAGAGTTCAGTTGTGAATTGCACTGGTAACTGATTCATATATGAACATATAGTTCATATGTGAATTATACATGTTCATATATGAACACAACCCGTGTGTTTTGTAAAATTTACGAAATTGTTTTTCTATTTTTTGGATAGCCGCAACTTTTGACCAGTCAAAGCCGCAATATTTGACTAGTCAAATCCGATCTTGACCATATGAATGGCTAGGATTACTTCTCTATTTCTCATATATTTACCATTTCTCAAATGAACCAAACACTATATATATATATATATATATATATATATATTGTTGAAACCATTGAACTTTAGGTGATAAATTTTGCAAGTCGAGTGAGTTAGGTAACTGGTCAAATTGGGTAAATTTTTAGGGTCGACAAAACGGGTCAGGTTAGGTTGAATCACTAATTAACACTTCTAAAATTTAATAAAGATTTAATTTATTAAATATGATTACAAATAGCAGTATACATGGAAATCTTGAAACATAATTTGGTCGTATCCTTATTTTGTGAACTATTTTTCAAAAGCATATTGAAGGTTCTATACTTTGAATAATCTCTATTAAAGTGTGTAATTTGAAATTTGTCTATTTCATATAATGTACTTTTAAAAAACACGTCAACTTCATTTATATCATATCAACATTGAGTATCCAAATAGCCATAAGTGGGAGTCCGGATACCCCGGAATTGTGTGTGTGTTTAACTTGCCGATCAAAACAAAAAACATCGAGCATCCAAATAGCCATTTTTCATGGTATAGACCTTTAAACGGGGTTCTGAAAGTATGTTTCATTTGAATGTATATTTTAGCAATTAAAAAACAAATATTTAAATTACCATCTATCTTTTTATTAAAACAATTAATTTAATAATGTTATAAATATTTGATTATGTCATAATTAAAAGACTATAAAGTATAAGGTGGAAAAGGTACCACCAAGTAGTCAATTGGATGTCATTGTCTTCCCTATCCATTTTATGAAGTTGCAATCAAGATGAAGAATTTATACACGAAAAGTAACTTATCTCTTTAGTCAAACTCTTATTTAACGTTGTATTTATTCATGTTTTTTGTATTATTATAATTACATATTCAAGATCTAATACGTATATACATTCTCTTCCACCATGTTACAACTTATCTTTTGCTCTTTTGATTTAATGATATCATCCACTATCCAAATCATATCTTATCATAAATTTTGTTAACTTTCTGAAAAAGAGCAATGTTATATCTTTTTATAAAGCATTTTATAAAAACTCTGCATACCGATCTTACAAAATTATTTATATCTATCTATACTATATTATAAAAACGGTATAAAAAACTCTTAATTACCACATTTTTAGCACATGTTACAACTAATTAAAGCCAATTACTTAATTTACAATTTCTTAATGCTTTGGTACAATCTTTCCAAGCACAGTATCGCACATAATCATCTATTTGTGGAATGGATACTCATTTATTAATATAACTATTTATTTTTTGGTGGAGGATTTTATAAAATAAATTTTATATTAGCATAATCTATTTTAAATGTAGATTTTACATTTAAATCTATATTAATGAGATGTAATATAAAATCTTTTTTCTTCCGTATTTTTTTATATTACATCTCATAATGATTTTTTCATATTTTATTTTATAAAATCTTTTTACATAATGATATGTAATATAAACTCTTTTTTCTTCCGTATTTTTTTTGCTAATATAAAATATATTTTATTTTATAAAATCTACACATATTTTATATTAGCATAATATAAAATCTACACGTATTTTTTTTTCACGAGCATTAAAATAAGAAGAAAGAAGATTGATATGAATTAAAAATAAAAAATAACGAGATACACTAATAAATTATGGTATTCTTTAAAATAAAAGTATTTCGCAATACTTTTCAAATTAACCAAGTGTAAAGAAAATAAAATAGAAACGATGTAGATATAAAAATATTTTCCCATATTTTTAATATATTTAAATTTAAATGTAAAATCGAAAATGAAAATAAAAGATTTTAAAATATTCTCTACATTCACTATAAATATATATAGTTTCTCTATGTATCATCCGAGTACAAAAAGAAGACGAACGGTCGGGTGTCAATGACGGAACCTGCAACTGAACAAAAGGTATTCCACTATATTTTTGTTTCTTTGAAAAACTATTTTTTTATATTTTATTTTATTTACTGGGGATTTGTTTATATTTTTTAAAACTCACAATCATATTTTTCGAAGTAGGGGAATAAGATATATATATATATATATATATATATATATATACATATCTTTATTTTTATCGACTAATACTATGAGGTCTTGAAGTCAATAGTCAGATAAATTTTCAAGTGGTACTGAGTGAATTTGAACTATACCAGTTGAGTTGCCGGTTACAAAAGATAGAAATAATTTATTTTCTTTGTCATATTTGATGTGAGTTGAATGTTGTTAATTGATCTACAGATTTATACGTTCAAAGTGATTGTCAAGTGTTGTCGATGAGGTTTCAGAAAAATTGCAAAATCTGTAAAAACGTATGTTCATATTTATAATTATTTCAATAATAGTGATATGTTGTGAGACATGTCGTTTGAGTTTTAAATAATATAATACAAAACTATTATCAATATTATTGCACAAACTCATAACAACAAACGATTAAGAATATATGCAAGTTAACCACTTATGAAAATACATTCGTTTTTCACATTGTATTTCATTAACTGTTAACAGAGAAATTCCGTTTCATTTTAACTCGGTTCAATATTCCAACAAAAAAATTATCCTCTCGTGCAATGCACGGGCCCAACACTAGTACTATATTATAAAGATGACATAAAAACTCTTAAAAACAAGTCTTAAAGCTTAATGTACAGCTATTTAATGCTAATTACTTAAAAAACAACTATTAAAGTTGTATATACTACACTTAATGCTATTTATTAATTTTCAATCATTATCTCTAACCATTTTAACTCTCCTAAAATCATTTCCCAATTTAACTCCCCTAAAATAACTCTCAACATAATTAAATATAGAATAAAAATCAAATTTTAAATATAAAAATATAAAATATAATTAAAAAATCTAACAGAATATTTTATAAAAAAAATTATATTATTAAACCAAAATAAATTACATTATATTATTAAGTCTAAATTAAACAAATTTATATAAAAAAATCATTATCAATCTCTCACAATCAACCAAAATCGTAATGTAAATCGACAAAAAATAGAAAATAAAATGAAACATTAAAATCACGATGTATCTAGCAGTATTGTGCGAGTACACTTCTAGTCATTTATAAAGAGTGTTAAAAGAGTGTTCAAGAAGAATATTATAGAATTATTATGTTCTGAATTTTGTGTTATGCTCCCGTTTAGTGTCCTCAAGTTAATTATGACGAATAATAATTAGAACCATTTTGATTCCAAACGAATCTATCTTTAGTTTTACATAAATTGTTTTCATTTAACAGTTTGTTTGTTTGTTTGAGAAGAAACAAAAAAACTTCATTTATTGATAGATTTGTATATAATTGAAACTCTAACTTTTTGTCAAGAGTTTGAAAATAACGTTTATATTTAGATTGGATAAAGTCTTTTATATTAAACTCAATATGATATATAAAGAATTTTATAATAATTTAAGGTTTTTAAAATTACAAAAGATACAAATAAAAAAAATAAAAGAATAATTATTATTGGCATATCAATCCAACCCATAATAAAAATATGCATTTTAATCCAAGCTCGTTTTAAATAATTATTCAATTCATTTAAAAAATCAAATTAAATCAAACGAATTTAGTATATTTTATTTAAATATAAAGTCTGAAATATATACAAATCTATCTTCTATTAAAAAAAAATTGAAGTAGTTGTTTTGATGAAGACTCCTGCCAAACGAGTGTTGAAATGTTTCATATGACATTGAATTTTATATTCATTGATAATATATTTTTTAACTTCCAAATAGGAAAAGAATGTTGTCACTTTTCAGTCCACCAAGAACATGTTGGTTGTTAAGATGGAATGTTGCTATTAAATCAAAGCAAATCAATTATGATCAAATCAATGAATAAGAACAATGTTGTGTGGGTCCATGACTAAGGGTTTGTTCGGTTCATTTTTCATTAAGTCATGTATAGATAAAGTTGTTTGTAGTGATAAATCTGTCTGAATGATAATTGATAAGTTATTGTTTGGTTGTTATGTTGAATAGACAATTTGAATGATAAAAATTATTGTTTTACCCTTTATTTTATGTTGAAGAAAAAATAGTCTCCTATCTCTACACCATGTTAACATTAAAGAAAAAACTAATTAAGTTGTGGTGGATCCATCACCACAAGGAGGAGGAGGAGGAGGAGGAGGAGCAGCAATATAGCAAAATCAACCAGAAACGTTGATCCCAGAATCCCAAAATCACGAGCAAAAAAAAATCGGAGACTAAAGATGAAGAACCCTAAATCAGAAACGTTGGTCCGATTGCCACTGTAATCAAGCAAGAAAGATGAAGAACAGATCGGGAAACACCCAAAAACCTAGCAAAAAATTGAGGGGCAGACTTCAGGAACGGAAAGGGCTCGATTTCATGGAGGAACAATATCAGGGAGGACCACATGTCAAACACCCAAAAACCTAGCAAAAAACGAGGGGTAGATGAACGATTTCATCTTCTCCATCCCACACAGAAAATCGATCTGGCCTCATCTTCTCATCTTAGATGGAGAAATCGATAGAGAAATTGATAGAGAAATCAAAATCAACATACATGGATGATGGAGATGCAGACATGATTCACATGAAGAAGCTCTAACCCATAGGTCGTATTTTTTTGAGTGAGGAGGGGATATGGAAAGAAAAGAGGGGAGGAGGGTAGTTGGGGAAATTGTAGGGATTTTAATGGCTGAGTGTAAATGACATAAGTTTTTAGCTGACCAATTCAACGATGAGTTGACCGAATAAGCCGGTATCGAACACCTGGATATGGTTGTGCGAATAAGCCATATCCACCATACAGCCCATTCAGCCACAAACGAACAACCCCTAAATATTATTTTTAATTTAATTTGCTTATAATTAAGGTTTCAGTAGAGACAACAAAGGTCATGTGTCCACTCTTTGACAAGTCTAATTCAATGAGGTACAGTATTGGCACTGTTCCTTTGAGAACCGATCTCATTCTTTAACCGGTGTAGAAAAATGTCATAACTGATCTCAAGCTAGCATGATCAATGGTCCTTAAATAGGTCTATGTTTTTTTTTATTATAATCACTTTTTCACTGAAATATCTTTTGAAAATGATATTGTTGCTTCAAGATAAGCATTAATTAGATGGGTGTCTGGATTGATATTTAATGTTTCGTTTGCTTCCATGAAGCGGATTTGGACGTCCGACTTTGTGTAAACAATGTGTTCGCTACTTTCCAGGAAGCAATGCAGATGTTTATTTTCGTCAATATCGATGAAAAAAATATCTTCGACAAGTTTTATTCTTACAATTATAGATATTGTAGTGCTAGTGATTCGATATCTTCTTTCTTAAAAATATTTGTCTTCTTCCTGCATGTTTGGTGTCGGTGTGTGGACTTGGACACTTCCATGTTCTTCGAATATATACATAGTGTTTGGTTCATTTGAGAAATGGTAAATATATGAGAAATAGAGAAGTAATCCTAGCCATTCATATGGTCAAGATCGGATTTGACTAGTCAAATATTGCGGCTTTGACTGGTCAAAAGTTGCGGCTATCCCAAAAATAGAATGACAATTTCGTAAATTTTACAAAACACACGGGTTATGTTCATATATGAACATGTATAATTCACATATGAACTATATGTTCATATATGAACCAGTGCAATTCACAACTGAACTCTTTTAACTGATTCATATATGAACCTTTGTGATTCATATATGAATTAGTTGAACTAACTAACAGATTCATATATGAATCTGTATGAATCACAAAGATTCATATATGAACCTTTGTGATTCATATATGAATCTGTATGAATCACAAAGATTCATATTTGAATCTGTATGAATCACAAAGATTCATATATGAATCAGTTGAACTAATTAACAGATTCATGTATGAATCACAAATTCATATATGAACTCATCTCGTGTATTTTACGAAATTACCCCTCTACCTTCTATAGACCACACAAGGAATTATCTGGTGCTTCGTGGTCAAAGCCGCAAATGTTGACCAGATGAATGGCTAAGATTACTTCTATATTTCTCATATATTTACCATTTCTCAAATGAACCTCTCCCTATATCTATATATATATATATATATATATATATATATATGTGTGTGTGTGTGTGTGTGTGTGTGTGTGTGTCTATAAGGGTCTGTTCAAATATGAAGGTTAAATATCGTGATAAGATAAGAATGTAAGGGTAAAAAAAGATTTATATGTGAAGATGAAGGATCATGTGAGAAGAAAATTTAATTAAAGTGAGAAGGTAAGAAAAGATCTTGATCCTTGATCACTTTTAATCTTAAAATCACCCATAAATCGTGTTTTATATCGGGATTGATCCGATGCATCTCGGTGCATCTCATCCTAATGTGTATCCAAAGGTGAAGATCACTTCTACTTCTCACCATAACTTTCTTTCTCTACAAAAGTCAACCCTATATGTGAATCATTATTCTTTGTGTTGAACGTGCAAGTTACTATCGTAAAAATCTTTTAAGCAAACGCATAACTCCAAAAATTATTATAAAAACCATGTCTTCCAAACCACTTGGGTTGTGAAGCACTGGTAAAGCCTTTAGGGGATGTAATGGACGATCTCATCTACCCAGGGTTCAAATCCAAGCGCTGCCAAAGCTCTTGTGGCCATGGAGGTTCACCTGCGATGACTCCAGGCCATTCGTGGTTACCTAAAAAAATCATGTCTTCCATGGAAATTAAATCCTCCCACCACAAGAACGAAAACATATTAATTATGAAATTACGATACTAACTTGACGGTTGTTAATGTAACACCCTAAATTTTAGCAAAATAAAATTTTCGAAAATTTTGCAATATGACGGCTATAAACTGGTAAACCTAGGTATAACAAACTGTTAAAACAATCCCAAAGTATCATCCCGATAAAACGGGGAAACAAGATATGACCTTTACAATTGATCAAATGAAGAATACACTAACAACCTAATAATCTAACTTAAGTAAGAAAGATTAGGATCGGGTGTTGCTATTCTTCCAAAAATGTGTCAGCTAATCAAAAATGTCGGTCTATACATCTCCCAAAAAGACCGCTCTTGATCTCAAAGCTATCCGCTCAGTCCCGACGAACCCCACCGGAAACCTGACCTGTTATACATGTCATTTTAAGAAAAAAATGTTAGGCTAAAGCCTAGTGAGATCAAACATTTGCAGTTTAAATATTCACACGTAAAAGTGAGTAAAAGAGTTCCATTTATGACAACAATAGTAAAAATAATAATAATAATAATAATAATAATAATAATAATAATAATAATAATAATAATAATAATAATAATAATAATGCTCTTGAAACATAGCAATTACCTCTTGGGTTAACGGGGGAGACCCGCTTACTAACACAAATGACGGAACACAAAAGTAAGTCATTTGATGAGTCAGTAAAGCCAATACAAATAAAGTACACGCAAGGGATGTCAGACTCAGTGGCTTTAAACGTACACCCACGGAAACTCAAGTTCAACCCCGAGGGGTCCTTACGTCGAGCTCCTCATCCAATATCGTAATACTTGAGCATGAAGGACTTGTAACCCATTCTGATGTCTAACGTGCCTCGACGTGGAAAACTAGTCGTCCCAACGTCGGAACAATAATATAACAACTTACGGGGTCATGACTTCCAAATGCAACAAATAAGCCAAATAATGCTCATAATGCCCAACGAATATTCCCACAATTGATAATATGCATAAATGTCATTAAGAGTGATTTCCACCAAAACCATTTCCATTATTTACCACACGATCACTAGTCAAAATACAAGTGACTCATTTTATGCCTCAAATCCCAAAACATGTTATAGGTCAATATGCAAACTTATCAGCAGTTAACCACCAGTTCAATATTTCCAAAACCCATAAAATTTACATGGTAGATGATATCCATTTAAATGTATTCCCAAGCATAGGTAAGCTAATAGAACGTTATTAAGGTTCATAAATCTCCATTTCACCATAATTATCACAAAACCCTAAAAACCTCAAAAGTTAGGTTTGGTACAAAAATTCCACTAAGGATATGTTTAGGCATTCAAACTCCACCTTTTAACATGTATAACATTTTATAAAAAGTGTAAGAACTCACCTTGGTAGTTTTCTCAAAAGAAAACCAAACCCTAGAAATGAAGGAGATGAAGATTTGAGATTAAATACTTGGACACTTCCACCTAGCTTTGACCACCTAAAAGATTACCATAAATGATCAAGAATAGAGGTAGATGGAGCATTAATGATGGAGGAGAGTTGGAAAGATGATCTTACCCTAAAACCTCCAAGAAAATCGGCTGCTGAAAACTCCAAAATCAGATAAAATGACATAAAATCGCGACCCCTTCAATTTATACCCAGAACACTGCTCGCGATAGTGACACTGCGAGAGTGACATTTGTCACTCTCGCAGGCAAGGTCGCGCGAGACCTCACCACCCGCGGTACAAATGGGGCGATAGTGCCACGCGATTGTGACACCATGTCACTCTCGCGGGCACCAATAATTTCCCAAATTTGGTGCTTTGCAACCCATGATGCTTAAATCCGAATAATCACGATATTAAACTAATAATCCCAATATTCAAAAGATTTCAAAGAAAGAAATATAGTACATGGGTACTCAGAATTCGGGGTGTTACAGTTAAACCTCATACCATGGTGGCCAAAAGCAAGAATTGAGATCATTTTCCCTTCCATGATATATAACAAAATATCACAAGTCAAAAATTAATCACGATTCTTGTACATTACAAAAGTTTGGTCTGGGATACTCCTTTACCAAAAAAAAAAAAAAAGTTTGAGTATGTTTAAATATCCGATTTATCTAAGTTTGAAGTTATACTTTATCGTTTTCATATATAATTGGTCAATTACAATATTCCATATGTACTTATTTGAATCTTTGTTTTTGCCAGTCTATACCACCATAAATTTTCCGTATTTAGGTTCGTATATTATATATAAACTACTAAATGTATCATAAAAAACGTTTATATAATGATATTGTAATAGTCTTTGGGCATATTTAGAGTACTTAAAAATAAGCATCAAGAATTCCTTCTCTTAATCTTTCGAAGTCAATCATATTTAATGTCAAATTTAAAATGACGGCACATGTAAGATAATTTGACAAATGTTGAAATAAAAAATATTTTATTAATTAGTTTTTCTTTGTTACTTGAACTATTTCCTTAGCTAAAACTACAGTGTCATTCGTATTTCTTTTATTTTCATGGTCATTATATACAACTGTATTATAAATAAATTACTTTACTGTATTTTATAGTGTCGTAAGAGCATTATAAATATGTACAAAAGTTTCACTTCAATCCCAATCGGTAGTGTGAATGTCACATGGATTAACTTATGGTTATAAAATGTCATTATTTCGGTTTTTTGTCGTATAACCCACATTTTATTATAAACTGATAATAATACTTTCCACAATAATGTGTATAAAGTAATTATCTTGGAAAACGGTTTTTGGAAAGCTATTAAAGTTAAATTTTACATTTATCACTCTTACAATTAATTATCCAATTTACTTTTTATCCCTTGTTTTTTTCATTTTTTATTTAACACCCTTATTATTTTAACACAAATAAATCGTATATAAACAAAAATGCAATGAAAAAATTCGTTTCTTTTTTTACAAATTATACCATTATAATCGTCTCGTCAATATCTTCAAAACGAGCCCAATATTGAATATTTTTAAATTTAACCGTATTATTAAATATCATGAATATCTATGAATTAAATCTCTACTACTATATAAAAAAACTAATACGGTTATTGTACAAACTTTTGTACAATAACACTTATCATCCTAAGCTTTTATACAATAACACTTATCACCCTTATAATGTTACATTTGTCACACTTACAATTACTTATTTAATTCATTTTATATCCCTTATTTTTTAATTTTTTATTTTACACCATTATCATATTAACATAAATAATCGTATATGAACAAAAATGCAATGAAAAAATAAGTTTCTTTTTCTACAAAGTATACTATTATAATTGTCTCATCAATATCTTCAAAACGAGCCTAATATTGAATATTTTTTAATTTAACTGTACTATTAAATATCATGAATATCTACGAACTAATTTGTTTTCTATCCATACGTTTTATTTTTTTCCACTATTAGCACATTAAAAATATATTATCGTAAAATACATTTCATTTTTATTATAAATTATATCATTATAATTTTTTTTTGTCAATAATTGTAATATAAACTAATTATTGAATATCTTTATGTGTTTAGGGTTTCATAAATTGTGATTCATAGGTCATGTTTGATTGTTGATAACATGTCTATAAGGAAGTAGCATTAATTGTTCGTTATTTACTTACATTCCGCTGCATCGCTTAAACTAATTATTGAATATCTTTATGGGTTTAGGGTTTCATAAATTGTGATTCATAGGTCATGGTTGATTGTTGATAACATGTCTATAAGGAAGTAGCATTAATTGTTCGTTATTTACTTACATTCCGCTGCATCGCGCGGGTATATGCCTATTATTATTTGTAAAATAACAATGAATAACATGTCGAAACAATAAATAAAGTTGGTGAGCCGATTCCGGAGTGTGGATGACCAGAAACTTTAAATGTAATTGTCCATTTAATCATACGTAATGTCGTTGGATCAATCCAGTGATATCAAATAACTATGTCTTGTTTCAGACTTCGTATTTAAAAGTACATGATTAATTATTCATATTATTGAATAAAATGTTCATTTCCCATTAATTTGTTCATGTCCCACATATGTATTACATCTCGTTTCAACATTCGTTTGTATTTTGCATTGTGTTTTTGTTTCCCATCATATCAACAACAACGGGATTTGCAATTTTCCCAAACCGCCTTTTCGACCAGGGTTTAAAATGAATAAATAAAAATGTGTTTAAATTGTAGCAGGTAGACGAGGAATAAGAAATAGGGATATTAAATTGGACGTGGAAAAGATACGTTCATATTGTAGCAGGTAGATGAGTTGTGAGCAGCAACGGCTTGAGGAGTTGAAGTGGATCAAGGATCAAAATGGCACGAGTAATCCACCATTTTGTAACATCGTTATTTTCAAGCAAAAGCTAGAGATAGAGGAGAGGAAGAAAATGAGAAAAATAATTAGGAGAAAGAGAAAAGTGTTTAAGGGAGCATCGAACGATTGAAGCTGATACCAATTTTACCTTTTTATGCTTCTCAATAATAGATGCATGATGTGTAAGGGGTTGGCATCAAGGAGGTGCAAGACTTTAGCCTTAAATTAAGTTGCAAGAGGGATAAAATATTGAACATTTCAGTGTTCATGTTTTAAGAAGTGTATTAATCAAGAAATCGATGCTTAATATGCTATTAATTTGTGATGTAGGTGTTAAATGGAGTTAATATACATGATATAAGTGTTTTTAATGTAAGAACTAAAATATTAAAGCTTAAAGTCGTTGTACATACTAGCAAAAGCAATTAAGCAGAAAAGAGACGGGAATATCAATAACCAATTTATAGACGTAGAATTAGATAACAATAACCAAGAGAAATAGTTAGCAATAGCAAGCTCACAAGCTTAAATGTAAAAGTTCACAACAAAATCAACTAGTCAAGTAGATAGATATATCAATACAAATAAAATTTAGAGAAACAATAAAAAATAGCAGAAAAAAGAAGCTTATTTAACTTTTTACAGATTTTCTTATCTCATATAAGTAATTAATACATTTTTTTGGCTCCTATCATAATTCATATACTAAAAAAATATGGAACTTTTTTATCAACTATATTCTTTTACTACTATTGTATACTAAAAAAAACAATTGCCTTGATATATATTTTACATACTCGAATAATTATTATTCAGATCTTATATAGACTAGCAGTGTACCCGTGCAATGCACCGGGATGAGCAAATGTAAATGGAAATAAAAAATTAATGTAATAGCTTATCAGAAAAAAAAAGAAAAAATATATATATGGAGTAAATCATATATTTATAATTTATGTAGCATTAGTAGTGATAAACGCATAACTTGAGTTTTTTCAATCATGAAGGATTAAAAAATTATATTAAAGTAATCGTTAAATGTATATTTGACTTTTAAAAACATGTATTAATCAGCGATATCTAACGAATGATAATATTTTTTCAAAATACTGAAATATAGAATAGGTAAAAATAACAAATATAATGTTGGATAATATTATTTTGTATCTAAACGTATATATAGGTTCATTATTAGTTAGTTTTATAGAATTCAAAAGGCTTTAAAAACTTGTATATATGAAGAAAATACATGTATTATCATAATTAAAGAAATATGTTAATTTAAGCAAGTAAATAACTTTTCTTCTTCTGGAGAAACCCCAAATGGAAGGGAAAAAACTTGAATATGGAAGGTAGTGAAAAAGTAAAGTTTGAATTTTTTTCAAATGAGTTGTACCTTATGCATACTAAGTTGTGAATTAAGAGATTTTTGAAATGTATGCATAAAATGGTAGTACCTTATGTTTTGTAAATAGTAATTAAGAGTTTTTTATTCCGTCTTTATAATATAGTATAGATTAGTGATGGCCTAATGGGCCAGACCTGACCCGGCCCAATCGATTAACCGAGTCCGACCCGACTGAAAACCCGGCCCGACCCGGCCCGGTGTCAAACCGGTTTGCAGGCCGAAAACCTAGACCGGTTTGGATTTTTGGAGTTTTTGGCGGCCCGGCCCGGCTCGGCCCGAAACCGATTCCCGGCCCGACCCGATTTTCACATTTCAAAAATATAGCCGTTTTCTAGCCGTTGGTATGCATTTTTTGTCCGTTTTTTTTGGTGTTTTTTGCCCCTCCAAACCCATATAAATACTTGTCAGTGCCGGCCCTGGCTATAGGCCAAGAGGGCGACGGCCCTGGGCAGCAAAAGCCCAAAGGGCATCGTCGGCCCAGTTCCATGTTAGCTTTGCTAGGTTGAGTTCGTGAACGACAATGGAACGTTTACCCTAGACACTTTGGTAGGATGAGTTACCTCTGTGACTTTGTCTTAGACGCTAACGATTTACCCTCTTTGAGTGATTGAACGAATGGAACGAGTTACTCATTGTGAAAGAAAGAATCTGGACTACCTCCACTCCCACTTCTCGAATCTGACTCTCACTTGGTTACTGGTTAGGGATTCGAAACCCTAATCATACATTGTTGAAGTGTTGATTTCTCTTAGATGGACTCCACACACGCACAAGTAAGTTTTTTCTGTTCATGCGCTTCAATTGAATTTTTGATTTCCACCATCAATTCTTGAACTAGAAGACACTTGAGATATATTATAGTCATAGAGATAATGTGTTGGTACTCAGACTTCTGAGTTTAGAAAGACTACTCTATTTGTTTGTCAATGTTGTGATTTCTAGCTTCCAAAACAGAACAGGTGCTTTTACCAATACATGGTTCATGATTTAGAATGCATGAGGAATTTCACGGCTTCAAAATTTTCCTTCAATCAACAACTCCCCTCTTCATTGACCTTGTATCCTGTGAAACGTAATTAATTACAACTTACAAGGTTATTTTAGATGGATTTCTTGATATAACTTAATTAGTTAGTAAATTTTATCCTTTCTTCAACCAAAATTTTAGGTTGTACTTCATGATGCTTTCAAAGACAACAATACTCAGCCAACTTTAGGATCTTTCTTTTTATGTATATTAAGACAATTTCAGCAGCTATAATATAGTCTACAGACCTATACATGTACTAGTTGTGTTTTTTGCTTTGTCAAATTCTATTGTTATCACTAGATTCTTGAATGTTGTCACTTGATTCTAGAATGGGTAGTATTTGATTTATTTGATTGCTGTCATTTGGTTCTTGGATAGTTTAATGTGCAATAGGTAATTTAGTAATTCATTTGAATGTTGTCATTCCAATGTGCAATAGTTAATCAATGTTCTGCCCTCACTTGAATGTGCAATAGGTAATTCACTTGAATTCATGATGGACTAAAGGAGTCATGCAATAGCTAATTTCATAGACAAACACCTCAAATGACTAAATATAGTAGGAGGATGACAAAAGTGAAGTAGGAATGAGCCATTGATGTTGCAAAGTTTAAAGGATTGAAGAAGAATCAACTAATTAAGTGCTTGGAGTTGGATTGAGATGGGATTTAGTGTTGATTTTGGTTTATATAGAAGACGTGAGATGTAGGAAATAGGGACAAGTAGATAAGTTGGTGGTTATGACTTTGGTTTTGGCTTTGGTTTATATACTTAACTTCTCATCTATATATGGCTTGTTTATCTCTTGTGATGCTTATTTTGGGTAGTTGGTCTTGATGGTGGTTTTTAGTCCTATTGTGAAGTTTTAAGGGGTTGTGGGTTTGATTTTTTATTCCTATTTGGTTGTTAATTTGTCATTTGGAGGATGACATGGGTGGTATTTCTTATATTTTTAGTCTTTCCAATTTGTTGGAGATTAGGTTAGTCCTATTTGGTTTAATTTCCACTATGAGATGGAGGGGATACAACAACTTTACTAACAAAACCCTAACATCTATACTATGTTATAAAAAAGACATAAAAAAACTCTTAAAAACAAGTCTTAAAGCTTAATGTACTGTCATTTAATGTTAATTACTTAAAAAACAACCACTAAAGCTATATGTACTACATTTAATGCTATTTATTAAATTTCAATCATTATCTCTAACCATTTTAACTCCCTAAAATCATTTCCCACTTTAGCTTTCCTAAAATAATTCTCAACATAATTAAATATGGAATAAAAATCAAGTTTTAAATATAAAAAATATAAAATATAATTAAAAAAATCTAACATAATCTTTTATAAAAAAATTATATTATGAAACTAAAATAAATTACATTATATTATTAAGTCTAAATTAAACAAATTTATATAAAAAAACATTATCACTCTTTCACAACCATCCAAAATCGTAATGTAAATCGACAAAAAACAGAAAATAAAATGAAACATTAAAATCATTATGTATCTAGCAGCATTGCGCGAGTACACTTCTAGTGTAATCAAAGCAAACAACCAATTGTAAGATCACACCTATGAACAAAAAACCGGACAACTATAAATTACCAAACTCGGATGTTTTAAAGTGGGCATCATTTGGTCTTTTTGCCACGGGCACCAAAAATCTCAGGACCGGCCCTGATACTTGTGTTGGTTATGGATAGTGACACCAACTTACAAAACGCAAAAAACGCATACAATTCTCATTTATCGGCTCTCGCTATATTCGTTTCTCGCAAGTTCTAGTCTAATATCTCTAGTTCTCTACTCTCTAGTCTCTACTCTCAAGTCTCTACTGTAACACCCTCAAACTCGGAAATAGCAACTAATTTAAAATTTTCTAAAATACATCGACAAATAATTTATCTACAAACACAATATAAGATTTAACCTCAATAAACACATTTATTCTCTACATATAGTCTATAATAAGGACGGGTGCTACTAAAACCCAATAATAGTCACTATCTCCAACTGCGGAAGACTTTATAAATCTACTTACTCTCGTGTAAGTCTATAGCTCAACCCCTCAAAGCTCTGCTAGAACCAAACCCCAACTGCCACCTGATGCACATGCCGACAAATAAAAGATTAGGCTTAACGCCCAGTGAGCTCAAGAGTTTTCGTCCGAGATAAATAAAGCGACAACTTTAGGAAGGTTATTTAAAATCATGATTTCCCAAAATGCAATACAACTAATTTGAAAACAACTAGAAGTGAAATACATTAAATCTTAAAACAATCTCCTTTCATCATTCACCCCCTTTCGTGATTAAAATCATAAAACACACGCCTCTTTAAATAAAGCCAAAACCCAAAGCACACGTAAAACATAAATGATATTATAATGATCAAACGTTGAAAATATAGATAACTCAAACTTCCAAGACATCCCAATAACTCGAATGAGTTTCAATAACCGAAACCTTAAAACATAGATAAATACCCATACTCAAACGTCTCCGAAAACATGGATTATAAAACTCCATATCCAAAACCACACCTAATGGTGACGGGGAAAACCCGGTTACATGGTACGTGAAGGACACAAAGTATGTCACATAATTATGTAAGAAATCAAAACATGTGGGTTACACATAAAACGCCCACCGAGCTCAACTCCTCTGAGTCTATCACTCGAAAACATCAAAGTCAACCCCTCTAGGTCTATTCTTGAGAGTTCCAAAACGGGGAACTCTAGCACAAGGGAATTACACCTTACTGCCCATGAGACGTTGCCCGGCCGTATAGGTCCACACCTTACTTATCATGGTGACCCGATGCCAATTCCGTGCCAAGTGGCGAACCTAATGTCCAAAGCGGGGACATAGGAACACCGTGCCTATGGATCCATTGCACTAACTAAACCATTACATGACTCAAAACGAATGAATTAATGCATTCAACACATGTAATTCTCAACTAAGATGCAGTAAATGCAAATCATAACTAAACGCTCAACATTGCGTTATTAAAAGCGGACAAGTGTCCTCAAAACCCAACAAAACCAAACCGAACCATAAGCTCGACAAATCCAAAGACCCAACGTCGAAATTCATAAAATGAAATCAAATATAAACAACCCGTACTTATATAAACCCATGCTCCAAAACATGTAATTAACTCCAACGTAGTTTAGATTGGGACAAATCATTTTCCAAGTGAGTTTACAACATTTATCCTTTCAAAACGTCTCGTAACACAAAACCATGCAATTCTCTAAAACACCAAATGAGATACGTCTTTACTCAAAATTTACTTCCATAAAATAAATCATTAAAATACCAAAATACATGATTTATTTATCATAATGCCCAAAATCCCAAAGATGTGTGCTAAATGGGTTTATAAAGTTAAACACCTTTAAAAATAACCAACTTATCAGCAATTAACAAAACTTATCAGCAGTTAACAATTTTGGGTAGGGCACAAAACACTTAAAACAAACATTTTGGCATGTACACCGTTTTCACAAATCAACTTGAACTCACCTTGCTAGATTTAGGTTAAATCTAGATTTTACTCCAACTTGAGCTCCTTTGAAGAAACTTGAATCCTCCAAGCCAAAAGTCTCCAAAACCTAGGTCCAAACATTTTCAACCGTAAATAAACATAATCAACCATATAGAACCATTCCCCAAATACTTATCATCAAAACCTCCACTTTGGGTAAAACCCTAATTTTAACCCAAAACTCCCAAAATATTTCCAAACCGAAATTAGAGAAAGCAAACACTAGGGAACCATCAATGGAGCATTTATAACTTATATCAAGGTTTAGAAATGGAAGGGATACACTTACCACTTAGGTTTTGATGAAAACCTAGAAAACCCAAAAATGATCTTGAGGTTGAAGATGAAGATGGAGATAGTGAATCCTTGACCATAAATTTCCATTTTACCACTTGATGGTGTTCCCTCTTCATGAAATCCAAGGAATTGAGCCACAATTAAGCTAGGGTTTGAAAAGGCAAGAAGGAAAACGAATTGGGAGAGTATAGAAGAAGTTTGGGTGTGAAGAAATGAGGAAATAGCTGATTTTTGCGACTTAACAGCCTCCTGGACTGTTTGGGCGACTTTGCCAGGCGACATTGCCCCGGGCAATATCGCTGGTCATAGTCGCAGCCAGCCAGCCTTCTTCTCGTTCACTGTTTTGGTCGTAACTTCTTCGTTATAGCTCCGTTTTTGCTCCGGAAAGAACCATTGGACTCGTAATTGAATCCTTCATCTATCAAGACTATAAAATCAAGGATTCAAGACCAAAATAAAATATCCTATTTTTCCTTGATATATCGGTTTCTGTAATAACTCGAAATGTTACCCTTCGAAAATCGGGGTGTTACATCTACCCTCAAAATGGCCGAACAAAATTACCAAGTTATTGCCGAGCATGGACGAAAAGCACCAATTTGGAATCATTTCAACTTGGTGATGCTCCTCGACGGTACAAAAAAAGCGAAATGCAAACGGTGTGGAGATCTCCTTGTGGCGGCCGCAAATACCACATTAAAGCGCCACTACAAGTCTTTGTGCAAGAAGTTGAAATCGGGTGACGATCCAAGTCAACCCATACTTGACAATTCCGGTCAAGTATGGTCGTATGATGTCGCGTTGGCCCGAGAAATGCAAATGAAATGTGTCATTCAAGTGGGGTTGTCGTTCGGACATTTCGACAATCCTCACATTACGAACATGATCAAGCTCTCGCTCCAATCACGCTACGTGGGTTCGGTAAGTCGTCAAACTCTTAGACGTGATGCTATAAAACTTTGGAAAATGGCCAAAAAAGATACGCGACAAACGTTTTTATCATTACCCAACAACATTTCTTTAACGTGTGATATATGGAGCGCACCATTCGGATTGTCACAATCTTATATATGCATAACGACACATTGGATTGTGCCGCAATTGTGGCAATTATGCAAACGTGTAATCACATTTGAGCACTTTGGTTCGCCACATTCGGGTGAGCGTCAATTTAATATAATTATGAGAAATATTGAATATTATAATTTAACTAATAAGGTTATTAGTATTTCGTTTGATAATGTTAGTAATAATACGTTATGTGTGGACAAATTAAAGTTGGCATTATCCCCTATTTTAAATGGAAAATTATTTCACACACGTTGTTGCACACATATAATAAATCTAGCCGTTCAAGACGGCTTAGTAGTATGTAAACATTCTTTAACTAAGTTTTGGCTTATGTTACGCCGGATTTTCACAAAAGGTAAAAGCATGCAACAAGCATATATAAAATATTGCAAAAATGTCGGTTTTAAAGCTTTAGGACCGGCACACGATATGGCGGTTCGATGGAATTCGACTTACAAAATGATGGATAATTTATTAAGACAAAAACTATATATTCACGCATTTTATAACATTCAATACCCGGATAACACGATATCTGAATATGATTGGCAAATGCTTGAAGGCTTACATGATATTTTGGGCGATTTCAAAACTGCAACAACTTTGTTATCCGGTATTTATTATCCAACAAGCCCTTTACTTTTAAATCAAATATATATTTTGGCAAGTAAAATTTCTCAATACGAAGAACATTTCAACTTTCAAAACGTGGTAGCACCAATGAAAACAAAATTGTTAAAATATTTTAAAGAGATCCCCTTCAGTTTTCTTTGTGCCGCGGCATTAAATCCGTATTTAAATGTTACGGGTGTCGAAGTTTTAATACAATCAATATGTGTAGCGTTTGGTTTGGATACGGCTACAAATTCTTTTTCAAGGAACCACATACTACAATTTAATAATGATTTTCATCAATTATTTGATATTTATAGAATTAATTATGGGGGAGGAAGCCAACAAACCCCTACAACTCAAATGTTTTCACCAGGTTCTAGATCTAGTTCTCGTGGGTGAAACCGATCCGACTTAATGGCAAATTTAATGAACTCGGTTTTAAATTAATCTAGTAAAAATCTAGATTTGATGGAGATAATTTGAGTGAATTCAATATGTACATACATACTAATTTTATAGCGGCATCCTCCACAACCGTCAGCGATGTTGAATCACTAGATTTATTAGAATGGTGGAAAGGTAAACAACCTCAATACCCAGTTTTGGCATCTATTGCCCTTGATATACTAACAATCCAAGCTAGTACCGTAGCTTCGGAGTCTGCTTTTTCTCTTAGTGGCAGGATCATATCGGAGCGTCGGTCAAGATTAACCCCGGAGTCGGTAGAGTGTTGCATATGTTTGAAGGATTACTTGGATGGCCAACAAAGAATTCAACATGAAACAAGCCTAGAGGCGGATATAGACGATGTAGAATTAAACTTAGCCGAAAACGAAGTCGACGAAGGACTAAGTACGCCGGGAACCGTAACCGAGGACGATGCTAGTAGTGTCGGTGGCGTCTCACGTTACGACGATTTAGAAGAAGAACCAGACAACGACCGCCTTGATGATAATACGGCTGTTGATCGACTAGAAAAGTACGGAACTCTTGAAGACTACAATTCAGAATATAATTCATACTATAATCCATACAATTACAATCCATGGGGATGGGGTGAGATTGGGCGTTCGGGAGCGGGACCTTCGGGTTCGGGTTATTAGAATTTATGTATTGTAAGTTTGTAACTTAAAATTATAAATAAAATGTATTTGTAAAGTGTATTTTAGAAATTTATTATAAATAAAACGTATTTTTAAAGTGTATTTTAGTGATCCAATCAAATTTTTATTTTTTAAAGTTTAGTAATTAATTATTATATAAAGGAAATTATTAAAAAAAAACGTAGCCCGATCTTGGCCCGGTTTTGGTTAAACCGGTTTACCCCAAGACTAACCGGGCCACCCCTTTTCGGGTGAAACCCGACCCGACCCGACCTGAAGCCCGTTTGGGCCCAGTTTTTGCTTTCACTGTAGAGGCCCAAAGCCCGTTTTGGCCCGACCCGGCTCGGCCCGATTTTTGCCCATCACTAATATAGATAAGTATCCATTCTAGGCCTGTTGGGAATTGAAAGAGGGAGGAAGACGCAAGTAAGAAGACAAAACCAAAACAAACACCAAAACGTTTTAAAGTTTTGTGTCTTTTCTTTTCCCTACAAAATCTTATCTTTTTAAAGGCAAAAACAAAGCTTACCTTTTTTTTTTGATTTATGGTCGATTTTCAACTCATTTGGATTGATTCGATTTTTTGTTTCGTTAATTTCTTTTACTTTTGGGTTTCCATCATGTTCTTGGTCATTCTGATTCCGATATGAAGCATACCCTTAGCTTACATGGGTCTGATTTTTAGTTCTAATGTTCTCAGTTTTTGGTTCCGCTTTGGTTGGGCCTACTAGCTAGATGGTCATCAACGTCAAATGTATAATGACAACAGAAATACAAGTTTCAACTTAAATCTATTTCCACAATAAATACTTTTTACAACATCCCTTGAATAAATGACTTTTTTTATTAGGAGCATTTTTTTTTTAAATTAGCTCATTTAACTCTATCTGACATGTTCCTAACTCAATACACTATGGTATTGTTTAGCAAAAATAAGCTAGCTTATAAGCTAACTTATTTTCTGGATGCATGTTTGGATGACTATAAGTTAGCTTTTTGATAAGCTACTTGGAGTAGCTTATGATGAGCTTTTTGTAAATATTCCAATTATGCCCCTCATTAATATCCATTATTATATATTAACTTTTAATTATAAATAAATAATTAATGTCTTTTTTAGTAATTTAAATGATTATAAACTAGTTTTTGTCAAACGTGACTTTTTCACCAGCTAGCTTATCAGTCACCAGTTAGCTTATCAGCTAGTTTGCCAAACATAACCTATGTCTCCAATTTAAAACAACTCTTGTAAAAAAAATTGGAGATCTTTTAAAGGATCATTTTGCAAAACCAACTTCTCATAAGATCATTGAGCTAAATTGCAAACTGTTTACCAGTGGGCCCACATGCACGTAATAAAATTACTGATTTACTCTTACGGATTCCCAACTTTTTCTAAACCATTTCCCATCATCCATAATTACAAAAAAGAATCACATAGCATATAAAGCATGGCTTTCCTAAAATACCCAAGAAAATTTCCATAAAGAAGTCGAAAAATGAAGCCAATTGAAGGGCAATTTGTCATTTTCATCTTGCTAAATCAATATGCAAAGTTGCATTTAACTCCAATTGTTCATCCTCCCATCTTGCCTTCGACACCACTCCATTATGCATCGGCACGTAATCCTATAAAACCGAACATACACCATATGCACTAATAAGTTTTACGATACGCATATAATTTGTTCGCAGTTCATGAGATTCTGAGCAACCATCGGAAAGGCCACTTTCTATCCATTTTGACACAAGAATTACAAAAGAACGATAATCTTTGAAAGCTACCTCAAGTTTTTGTACAAGTTCTTTTGCAGTTGCAGCAGATACAACGATATGACGTTGAACTGGCTTTATGAAACCGTCATCCACTGCTTTATCGATGAACATGAGTAGGGAATCGTAATATCCGTCGACATTCAACAACCCCACCTGTAAAAGTTCCAATTTTTTAATCAATAAGACTCGATTGGTCATAAACGATGATACCCTTTTAGTTTCCATGTTGTGTCTTTTATTGTACGACTACCTAATCAATGCACATGTCGGAAACAATTACTAATATACACATGTATTTCCATATTTAGCCAAACTGATAAAAGTTGAGGGTTAGTTTCGTCATATTTGTCAACACTACCCAACCCCAAGAGTATCATGTGAGAAGCAAATTTAGTATAAAACGATATGAATAGATGATCGACTTAAGAGTCCAGTGTCTATAAAGAGTCCAATCCTTAAAGGGATTGTAATTCCCACACATTGTGTCTATTATACTTTATTTTTTGCCTTTTTTTGTAAGTATACAAATATGTATATATTTCTATACTTAGCCAAATAGATTTAAAAAAAATGAGGGTTAGTGTGGCTCACTAC